>RJWM01000457.1:0-217592 GCA_004363535.1 Dasyprocta punctata
TGATGTCTGATTTTGGTATATAATATATTTAAGAGGATAGAGTGGAATTTGGCAAGTAACGCCCTTCTTTCCTGAATACAGTTTTATTAAAATACAACCATAAACATTTGCATTCGTAGACTACACTTGTGCTACCATGGCAGATTTCAAGTATGAATGACTATTATATTGCAAAGATGAAAAAATTTTCTATTCATTCTTTAAAAACAGTTTGCTGACACCAGAATGAGAATAATTGTAGTTTGAAAAATAATTGACTGTATCCAGGCGTGGTGGCACACACCTGTAATCCCAGCACTCAGGAGGCTGAGGTAGGAGGATCTTTGTGAGTTCGAGACCAGCCCAGGCTACAACGTGAGTTCAAGGCCAGCCTGAACTGAATAGTGAGACCCCATGTCAAAAAATAGGGCTGGGGATTTAGCTCAGCGGTGTGAGTGCCTCCCTGGCAGGTACGAGGTTGTGAATTCAATCTCTGGTACCAAAAAAAAGAATGTATATGCATTTAGAGAAGGAACTCAACTGTGATAAAAATACATCGTTATAATAAAGCACCAAACATATTCTGTGTGGTGCTCACACCTTAATAGACTGTGATCTTGCTGCCAGATAGAGATAACTGGCAACGAATAGTAGTTTTATGTGGCTAAACCTCCTAATTCTATTTGGAATTATTTATTACCAAAGGCAACCATATCACTGCTGAGTAGCACTATTTCAAATTAGATTCACAGCAGTGTCCAACGGGGCAAGGTCAAAGCTCTGATTATCCTGTCAACTTATAGGAAACATGATATTTTACATACTACAGATAATAAAAATATTGAAGATTTCTGTGATTAACATTTCACAGATATTTTATCAGAAAACACTTCATTTTCCTATGTATTCCAAAAGATCACATAATATAAAATATTGTCTTCAAAAAATTTTGTAGTTTTATATTTGAGTTTTTTTTTCAAACTTCTTATTTACCAAAGAGAAATATAACAGGAAATCAAGATATATTATCAGTTAGACTAAATTGCTTCAATACAAATGAAGTAAATGCCTTAGTTATTTTTCTCATTGCTGAAAAAAAAAGCCCAACACCTAAAGTTAATAGATGAAAGGTTTTTTTTTTAGCTCACAGTTTGTAGACGTTTCAGACCACAGTTGGCTGGCACCAGGGCAGGGTGTATGGCAGACAGGGATTATAAAGGAGAAATACTTCATGAAGGACAGAAAGTAGCAAAAAGAGCAAGCAACAAACTATAAGTAATTAACAGTAAAGCCTTTTTCTGTCCCCCATATTGTGTCCAATCTATCTACCTGTCTTGTTACTTTTCTCATTACTGACAGAAAATAACTAACACCCAAATTTAAAGGCAGAAAGGTTTATTTAGCTCACAGTTTGTAAGGATTTCAATCCATAATCTGCTGGTTCCAAGGCAGGGTGGCACAGCAGGCAAGCATCACACAGGAGAACAGTAAATGGGGGACAGAAAACAGCAAAGCAACAAGGGATGGCCATAGCCCTTTCCATCCCTTATATCTTATTCAGGCTACTTAGGGAAGATAGGTCTCAAAAATCTTAATCCTAGTGCCCTTGAGTTTAGCATTGCATCATGAATCCATCCCAGTGCCACACACTCTCTAGATCCGGTCACCTCTGAAAAAGCCCTATCTATGAACGTGTGAGTTTTGGGGGGGACATCTAGACACAAGCCGTGACAGTAAATTATTAAAATATATCTGTATTCTTGGTTCATATCCAGCTATACTTAGGATTTAAATATAATTATAGACTTACCCTTGACCTTATTGGAAAAATAGTGTAGGTTAGGAAGAATTTTGGAAATAACACCTTTTTTATTGGGTGGGAGGGCATAGTGCTAGATTCTTTAGAAACATGTGGGCATATTTGCCTACTGGGTAAGATAATACCAAGTGTGTAGTTGTCAAAATAACAATTAAAGCTATTACACATAACTAGAGGTATGCAGGCATTTGTAAGACATGAGCAAAATGTACTAAAGTTTAAGATCACCACTGTACTTCGTATGGTGTTTGTTATATTAGATTATACTGTGACTCAGATTTAGTATTTGAGATTCCAAGTTATACATACAGTTTACTCTTTGCTCAAAATAAATCATTTTATTTGTAGAACATTCACAGTTTATACCTTTCTCAATAAGGTGGTAAAAACAACATTTTCAAGATCAACGTGCCCTGGAAAAGTAAGAAACACAAAAACTCTGCTCAAAAGACCAGATTATGTGACTAAATCTATACAACAAATGAGGAATCTGTTTTCTCTGATAGTGGACACATTAGTATATTTATCAGGAAGTTCTATTATCATGTGCACACAAGAATTTGATTAGATTATTTTTTTATCCCAGGAGAGAGAAAAAAGATTTCAGATGAGACACTGCAGTCAACAAAATTGATATTTCAATAATTATCCAATTCCAACACAAAAAAACAATATTGTCTGGGACAAATCAAGGTGTGTTTACATTGGGGACTAGAGATTTCAAAGGCTATCTTAATGGCTTCATAATTTGCCAAGTTCATTGTGCCTGGAGTCATTTGTCATTCCTTGGCAGCTGTAGAATTATATAGTCTTTATATCTAGGGATATGCATATTAGCTAGTGCATCCAACCACTAGCTAATATTAAGTTCAACATGTTATTTAAATTAGATTGCTTCTGGTCACAGTAATCAAATGATTGGTTAAAAGTAACTTAAGCCACAAGAACATTTATTATCTTGCTTAAAAATTTCATTGCTGGTTTAGTAATAGGAAATTTTTCAGGTACATCCTTTATCTTTAGGGTTTCCATTTCTTCTCCAAACTCTAGAAAACTGATTTTCATCCTGATTCCTGTTCCCATGAGAATCAAAATAATTAAGGTGTTATAGCTTCAAAGCATTTTTCTGAATAAAGGCAAGAAGGTACTTTTTCCTTATGAGCCACTTTTATCACATACAAACATTTACTAGCAGCCCAATAGCAAACTTACCATGTTTTATAAGCCAAAACTTTGGTTCATAATTACTATAAATTACTATTAAAATTTATTTATATTACCACAATTTCTTTTCTCTATCATGATTAATGGTGCAAAACTTGCACTTTATTACCCAAAATTCATGAACAAATTTGAAATTCTACCATCAAAAATGAAGAAACAAATGATTACTGTGGTTGCAAGTTAGAATCCATCTGATAATTTTTGAGTGTCTTCTATATTGGAGACAATTTGAATTTCTTCACGTATTTTATATCTCTAAATCTCCACAATTCTTTTAATGTTTATCCTCATTTAAAAGAGTTGTAAAACATGTGTTATAAGCTCAGATAATATAACCCCATACACTTGCATATGATGAAAAATCCACAGTGGCACACATTGTAGAGCTCTCTGTGAAACAGAGATTATTGCGGTGGAAATTATAGCCAAGTACTATTTTCTACTAGAAGAAATAGTTGCAGAGAAGTGAAGCTTGCATGTTTGCACACTGGTTAAGTTTCTGTTGAAGAAAAAGGTGGCACTGCCATCCTAAAGTTAAAATGACTAGTTACTTCAGAACTAGAAGAAATTCTACCATCCACAGAACAAATTCTAAATCAACTTGTAATATTTTTAGAAGGGAAATTGTATTCTCATGTTCAAAGGTGAATGAATTGTGATGGTTTTATTTATAAGATTAAGATGATCATAATTTTAGTTTGAAATATAGTTCCCAACTTTTGATGAGTTGACTTATGATTTTTGACATTAGAATGATGCTAAAGCAATAGGCATTCACAAATTAAATTTTTCATTTTCATCTTTTTTTCTGGATAAAGATCTGTAGTTCAATATTCTATTATAATATCAGGCTCCACAGTCAGCCACTGGGCCCAGCAACCACTCAGTCATGAGGGTGGAGGCAGTATTCCTTAGTGCACTGGGCTACAGAAGGGTGTTCTGTAGACTGGGTGTATTGTGTGCATTTTAGACTCAGAGTATTTTGAGTTTTAATGGGTTTATCAGACCGTAATCCCATCACACATGATGGAATAGCTAGTAGATTGATACAAAGGGAGACATGGGTTTTTCTCTATTAATATTGTAAATGCTTCTTCTCTTGTTTGTCTATTCAGAACAAAATTTTGTAAAATATTTTTCTTCATATTTGGAGGATATGTAGAAGGCAAATATTGTATACTTCAGTATGTTTTCCTTTATGTTGATAATATTATATCCTTGATGACTTAAAAGAGTAAAATTTCTTCCCATTTGTAAGAATCTAGATTCTTTGATATCATATAAGCCCTTATATTTACTGTCAAAATATTTTATTGATACTTTGGCTAAACGAACAGCCAATCTGTTTCTTAGTATTCCATGATCCTACTTTAGTCACATGTTCAATATCCTCATAATTTTTGATATTTCACCTCTTCCAAAATATGGTTTCCAAAATATGCATGATATCCTTGGCCACTAAAACTGTCTTGAAGACAATTGGGCAAATCGCCAAAAATATGTTACTTCATCTTGTTAAAAATAGGAATTTGAAATTATTAAGTTTATTTGGCTAGGTACTATTAATGAGTTGTATGGGAAATATTCCCAAGTCAGAAGTGATACTTAACAATGATTGAGTTAATCTCGTGTTAGCATAAATATTTTGTATATTACAGTCTGTAAGGAAAGATGCTAAGGAAGTGCCATTGCCTTTATTACCCATGTTTCTATTTATTGGAATGCTGGTGAGGCTCACCTTCAAATTAAACTACAGCAAAAGTGTTAAGCCAGTCATGAGTCTCTTTTTATTTGACTCTAGCATCTGCTAGGATGATAGTTTTTAGTTGATGATTGGCATCATTTATTTATGGAATTCTATTAACATATGGATATTTAGGACTCCAGACTTCCACAATCTCTTTAGTTGATTAAACTGATACATTATTAGTATATTCAAGCTGTTGGCTTTGTACGTTATCTTGGGTTTCTCATGTTAATCTGAAGGTTAGCTCCTCTTAAAACTTACACTCATTCAGTTTGATAAATTAAATTTAATAGTGCACTTTGGAGCTAGGAGAGCAGCTGGGAGTTTAGCCCAGCGGCACAAGTGCCTACCTGGTAAGCGCAAGGTCGTGAGGTCATGAGTTCAATACCCAGTACCAAAAAAAAAAAAAAAAAAAAAAAAAATATATATATATATATGAAAGCAAACATTTGAGGTATCTACAGTATTTTGTTTTTCCACACTACATGAATAACCATACTCTAATTTCATTATTCCTCTACTGAACTCATGTCAGATCTTTCTCTTTTGAAAATTACCTGCAAAACGTATCTTCAGTAATTTCAAGGGATTTATCATCTCAAGATAGTTTGTGCTACATGCTTTCTTAAAAGCTCTTATGGTCACTGGCCCAAGTGGTACTTCAAAAAGATGAGCCTCAGAGCCCAGTGGAATAAAGACTACAGATGCTTTAGGAAACAAGTTTCTGACGGCATCACTTGCACAACTTTGCCAATTTAAGACCTAGTGGACTGAATCAGGATTTAAAGAGCTCCAGCAGAGAAACAGATAAACTCCTGAGATCATGCATCTAAATTCAAAGGGAAGAATACAGTATAATAAAGGAAAGTATGATTATAGTATTTGTTTGGAATACTGTTGATGACCACTTTAATATTTGAGCTTCAGTTTCTCTTTTCAGTTTTTTAAAATACTTAACTGATAAATAAAACTCCTTATGATTAAGGCAGGTGCTGAGTGATTTGATGCATGAATACATTGCCAAATTCTATTACACATCCACCACTACCACAGTTATCTTGTGGCTGTGTGCATTTCTTGTCAGGGTTTTATTAACAACAATCACCACATTCTATAAAATACCTATGGCTTACTTATTTTAGAACTAAAAGTTCATATCCTTTGGCCAATATCACCTTAATTTCCCCACCAGCTATCCGTACTTTATTAGGGATAATAATCTTTCTTGGATTTTTATGGATTTTTGCTTTGTTTTGTTTTGTTTTGCTTTTCTTGTCTTGTTTTGTTGTGTTGTGCTGTGCCGTGTTGTGTTTTGAGTGTTGGAGAGGGAATCCAGGACCTTATGAACGCTAGGCAAATAGTTTACCAATGAGTTTTATGCACTTAGATTATTTTTGATCAAGCGGTAGATGTGATATTATTTTTGATCATGTGGTAGATAACTCCAGATAGGATTTTGTGTTTTCATGGAAACTATATCCTAGTCTTCCTTATTACTGCTTATCAGATTCTGTCAGTTCTTTGTCTTTGAGCTACTTTGGATCCCTTTTAAATTAAAAACAATTGAAAGATACATTAAAATCTGTCTTGTCTGGTAGAGATTTAGAAGACTCTTATCTTTATTCTTGAGGTGTAAGCAGATTTGATACCTATATTTCATTGTAGATTCTCATCCAGAATGTAACCTTCTTTGGAAACTGGGTCTTCGCATAGGTATTATTTAAATATCTAGAGATTAAATTATACTAGATTTAGGGTGGGCCCTAATGCAATAGCTAAAGTTTTCATAAGAGAAGAGGCAAAAAAGATGAAAGGAATAAGCCCACAAGAAGACAGAGAGAGAGAATAGACAACACATGGAAGACCGAAGATTGACTACAGTCAGCCACCAGAGACTTGGTAAAGCTTAGAAACATTCTCCCCCAAAACCTTCAGAGGAATTGTGAGCCACTACCTCTTGATTTCAGACTTCTGAACTTGAGAACTGTGTGAAAAAAGTGAATTTCTGTTGTTTTAAACTACTGTGTGGTATCTTTCTCTGGAAACTACAAGAAACTAATAAATATCTATAATACTAAATGTTTTTAAATTTTGTGTAATTATATCATGTTGGATTAGATTGTTTCCTTACTCAGCAATTTATTCCTTCCAACTTTTTGTCATTAAGCTTATTGGTATATTTTAGGTATACATATTGATCACAATTAATCATAGAGAATTTAGACCTATACTTGATATAGCTTGATTCTTATTTTTCCCATTCTCCTACCATCCAACTCCCCTTCCCCTCCTTACTTACAAAAGCTTTGTTTCCATTCTTTTCCTTCTTTTCTCATTTTTTCTTTGATCCTTTCTTTCCTCCTCTTCCCTCCCTAGTTCACCTTCCCATTTGAATATTTTCTTCCTGTCTCACAACATCTATTATATATATTTGTCCTTATTTACACTTTTGGCTTCTCACACCAGAGAAACAATGCAGTATTTTTTAGTGTTACTCAATACATAGTTTCAACTCTCTGAATTAACATTTAAAATTTTTCTCCCTTCCATTCGATTTTTAAACAACAGCAAAAATCTGATCACCCAGATTCCATCCAGGATTCTGGGTTGAGGTGTACCAAGAATTTTCACTTGAAAATGTGAAAAAAAAACCTTGACAGCATCACAAAGTAGTGAGGTTTCCCTTGGCAATTCACTGCCTGTGTCACTGGAACGTATGGCAACATGTCTGGGCTATGCATGCCTTTCTATGAGTGGGCACCAGCACCATGGACAGACATCATGACCAAGCGCATGAGCTTTCTCTGAGGGATATGCTAATTATTCAATTTGATCATTGCATATTGCACTCATTATTGAAAAATTATGCTGCAAACTCTAAATATGTATAGTTATATGTCAGTCATTTTACAACCAACAAACACCCCAAAAACCTCAACGTTGTGCATAATTAAAGATTTTCCTTCTTCAACTTCTTAGAATTCAGTGGACTCATAATCTCTCATGATTCAAATAATTTCTCTTCTTTAATGCAAACTTTTATACAAATATTTCTTTTTTTCCTTGTTGGCATATTTAAGATTTCTCATGTCTAAGACCTGAAATATCTGACTTTTGCCACTAGCTTTTAATTCATAATTTCATTGATTTTCCAGAGACATGTCTTTCTTAGTTACTTTCCCATTGTGAGGTCAAAATACCAAACACCACAAGTTTAAGGAGAAAAGGATTATTTTAACTCACAATTTGTAGAAGTTTTGATCCTTGGCTAGTTCCAAGGAACAGTGGCCTGCCTGGCTCCAAGGCAGAGCAGCCAAGGTAGGCCGGCCTGGTATGAAGAAGAGAATCCGTTCATGGCATGGCAGGCAGGAGCAGCTGGAAGCCGGGAGCCCGCTTTCTCTTCCATCCCTTTAGATTTCATCCAGGATACAAACCTTTTGTATCCAGGGTGGGGGGGCTTCACTCTTCAGTAATTCCATCCCCCCTGACAATGGTCAACCAATCAATGGACTAATCCAGGAATCACACCAGTAATCCAGTATCACGCAACCATGCTACCCAGCTGTCTTCCAAAAGCCCCCACTATGAGCATGTGAGGCTCTGGGAGGACGTCTACTTGTAACCCCCAACAAGGACCAGTAAGAATTCTGTGACACTAATTTTCTTAAATCTATAGGACCTTACTCAAGATATCTATGATTATTTGAATTGTTTAGTGATTGTTGTTATTAATTCATTTTGGAAAAAGGAAAGAACAGCAAGATTGAATTTCACCTGTGCCTTGTTCTCCCAGGAAATATCTAAGGTGAGTGACAATCAAATGTCCCACCCTTTCATTTTCTTGGAAACAACTAACTGTGCAAGCCACTTCATTCCATGTGACAAACAAAGCTGGCTATGCAGGCTTCCTCATCACTCACTCGTTTACCTGCCTTTGTGGAATACGAGGCTGCCTTCCCTTTTGGAGACATTCTTCAATAATACATTATCATCATATTGCAGTAGGCTGAATAAAATAATCTTAATTAATTGATGCATTACATACTTCACACTTCAGAAACAATAAATCTAAAATCAGTTGTCCAAACCCAGAAGAGAGCATGTACCTGCGTGGTCACACCCATCCTGTCCTATTTGCGTTTTTCTCTGGAGAGTTGACTATCGTCTTCAAGTTTTGCTTCCCAGTTCAATTATTTTTAACAGTCTTGTAATTTATATGTAGTCCAAACAATATATGGCCTATTTATTGCTACTTTCATAACTATCCATAAATAAATTAACATACCACTTAATCTCTTCAGGTTTAATTTTTCATCATAGTGCACATGTTGCTATGGGCACCTGTAGTTCATTTACATTTAGTACGTGTATTAAAATGTCAGAAATTATTTACCTATTTCTTTGTAAATGTGCATTTAGATCTTTTCTACTTTTGGCACTACAAAGAATGCTGTTCTGGAGATTGAAATTCATACAGTTCTTAAATATTTGTGCACAAGTTCTCTGTAACATACTTAATGGAATTGCCAGTTTGTAAAATCTGAGGAAAATCAAACTTCATAGCACCATCTCAAATGTTCTTTTTCTTAATGATTCATCAGCTTACTTGGGAGACTGAGGCAGCAGGATCACAGCAGGTCACTTTCTACCTTTGAATTAACTCTTAATTGCTACCAATTTAATGAATACATATATACAGAGATAGATAGATAGATAGATAGATAGATATATTAATTTGCATTTACCTGGTTATTTGTGTTTATTTTGGTCCTCTACAATGAAAATATTTATATCTTTTAATCTGTTTCTATGTGTTTATTTACTTTTTACTGACTTATAGGAATTCTATAGATATTCTATAAAATCAGCCTCTAGTGAAGTGTCTGTTGAATTATCAGCCTAACATGTGTGACATTAAGAAATAGAAACTAAAATAAATCTCTAGTACCTAGTGACGATACAAGTTTATTTCTTGGCTACACCAAGCATTCACTTATGGTTTAGCTGTGAGATTTTTTTCAAGGTATTTTCATTCAAAAAGTAATACTAAATGAATACCTCTTTGTAGGATGCTGTTGCCTTGTGGCAGAAAAAAACTAAAATAAAATTGCATAATGGAGTGACAGCCCTGTTTAGAATTAACAAGAATTACTTTCTCTCACACATACTTTAGTGGTCAAAGCAAAGTAAGCAGCTAGATATCAATATACTGACAGCTCAAAATCACATCCCCCAAGATAGCAACAAAAATATTCTTAAATATTAATATAATATACTACATGTAGTAAAACTATCACTGAGTTAGTTACTTGTCCTCTCACTTTCTTGACTAGATTTTCCTGTTTTGAGGAAAGATAAGTTTATAAGATTGAAGGTGTTGTTAATTTTATTTCTTTTAGATATTTCACCAGAAGTGGATGATGTATCATGTAGAGAATGCTTTCTATTTTTAAACTTTTGTGAAAAATCCATACTGTTTTTCCTAGCCACTGAAGCACTGCCTATTCCAACAGTATGTAACTGTTTCAATTTTCCATATCTACACCAATGTTTAATATATATATAAATATACATACATGTGTGTGTCTGTGTTTATAAATCTCTATCTACAGATATAGATAGAGATATATATACTATCTTAGTAGATGTGAGTTGATTTCATTGTGGTTTTTGTTTGCACTTCTATGGTGACTAGTGAGCATCTTTTTACAGAGTTGATACACATTTCTTCTTGGTAGTAATGTCTACCTGAATTCTTTTAGCATTTCTAATTCAGGTATCTATGTATTTTGTTTTTGTTATTTCTGCTGCTGTTGCTACTGTTGCTAGTTTTGAGGTTTTTTGTTTGCATGTTGCTACTGAGTTTTAGAAGATCCTCATGTATTTATTAACATATTTTGAGATAATATGGTTTAAAAATATTCTCCTTTATCTTATAATCTGTTGTTCACTCTGCAGATTACCTCCTTCACTGTTCTGAATCTTCTTAATTTGATATGATTCCCCTTGTCTATTTCTGATTTGTTTGCTTGTGCTTGCTTGTCATAGACAAAAATGCAATAATAATAATAATTTCCAACATCAGTGACATGAAATTTCCCCCTACATTTTCCTCTGGGAGATTTACTTTCTTGTCTTATATTTTAATCTTCAATTCATTTTGAGTTGGGTTTGTTGAATGGTGTAAAACAAGGATCTAATTTAATTTTTTCTTTGTGAATATGTAGTTTTTCCAATCTTCTAGTTTAAGGAGACTATTCTTTTCCCATAGTGATTTCTTGGCATTCTTAGGAGGAAAATCATTTTATGCAAATAAATTTCTGCATGTCTATATTGCTGGATAAAGAATATAGCATTAGAATTTTTCAATAATCATGGATGTTTTCACTGTTGCAATAACAGAGGAAGTATTATAGTGATTAGTGTATCTTGTTTCTCTAAACTCACCTAGTCTTTAAATCAAGTCAGTTGTACAAAATTCAATTCAAAGACTGGATGTGGTGGTGCATACTTATAATTCCAGCACTTAGGAGGTTGAGGCAGCAGGATCACAGGAGGTTCAAGGCCAATTTGGCCCGCAAAGGGAGTTCATGACCAACCAGAACTACATAGTGAGACCTTGTCTCAGAGAGAGAGAGAGTGACAGAGAGAGTGAGAGGGAGAGGGAGAGAAAACAGTTCAGTTCAAATATCATTTTGAAAACTTCCTTCAACTTGAAACACAGGTCAAACTTCAATACAAAAAGTCAGACAATAAATGGTAGGCATTCAATTAGAGGGAAATATTGTCAATTAATTACTAGTAAACAGACACCTGATGAAAAGAGACAAAAGAGACAAGAAATCTTTCCTGTTTTGAAGGTGAGACTTCTTTTTTTATGTAAGAAACATATTGTCCCAGGAATCTGTGCTAATGGCACATGGCTGCATACAATGAGTCTAAATCCTGAGAGGAGAAACAGAGGTTTGAAGAGAAGGAACCAACCTCAGGGACTATTTAGGTAGATAAAGAAGAGATGTTAAGACAGGAATCAGAAGTGAGTCTGATCCCGGTTATGAAAGAAGACAGATTGATCTATAATTTTAATGTGAGACTCTAGGGCTTTCAGAACTAGTGACAGTGCAGACTCTACAGACACAGGGCCCCTGTATGGCTCAGACCGGGGAGGTGCTCTGCTTGTCTTTAATTCCATACTACCCACGTGCTCAGTGTTCTGTGTCCTCTTTCTTCAGTATTTGTCTCCATCCTTCTCTTGAAACCACTGCTAGGAAGGCCAGCTGCCGGCTGTGGGCATCTTCACAGTCCCTCTCTTATTGAATCTTCCTCTTGCATTGATGCAATCTTTTCTTACTATTCAGGATGTGCTAGGCTCTAGGCCAAAAGTGAACAAAATAATATCTCCACTGTAAAGCCGCATAGAACTAAAGAGACTTACACACTCAGCTCCCATGTAATAACAGCATGTACATGTATGATCAATGTATTAATATCCTACATACATAGGAGAAGAAAAAAATTTGGATTAATCAGCAAATGTTGGACAAGAAATTAATACCTAACTTGATACCCAAAAGAATAGTAAGAATTGTCAGCTTTATAAATGTGAGACATGTATCCAAATGATGATGAATCTGGATTAAAGATCTGGTGACATCAAAGAAGCTAATGTGAACAAAGGTACTTTACACAAATCAACATTTACATAAAACATGAATGGTAGATTCAGTGGTAAGGAATTACTCTAACCAGGGGAAGCAGGCTTCACGATACAGAAGAAATTTCAGAGGAACAAGTGACCAGGCTGGTAAGCAGAGGACATTATGATGACCTGTGCAAATTTTTTCAAGACAAGATCTGAAGACATACATGCAATCTTTTTGAGCTTCAACCATGTAATTTGTAGTTCTAGTTCTGGATCATCCTGATGATCATTTTATGCTCAACCATTGGTGTGTAATTCAAGCAGGTGCCATTGGGATAGTGATCAAAATGAAAAAAATTCCCAAGAACTACTACTCTAACTGCAACAAGCTATAGAAGAGTTAAAGGAGGCACAAAAAAGCAAAATAATATATTTCCAGTAACAAAGGTTTTCAAAAAATTATAAGGTAGCCACAGAAATACATTTTGCTAATTTAAATAATTTAATGACAGAAAAACAATTTTTAAAAAACGTTTAACATCATGTTTCACAAAGACAACATGAAAATCATCCTCAAAGATACATCCCTCTTTCCCAGAAGTTAATTTCAAACTAGAATTAGAAACTAAGGATTACATAGTCTTAAATCCAGACGTCTGCTGGTTGGGGATCCAAACTACTTTACAACCCAGTTTATATCAACCTTGCGTCCTACAGGGAGCATCTGGAGCCTAGAACTTCAAGAAAGATTCTTCAGAGAATTTTCTCTTTCTGGTCCAACAAAATCCTTCTCTGCCTCCATGCTCTGATGAGGAAACTGCTCCCCACCTCACACCCAAAACATTCACTGTCCTATTATCTGCTGATGAGACATCGAAAGTTGAAGCCTCCATAAAAATAAAACTCTTTGAGCACCTTAACTGCTTTCAGATTTATGCTTTTCCTTTAATATGATATTTTGAACTTTCTGATGACTATGTCACACACACACACACACACACACACACACACACACACTCGTGCTTCACTGTGGCAAGCATCTCCTGTGAGGAGGTAATATGTTCCTCTCTCTGTGAAGCACAGTTGGCCTAGCTCGAGCTAAGGCCTCAAAGAAAACACCCACTGAGAATAATTTTGTCCGTCTGTTTGTCTCTCCGCTATCCTTTCATCATCTCACGTATTTCATTTGTGCCACTTCAGCTGGTTTGACAAATGATAGGCAATGCCCAGTCTCGGGTCAAGAAGGGGATTCTAATCCACTCAGACAACATTGGACTTTGATCATCCATACTCCATAAAATCTAAAACTGAAATTCCAGAAACTACCAGAAATTTCAGTTTTTCCTTGAAGTATGTCAGAAATTAAGTATTTAGGAGAGACAAAATTACATGATACACAACAAGTTATTCTATGTTTCATGTGTAAAAAGGAGCTGAAAATAAATTCATCTGCCCCGTAGAACTCTGATGAGGGTTGGATATTTAAAATTTGGGCTAAAATTTAAGACAATCTCTCATGATGATGAATGCTAGCTTCACTATTATTGTCTCATGGGTTAGGGTAGAAAATAAATTTTAGAGAAGTAAGGAAAAATCATTTAGTTTTTCCTACATAACCCAAGAATAACTAAAAAAGAGAAATTCTAAACACACGGGGAGAAAGAATAGCAATTTTTTGTAGCAAAACAAGACTTCAGAACTTAGAAATATAAGCACATCCCTCCAGTGTGACAGGATATTAGCACTAATGTAATTGATAATGATTTTTAAAAATAAAAACTCATGTGTTGCTTCTAAACACAAAATAACAGTAGGAGAATGCATAGAGTCTTCCCCCTAACAATGACAAGTATTCTTCTAGAGTGTTAAATCGATATTAAATTGAGTCTTGGAAGCATTTTAAGAAAATTTTCTACCAGTAGGAGATATGCTATATGGAGCAAAATACTTAAATTCTTTAAGATATAACAAAAAAATTCTGCAGTCAACATCTTAGAGATTTTCCGTAAGCAGATAGTTGCTTTATTTAAATGAATTATTTTGTATATTGAACATTAAATTTGAGAAGTTGAAAATAGTACAAATGAAGAAAGTTTTTTTAAATGTCTGGATTGATGATTAGAAAAGGCAAAGTGATGTTTCTATCTGAAACAATGTATTCCAATCAAGAAGTATTAAATAAAAACCAAATTAAGAAAGTGTAATTATAATCAATTATGGTTTAATATGTGAAGTGCTTTTTATTTTCCATATTAAAGATTTATTGCCTGCAAAACTAACTTAGAAGTATTGTGATTTACATTAACATTCCTTTATTGAATTTTTAAAAACTTTTTCAGAAGAGCTCAGCATTCAAGAGTCCGAGAGATGTTGCAGGCAAATGAACATCATGAGAGATGCTCTAGCACATGATATTTGCAAAATGCTGGTCAGAGCATAGAGAAACCAAAGGGCAGGAGCAGGATCCCTGAGCTAGCAGACAGAGCAGGCACCAGAACAAGAAGTGGGAGGACCCTGGAGAGAAGGTCATAACGAGCAACATCTCTCCCCTGAGGACACACTGGAGAAACTGAAGGAGAGAAATGCCTTTGTCATACTCTGTTTCCTGTCTCTGACTGTCTACTGGGGGGTTATAATGGCCAATGGGAAGGGAATGGTGGGACCCTGATGCTGCACCCAAAGGTTGGGATCCTGCAACAAGACAAAAAAAGGCAGAACTAATATGCAACGCCAAACTGAAGAGATCAAGCACAGCTGTCTCTCCAAACACAGTTCATAAAAAGTGGAAAATAAACCATCCTGTTGGCAAAAATAGGAATATTTCTGCTTATGCTTTTTGTTTAAATATGAAAAAGACAGAATAGATGTGAAACATTTTGATGAAGCCAAAAATGTAAAGGTATTGAACCTGTTAAGCTAAAAATTCTTTCTATTTTTAAAAGCACAATCATGTATTTAGAAAGATATTTAAATGATTAGGGTGCTAACAAAGAAAGCAATAAAAGAATTAATAAACCCAAAGGTAAAATGTGTTTATTGTCTTTTCAGTAATAAATTTCTTTGTTTTGTTTTGTTTTGTTTTGTGATACTTAGTGTATCACTTAAAGTTCACAGAGAAAAGAAAAAATGCATATATATATATATATATATATATATATATATATATATTAGTTCCTTTTCACTCATTGCTGAGACAGAATACCTGATGCCCAAAATTAGGGAAGGAAAGGTTTATTTCTTACAGTTCTTGGGGAAGTTTCAGTCCATACTCAGTTGGCTCCAAGGCAATGTGGCATGGCGGGGCCGCCATTCATGGCAGCCGCCAAACAGCAAGGCACTCTGGCGAGCAAGAGAGAGGGTGGAAGAGTGAAAGAGAGAAAGAGGAAGACCCGCCTCCCTTACACTGTATGTCAGCTCCACACCTGGGCAGCTGCAGCACTCACATCATCCATCCCAGCTCTAGACAACAAACTGAACACAAGAACCAGACTCAGCCTCACCAAAAGTATATGAGGACTTGGGGGTACACAGTATCACACAATATATATATATATATATATATATATATATATATATATATATGTATGTATAAACTCACATTCAGAATGGGTTTTCTCCCTTCAGTAAGACAATCACATGTTGAGGAACTGTGCTAATCCAAACAGCTACATATTTATTATTTAAGGTGACAAAACAGTCAAAATCCACCCTTCTTCAACTTGCAAACCAGACACTTTTTCTTAACCCATACCGTAAACCATCCCAATAAATCCATAGGATGTGAAAGGATTTACTAAATAGGCTTATACTGGCCACCTGCAGAGTCATGTGTGGAAGAATGTAAAAAGGCCACCTAGGCACTACAAAGTCAAAGGATTCAGTCAGATTTCAAAGGACGAGAGCTCCCTGCAGAGTCCTGTGAGTCTGAGGAGGAAGCCAAGGGTCTGCCCTGGAATTCTGAAGATTCTCCACTGTAAGGCTGCAGAATCTGCTCTGAAAGCCTGGAAAGAGATGTTCAAAAGTAACAGTGAAGACTGGAGATCCTCTGAAGAAGCAGAAGTGAGATTTGCTTCTTTTCCTTCTTATTCTGTCCAGGCTATCAGAGTAGTGGTTGGTGCCATCTACACCCAAGGTAGGTCTTCCCCTTTTGGTAAATCATCTGGACACATCTAGAATTTTGATGAACCAACCAGCTAAACTTTCCTTATTCAAATGGGCTTCACAGTCAAATATCAAAATCCAGCCCTTAACAGTGCAGCAACCAAACACGTTTCCTTAATCCATACTTAGTGTTCAGATAGTGTAACAAGGTCGTAATTACACCTTACGTGGTACACTATGTTGCATACAAATTGAAACACACTGATTCCCTCTCCAGAGTGGAAGGCAAAGTTTTTCTCTTACTGATGCTTACTCCTAATATTATATAAGTTAAATATAATGTATATGTGTATGTGCACAAACACATTAACAAAAGAACAAAGAGCGATTGCCATCGCAATCTGAATTTCTGTAACTGATCATTGTAATCATAGCTGGTTTTTATAACTACCTTCTTCTGCTACCCATTCTGTATTCTCTTGGCCTTAAGCACACACCTCAGTGGGTTTTTGTTCTTCCCTGTTGGGGTGACCCATGCCTGCATTTTTGAAGGTTCTGGGCCATTTATCATCCTACCTGGTTTGGGTTGCCACAGTTTCCCACTGACCTTTATAGCACAACATGGTAATGGTAGGAAGCACGGTAAGCAACCTCTTGCACTTCAAATATATTCTTCCTTTCCTTCATAGTGGAGTAATAGTCCATTGCCCTCTTAGTAACCTGAGTCAGTCACCTCTGTTAACATCAAAACACTTCTTTTAGTTTGTTTACTCAGACATGAGAATGACCTGAGAAAGACTTAGCTTCTTCCAGTTTAATGAAGTCATTGCTGTGCTTCCTTGTCTAAGCCTTCACATCTCTGAAACTAAGACTTCTAGGCCAGAAGAACATAAGGTTTTGGGAAAAGCAAGGAAATTTTTTTCCTTTGAGTTACATGGGGTAATGGTGAGTGGTAAAACCATTCCTACATCTACCCCTTGATTCCTGGACCTGTGTGTCTGGGATACAAAGTACCATAAGATGGATGCTGGTTCAAAACATACAGAGCCTTTTGAAGAATCTTGTCCCAGCTCTTAAATTTCTCAAGTAGGTGACTGCTGTTCCTATTTTAAATTCTGCCAAACAGAGAGCAATGACAGGGCTCTTCAGGGATGTTGATGCTCACCCAGAAATCTGCTTCTGAAGGTACGAGTTAGGGATTGATTTCCTGGATGATGCCAGTGTGCAGGATTAAATTTGACAAGATAAATCCTCTAAAAGATTCTTATTTTCTGAGGCCTTCAAATACCTCTTCAACAATAAACATAGGAAACTCAGGCATCTCTAACTCATTCACAGTGCGGCATCTTTTGATCCATACTTCTGCCAGCCAGCCAAATAAACAAACAATTAATACTCTTTAAATTCTAGGAACTGTGACATTAAATTTAGAATTTCTCCTTGATGAGCCCATATTGACAAACTCAGCCTGATGCAGGCTTACATTTTTCACCATTGTAACACACCGTAAAGGTTCATCCCCGTGCTTGTTCGATCAAACCTCTGCTTATAAGAGCTAGAAAATGCAAGCAGTCTTTGGGGAGTGTAGCAGATCTCCTTGCGTGTACCTCACCTTTGGGAGCCTTCTGAGGTTTGAGCCTGGTTATAGGCCCAGAGACAAAAGTTGCTGGTGAGAGGGTGTCCTGAGGTGAGGCAGCGTTATTATCCTGGGTAACTGCATCAGGCAATTCGAGATTAATTTCCTCAGGTATAAAACAGGACAACAGAGTGGGTAGGGAGGCTTCTGACAATGTGACTGGGGAAATCTCTGCCTATGGCAAAATAATCTCATTAGGTTTTAGAAGCTGAATACTCCCAGCCTCATCGCTGTCCATCAAAACATATCCATCACAGGTTATGTAACCCCATTCTCTTCCAGTCATCATCCTCACATTTACTTCAGATACCCTTCAAATGCTGATACTTAAGTGTTATTTCAGCAACTGAATTATGAGGACTTGTGTTTGGGTTTCTTTAATCTCAGTCCTGTGGCTAAATGTGACACAAGACACACTTAGAAACTTTTAGGTCCTTTTATGTGTATGTTTGCTCTGATACTTTTTTTTTCTTGTCAGATTGTCTTATCTATTTGTGAAATTTAAGTACTGAAGCCTTCCATTCTGATTGTATTGGTGGAGCTGGGAATTTTAAACTTTGAGCTCTTTATTTTTCTTTATTAATATGTCTTCTCACTTAGAAAACTTTAGGTTTTTATGCAAGTCTGGAACTCATGATTTTCTTTCACTAGATTTTCCAGAGTTGCTAAGAGCAGTGAATCAGTATCATTATGTTTCCCACTTTGCTAAAAATATTCAAACATATTGCATATAGTCACTAAATTTCTTAAACCCCACAAACAGTGAATTAGCATAATAAATGAATTTAAAATGTGCATTGAACAGTTCACACCATAGACTAATAGCATTCTGCACATGTCAGAAGTAGTGACCATGACAGCTTTACATCTCATCAAATTAGAAAGCCAACTCAATGAATCAGTAACACTAGTAAAGAAATTCACCCTTATAGTTCTGCTTCTCTAGAGGCCCTCCTGATACCAAAATCTGTATCAGGGCTCACTAGAGGAATAGACGAAAAGATTTAATATAAAATAAATACGTATATAAATATATATTTAAATACATATGCTATATAGGCGTATGGTATATGAATAACATATGAAATACTATATATAATAATAGATATGATATATGCAATATATGTATAAAGATTTGCAAGTTAGGTTTATGATGACTTGCTATAGAGTCAGATGTGGCAGAATGTAAAAAGGCCAACTGTGTGCTGGAGATCTAGAAGATCTAGGCAAAAGTCAAAGGCCTGGGGCTCACTGCAGATTCCTATTGAACTCTGCATCAGTGAGTTTTCTGTTTTCTTCTTTTTTATTTATCTCATGCTATAAGCCTACTGGTTGCTGCTACCCACATTAGGAGAGTCTTCCTTCTTTTTTAAGTCAATTATCCAGACACACCCAGAACCTATCACCTAGGTGATTCTATTCCAGTTCCCACTACAATTAACTATCACAGTGGGGATTGCACCTATGGTCTTTGTATCGTGCTAATTTTTTTGACAGTCTTAATAAATCATTGAGTTACCCATGCTGAGCTCAAAGTTGTGATGCTCCTGCCTCAGTTTCCCGGTATTGGGATTACAGATGTGTGCCACCACAGCTAGCTCGTAATAGTCAGTTTAAATCTAATAGGAAAAGTACAAATTAGAAGAAGGTGGGAGTCACCAACTTCTTTCCCAGTGTCCACTCATGGTTAGAAAATTATTTATACATCTACTGAGAAGAGCATACACTTTTGATAAGTGATTTTATTTATCTGGTGTATTACATTTATTAATTTCTATATGGTAAACTATCCTTGTATACCTGGGATGCAATAGATTTGGGATCATGTTGAGGAACTTTATACCAATGTTCTACAAGGATATTTAGATATGTTTTCTTTTTTGTAGAGTCCTTATATGCTTTTAGTATACTGGCTTCACGGAATAAATTTGGAAGATTCTTTCGCATCTTAAATTTAGAGCAGTATTGGTATGATGTCTTTTACATAACTTTACTCTGTTAATAATGGTAAACCCATTGTTATGGTTGATACATTGTATCACTTTGGGAAGTTTAGAAGTTTATCTGAGAGACTCAGAGGGAACCAAGATCCTTATTTTATAAATATCCTCATCCTGTGCAAGAGGAGGATGCAGATTGTGAGTGCTACATCTGTCCTTGGGGGGGTGGGAAAGCAATAGTCTGCATACAATATAAGGGAGGAAAAGAGTCTTTCCCCCACCCTTTTACTCTGGCTGCTTTTGCTGGCTGCTAGCTTGAAGTGTTGCCCCAGAGGCATACTACCCTTCGTTGGGGCCAGTTGACTTCATACTGAAACCTCTACAAACTGTGAGTTAAATAAACCTTTCCTTCCTTCATTTTGGGTGTTGGGTGTTTTGTCTCCACAATAAGAGAAAAGTAACCAAGAAAGAATTTGGTACCAGGAGTGGGAACATTGCTATGACTATACCTGACCATGTTGTTCAAGAGCCTTTAGGAATGGACTGTGGGAAGAGTTTGGAAAGGATCAGAAATGTCTCCTGAAAGCATAATACTGAAACACCCTAGTCTGTTCTGTATGGAAGATTCTGGCCAGAGCTCAGGAGACCAGAAGACTGAGAGAAATCCTGCCAATGAAGACTAGACTCAGGAGGTAACTGCTGGGAAAAAGGACTGCATTGGTCGTTGGACTCCAGACAATGTGTGTTATGGTTTGACAGGAAGTTTGCCTCCATTTTGCTCATGTTGAGAGACTTTGCCTGAGACTAAGATTAAGGATAGTGGACTAATTAATCTGACAGAAGAAATTTTAAAGCAGTTGTCTTGGCTACTTTTCTCTTGTTGCTGAAAGAAAATATCTGACACACAAAATGAAGAATAAAAAAAGTTTATTTAGCTTACAGTTTTTGGAGATTTCAGTCCATGCACAGCTGGCTCCAAGGCAGGGTGACCTAGGTAGGGGGCAGCCTTTCACTGTAGCCATAAATTACAAGAGCAAATAGAGAAAAAGAAAAATCATGCCTCCTTTTCTCCCCTATATCATGTATTGGCTACCCACCCCTGGGCAGTGGCAGCACTCACACCACTAACTCCAGTACTAAACAATGAACCAATCACATATGTTAGACTCAGCCATCTTCAAAAGTCTCATTCCCCATAACCACATGAGTCTTGGGGGGACATTTAAACACAAAGTATAACAGTAGTCTAATGTTGAGGCAGTAACATGGCTATTGTTGGGGGGTTTTAGCCAAATCTATGTTGCAAATCAAGAGTAAAAAGCCCAGTAGAATAATTTAAAATAATGTGAGTTTGGCTAGAAAGGAAGCTCCAATAAAGTTGTGAACTGCCAAGATAGAACTGAGGAAATCGCAATTGCTGAGAAAGAACAGAATAAAAATGATGGTCTGAAGGATCACAAAAAGCAGCAAGTCTCAAAACTTTGCAGCCTCAAAACTGCAAAACTGCAAGTCTTTGCTTTGAGGGAAATGGCACAGAATACCATGTTCCAGAATGGTGGCAGCTGTGCCATATTCCAGGATGGTGGCATCATAAAAAATGTGCTCCTCAGAATTGGATTCAGAGTGCCCAGCAATTCAGGCACTCAATCCCTACAGCCAAGAGAAAGGGAAGCCTGGCTTCTGATCCAGCTGCCAGCAGACCTTGGCATCAGCCACATGGTGCTGGTTTTAGGTGTATACAGAATGCAAGAGATCTGAGGTTAAAAAGGCTTCCACTCTGATTTCAGAAAGCCTTGGAGGCCAGACAGTGTGCTCCCGAGAGGTCAGCATGTGAAGCTGTGAGTATGAAGCCAAAGTTGCAGTGGAGAACTCAAAAGTCTGGAAAATCCAAGAGCATGGATCATCTAAGGAAACCTGCAAGGAGGGAACAAAGCAGGCCCAAGAAAAGAAGCCATGGGAGCTACAGCCACCAAAAGTGCCATAGGGGTTGGATCACTTAAGTCCTTTGAAGCTCGCAATTTGTCCACAAATTGCTTCAGATGCCGGACATGGAACTCCGGGACTTAACGTTTGCCCTGCTTGATTTTGGACTTGCTTTGGTCCCAATACTTTGTATTCCTCTGTTTGTACCTTTTGGAGTAAAAATGTTTATCTTATGCCATTGCATGTTGGAAGTGTTTAATTTTGTTTTGTCTTGTTTTATTGTACAGTGGCTTGCAGCTAAGAGTTTGCCTTAAATCTCAGAGGAGACTTACAAATTAGACATTTCAGCTATGCTGAAACTGCTAGGACTTCAGCAACTTTTAAACATGAACGAAATGCCTTTTGTGTAAAGGGCTGTGCATGAGTCTTTGGGGGCCAAGGACAAAATGATGTTTCTAATGTAATATAATTTTGATAAACTTAATACTGGTACTTAAGGATTGCTAATCCTGTGTTCTAGTGTTCAAGTTGTGAAATATTAAGAATAAGCATGTCTTTGAATCTGGAAACCAGCTTAAAGAAATGTGTCTGGTTACCAAGTGGACAAGGGGTAGATCATTTTGGTTGATACACTGTGTCAACTTGAGAACTTTAGAAGTTTATCTAAGAGTCTCAGCAGGAGACCAGGATCCTTTCTTTGTAATAATCCTCACCCTGTGCAAGGGGAGGACACAGAGATTTTGTGAATGCTACATCTGCCCTAGGGGATAGGGGTGGCCCTCATACAACATAAGGGAGGAAAAGAGGCATGCTCTTCCCCCCATTTTGCTATGGCTGCTTTTACTGGCTGCCGCCTTGAAGTGTTACCCCAGTGCCATGCCACCCTGCCTTGGAGTCAACTGAATATAGACTGAAACCTCCACAAAATGTGATTTAAATAAACCTTTCCTTCCCTTGTTTTGGGTGTTAGGTGTTTTGTCTCAGCAGCAGAAGAAAAGTAATCAAGACACCCACTGAGTCCCAGGATTTCCTTGGTTGTAGAATTTTTATTACCACATCAATCTTACTGTAAATTATTGATCTGTTCAGGGTTTTTATTATCTTCTGGCCTCAATTTTGGTAAGTCATATGCAAGTAGGAATTTGTCCATTCCTTCTAGATTCTTCAATTTATTGGATTATGTGCTTTCAAATAGTTTCTAATAGACTTCTGGATTTTATTGATATCTGTTTCAATTTCACCATTTTCATTTTGTCTCTCTTTTGGTAAGATTGGCTAAATGTTTATCAAACTTTTTCTTTCTGAAGAACAATCTGTGATTAACTTTTAAATTTATTCCTGTATTTTTAGTCTCAATTTCATTAATTTGCACTCTGCTCATTAAATTTTTTTCCTTCTACAAATTTTTCAATTTGGATTATTCTTGCTTTTCTAGTATCTTGAGGTGCATCACAGGTTATTTATTTAGGATTTCCCTGCTTCTTTTATGTAAGCATTCATAGTTCAAATTTTTCTTCATAGAACTGTTTTTGTTGTGTCTGACAGATTCTGATATGCTGTGGTTTTATTTTTATTCGAATCTAGGAAAATTGTAGTTATTCCCTGACTTTTTCTGTGGCCCATTGATCATTTAAAGTGAATAATTCAACCACCATGTGTATGCATATTCTCTATAGTTTCTATGGATGTTGGTTCCTAGCTTCATTCCATTGTGATTTCATAGAATTAATGGGTTATTTCAATCTTTTTGTATTTATTGGTACATACTTTATGGACTAAAATATAGTCTATGTTGGATATAGTCCTGTGGTTGCTATAAAGCTATGCATTCTTCTGTTGTTGGATGAAATTTTGTGTGAAAATCCATTAAATGCATTTGTTCTGTGATGTACATTTACTTTAATATTTACTTGTTGATTTTTGGTCTAGTGGATTTGTCTATTTGTGAAACTGACATATTAAAGTCTTTAATTATGATTATATTGGTGCCTCTCCTTTTATGTCAGGTAGTTTGTGTCTTATGAAATTGTGTGTACTAACATTTGGAACATGTATATTTATAATAGTTTTCTCTTCTTAGTGAACTGTTACTTTTACCAATATAACTGACCATTTCTGGTCAGTTTTAGTTTTAAGTCAACTGTTTCAGAAATTAGAATAGTTACTCATGCTTTCTTTTGGGCTGTGCTTCTTGAAATCTCATTGTCCATACTTTCATTTTCATCCTGTGTGTGTCTTTGTGGATGAGGTTTGTCTTCACAGGCAACAGATAGCATTTTTTAGCCAGTCTGTGTCTTTTGATTAAATTGTTAAGATCATTTGCATCAAATATTGTTATTGAAAACTATGTATGAATTAATGTCATTATATTGCTTTTCCAGTGGTTGATTACTTTCTGTTTTCCTTCTGTTTCACTTTTTCAGTGAGATTGCTTCTTTGTTTGGCCTTATGGATGAATAGTATTGTACTTGTCTCTGTTTCTTAAGTATTTTCTGCAGTGCTGATTTGATGATCATGAATTTCTTTAATTTGTCCCTATCAAGGAAGGATAACTTTAAAGGATGTAACAATCTGACTTGGCGATCCTATTCTGTAACCACTTGAACAACTTCACTCTAAGTTTTCCTGGCCTTTAATGTACATATTAAGAAATCTTCTGTTACAAGAGTGGGTTTGCCCTTAGAGCCGTCTGCTGAGCCTAACAGCTTTTATTATTCTTTGTCCTGAGGCTCTGGCATTTTGGCTATGATGTGTTCTGGAGACGTTTTCAGATTGCATCTATTAGAGGTTCTAAATGCCTCCTTTATTTGGGTATCACTATTGTTCCCTACATTTGGGGATTTTTCTGTAATAATTTTATTAAGTATTATTTTGTTTAAAATCAGGAATGAGACCATAATCTACACTCACAACACTCCTGTTTGATATAGTTCTCACGAGTTACCCAGAGCAATAAGACAAGATAGAGAAATTTAAAAAGTCATGAATACAAAAAAAAAAAATAAGTCAAGCTGGGTGTGGTGGCACATGCCTTTAATCCCAGTACTTGGGAGGCTGAGGTAGGAGGAGCATTGTGAGTTCGAGGCTCGCTTGGGCTACAACGCGAGTGCAAGGCCAGCCTGAGCTACATAGTGTGACCCTGCCTCACAAAAAGCAGGGCTGGAAGTTTGGCTCAGTGGTGTAAGCCTCTGTCTAGCAGGTGTGAAATTGCAAGTTCAATCCTCAGTGCCGCAAAAAAAAAAAAAAAGTCAAATTATTTACAGATGACTTTTTATATATAAGAACCATAGCACTTCATTGGATAATTTTTAGGTAGCATAAACAAATTCAAAGAATGGCAAAATACCAAATCAATCCACAAGAATCAAAAATCATCTTGTATGGCAATAGCATACCCATGAAGAAAGAAATCAGAAAAAGAATTCCACTCACGATAATTTCCAAAAAATTTAATATCTAGGAATCAATCTAACCAAGATCAAAAAAGAACTAAGTAATGAAAACTATAGAACTCTGAAGAAAAACATAAAAATGACTTTAGAAACTGAAAAGTTATCTTTTATTCTTCAATCAGCAGAATTAATATTGTTTAAATTTCATGCAATCCTTATTGAAATACTAGCAGAAATACTAGCAAAGCAATATCCAAATTTATGTGGAATCAAAAGATACTCAAAAGAAATCTTGAGCAAAACCAGCAAAGCAGGAGGCATCTTAATTCTGAATTTCAAGTTATGCCAAAGAGTAAAAGAAATAGACAAAGCAAGTAAAAATCTCGCGGCATTGACACAAAATGCACAAGTGTGTCAGTGGAATAGAACAGAAGACCCAGAAATAACCTCACTTTACCTTAAGTCATCTGATTTTTTCTTGCATCAGGAATTGAACTCAGGACCTCACACTTGCCAGGCAGGCACTGTACCACTTACCTGTATCCCCACCCCTGATTTTTGACAAAGGGTTCAACAAATGCACTTAGGAAAAGATAGACTCTTTTACAAGTGGCACCAGGAAAACTGGATAGCCAATGCAGATTGAAATTAGATCTATATTTATCACTTTGTACTAAAACCAAATCAAAATAAAGCAAAGAACTACATATAAAAGTGGAAATTTTTGAAGTTCAAGAAGATAATATAGGGAAAACACCGGAAGCCATTGGTTTAGGCAAAATTTACTGAACAGGTCTCCAATTTCACAGTGCAAATGGGAGGGTGACAAAGAAGTTGGGGGTGAAGTGGGGGAGGGACTGGAATATAAAAATAATTAAGATGGGCCATGTGTATGTACCAACAACCCACAATGAATGCAATCATTGTGTGTCACAAGCATAGACTAAAATAAAAAAGAAAGAAAAAATGTAACAAAAGTAGCTAAAGATGGCGGGAGAAAGGAAAGAGAGAAAAAGAATAAAAAGATTCAAAATATGTTAAACACATATACTTTCTCAATAAAATGAATGTAAACATGTACTGCAAGCATGTGCTGCTAAATTTTATTAAGTTTAGAAAAGAATCAAATATGGAGCTACATCAAATTAAAAAGCATCTGTACAACAAAGTGATCAATCTCCAGAGTGAAGAACAGCCTACAGAATGGAAACAATTTTGCCAATTACTCCTCTGATGGAGGACTACCATCTAGAATGTCTACAGAATTGAAAAAAAATCAAGCCAACCCAAAAACAAATGAACTGCATAGATACTTTTCAAACAAAGAACACAATTATTCAATAGAAACAAAAAGAAGTTGCTTACCTTAAGGTATTAGAAAATGCAAATCAAAGCAACAACCAGATAACTGCAGGAAAAAAGAATCCCCATGTACTTTTGATAAAAATGTAAATTAATTCAACCACTATGGAAAGCATTATAAAGATTTCCAAAAAGCTAAACATAGAAATTCCATCTAACCCTGCCATGCCTTTCCTGGATATAACTCAAAAGAAGTAAATGCATCGTATTATACTGCTGTATGCATATTCAAGTTATAGCAAGGAAATTTGTAATAGCTGTACCTCTAGAAATAGACTTGATGCCTGTCAACAGACAAATGGATAATGGAAATGGGGCACCTATAAACAAAAGAGTTTTATGCAGCCATAAGGAAGAATGAGATTATATCATTTGCAGGAACATGGACAGAACTTCAGACCATAATGCTAAGTTAAATAAATCAGAACAGAAAGTTAAATACCACAATATTTTTCTTACAGGAGGAGCCTAGAATGTAACTCAATAATAAAATAGACAGAGATCATAGGAAACAATAAGATTTTTGCAAGTGGGGCAAGGGATCAAGAGAAGGAGAAAGGGAAAGGAAGGGGCGAAAGGGGGCCACAAATGTTCAAGACATGTTATGTGTATATGATACTTCCTCAAAATGCATATAATTATTATGTATTGTGAACATACATTAGTTTTTATTAAAAAAGAATCACGAGCTTCAGTTTTTGAAAATATAGCTTATAAATTTGAAGGTGGGTGATAAACCTTACTTAAAATTAAAATGTGATGGTCATAGTTTCAAGATTGTTATACATATTTAATGAACTCCCAACCAAAATTCCAATGGCATATCTCACAGAATTACAGAAAACACTCCTCAAACTCATTTGGATCCAGAAGAGACCTAGAATAGCAAAGGCAATTCTGAGCAACCAGGACAAGCCAAGAGGCATCACAATCCCTGACTTGAAATTATACTACAAAGCTACTATTATAAATTCAGTACAGCACTGCAAAAAAAGAAAGAAAAAAAAAGACTCACAGATCAATGGAACAGACTAGGTACATTGGTTTGATCCTGGGTCCCCCCAAGAACTCATGTAATTTGGATGGGGCTGAGTTTGGCCTTTGTGATTGGTTCGTGGTCTAGCGCTGGGATTGGTGATATCAGTGCTGCACTGCCCAGGGGTACAACCAACATACAGAGTAAGGGCAAGAGGAATGCATGTCTTTCTCTTGCTGGGTTCACATATCTTGCTGTTTGGTGGCCTCCATAAATTGCTGTCCTGCCACACCATGCTGCCTTAGAGCCAGCTAAGTATGGACTGAAACTCCTGAGAACTCTAAGAAATAAACCTTTCCTTCCCTAAATTTTGGCATCAGGTATTCTGTCTCAGCAATGAGTGAAAAGTAACTAAGACAGAATTTGGTACCAGTGGAGTGTGGTCATTGCTGTGACTAAACTTGACCATGTGGTTCAAGAGCTTTTGGAAATGGCTTGTAGGAAGAGTTTGGAAAGCTTCAGAGGTGTCACCTGAAAGAGTGGTGCTGGAACAGCTTAGGTTGTTTTGTATGGCAGATTCTGGTTAGAGCTCAGGAGACCAGAAGGCTGATAGAAAGCCTGCTGAGAAAGACCAAGCTTAGGAGGTTTCTGCTGAGAAGGACTGCACTGGTTGTTGGACTCCAAATGATATGTTTTACAGCTTGGCAGAAAGTTTGTCCGCATTTTGCTTGTTCCCAGAGACTTTGCCTGAGACTGAGATTAAGGACGATGGACTGATTAGTCTGAAAAAGAAATTTCAAGGCAGCTGAATGTTGAAATGGTGGCCTGGCTATTGTTGGGGATGTTTAGTAACATTTATGTTGCAAATCAAAAGCAAACAGCCCAGCATGGGGATTTAAAACCTTGTGAGTTTGACCAGAAAGCTGTGGACCATAAAGATAGAGCTGAGACCTTGACTTCTGAGAAGTAACAAAGAAATAAAAAAGATGGCCTGGGGGCATCCTGGGAAGTAGCTGGCCTACACCCCCTTGCAGCTTCAAACCAGCAAAAGTGAAAGAGTTTGCTCAGAGGAAAAAGCTGCAGAGCACCATGTTCCAGAGTGGCAAAGAAGGCCACAGGAGGTTCCAAAATGGTAACAGCCAGACCAGATTCCAAAATGGCGGAAGTGACACCAGATTCCAGAATGGTGGCAACATAGAAAAGCTTTTCCTCACAATCAGGTTCAGAGAGCTCAGCAATCCAGGAAGTCGACCCCTACAGCCAAGAGAGAGAAAAGTCTGGCTACTGCTCCAGCTGGCAGTGGACCTTGGCAGCATCCATGTGGGGCTGGTTTTAAGTGCAAGGAAAATGTGCAGCTTCCACTTTGACTGAGAGGGCAATATGCAAAGATGTAAAGATGAAGCCAAGGGTACAGTGGAGAACCCAAAAGTTTGAAAAAGCCATGAACATGGATCATCCAAGAAAAACTGTGAGAACCAAGCAGAGTGGGCTCAAGAGAGAAGCTATGAAAGTTAAAACCCCTGGAAGTGCCACAAGGGTAGAATCACTCAAGCCTTTTGGAGCTTGCAGTCAGATTGCTTCAGATGCTGAGCAGAGAACTCCAGGACTTAGTGTTTGCCCTGCTGGATTTTGGACTTGCTTTTGTTCCAATGCTTTGTATTCCCATTTGTAACTTTTGGAATGGTAATATTTATTTTGTGACTTTATATGTTGGAGTATTCAACCTCATTTTCATTTATACAGCGGGTTGCAGTTAAGAGTTTGCCATAGATCACGGAGATTTGGGACTTGCACTTTTCAACAATGCTGAAACTGTTAGGACTATGGCAACTCTTGGAAATGGACTAAATGTCATTTGCGTAAAGGATATACATGAGTTCTTGGGGGGCCAGAGGTGGAGTGTATTGAGGACTCATGTAATTTGGATGGGGCTGAGTCTAGCCTTTGTGATTGGTTTGTGGTCTATTGCTGAGATTTGCGATATCAGTGCTGCACATGCCCAGGGGAGGAGCCTAACTACAGAGTAAGGGCAAGAGAAATGCATGTCTTTCTCTTTCTCTTGCCGGGATCATGCACCTTGCTGTTCAGTGGCTGCCATTAATGGCTGCTCTGCCACACCATGCTGCCTTGGAGCCAACTAAGTACGGACTGAAACTCCTGAGAACTGTAAGAAATAAACCTTTCCTCCCCTAATTTTGGGCATCAGGTATTCTGTCTCAGCAATGAGTGAAAACTAACTAAGACACTAGGAGATGCAGAAACCACTCCAGACAAATTAGTCATCTTATCTTTGTTAAAGTGACCAAACACATTCACTTGAAGAAAGTCTTTTTAAAAAACAGTGCTCAAAAATCTGGTTTTCCACATGCCACAAATTAAAACTAAACCAATGTCTATCACCATACACTAAACTAAAATAAAAATGGATCAAAAATCTATATATTAAAACAGAAACACTAAATCTGCTGCAAGATATAATAGGGAGAATTCTTGAAGACACTGGTGTAGGCAAGCACTTTATGAACAAAATCCAAACCACAAGAGGAATATTATAAAGAATCAACTGGGATCTCATCTTACTAAAAACTTTTGCAAAGCAAAATAAATCACAGAGTGAAGAGACAATTCACAGTAGAGTAAAAAAATTTTGCAAACTCTTTCTCAGACAAAGGATTACTACCTGGAATATACAAAAACCTAAGAAAATCAGACCCATCTCCCAATTTAAAGACTCAATTCAAAAATGAGCATCTAAAATAAATAGACACTTTTTAGATGAGGAAGTAAAAGTGGCAACTGAATACTTGAAAAAAATGTTCAATGTCATTGGTTCATTCAAGAAATGCAAATTAAAATAACACTGATATTCCATCTCAGGCAAGAAAGAATGGCTATTACCAATAAATCAACCAATAACAAATGCTGGCAGATTTGTGGGGTAAAAGGAACACTTCACCACTCTTGGTTAGAGTGCAGACTGGTTCAAACACTGTGGTCCAACCATTGTGGAGAATGCTAAAAAAAACTAGTTCTAGAAGTTCATTTTGACCCAGTTATTCCTCTTCTTGATATTTTTCTCAAAGAATTAAAAGCATCATACCAGAGCTACATATGCACACCCATGTTTATAGAGGCACAGTTGGACACAGCTTAATCTTGGAAACAGCCCAAATGCCCATCCACTGATGAATGGATAAAGAAGATGTGGAGGTATTTTTTTAATACAATGGAGTATTATTCTTCCATAAAGAAGGGTAAGCTTGAGACATTTCTGAATAAATGGATGCACCTTGAGGACACACTTTTAAGTGAAATAAATTGGACACACCTGTGTACATGCACATTGCTTACCTGGTGTGAGAAGCCAAAAGAATAATTAAGGACCAAAATTTGTAATAGAGATTGTGAAATAGGAAGAAAATTTTCTGATGGGAAGGGGAATGGGGGCACAAGGAAGGGAAAAGAAAAAAATGATGATAAAATAAGGAAAAATGTAAACAAAGTTTTTGTAAATAGAGAGTGAAAGAGTGGTTGAAGGAAGGGTAGAGAAATGGAAAACAAAGAATCAAGCTATTTCATGTACAGGTACAAATTCTCCATAATCAATGTAGTCATCACATACACCTAAACTGTACCTTTAAATTACTTAATTTTTCTAAAGAGTACATATTTGCTTTATTCACTGACTTTTCTCTGGAACAAAATACTTGGCACTTAAAACATACAGGAGGGGAAGTTCGTTTTGGTTCATATTTTAGAAGTTTAAATCCATGTTATTTTTTATAATTAAGTTCATTCATGCAAATTAGATATGCATTATGATCACATTCATCATAAGGAATTTGTACCTGTCTGTGATATATTAATTCCTCTTTCTTTCCCGTTCCTCTCCCCTCTCTTTCAGTCCATCTTTTAAGAGTTTACACACAGAAACAGCATGGTAGAAGGACCTGGGTAAAGGAGAGATGTTCAGATCATGATGGCCAGTAAGAAAAGAAACAAACAGCCAAAAAGGGAGATACATCCTTCCAGGTCACATCCCAGTGTCCTGCCGCTCTGATAGGACATTACCCCCTAACAGCAACTCAGTAATATCACCCTCCATGATTCTATTACCATCCAACAGCCCACCTATAAGTATATGATGCCTTTAAGGGACATTCTTGATCTAAACCATAATATTTTGTTCCAGGCCCTTCAAAATTCATGTATATCTCTTTAGGTAAAATGCATTTAACCCATCTCTAAACATCACCAAAAATTTAGTAGTCCCAGCATTGCTGAAAAGTCCAAGTCCAAAGGCTCTTCTTAGACTCAAGGAAAACTCTTAGCTATTGAGCCATGTAAAAATAAAAATTATAAAGCTAAACACTGACACATTGGCAGAAGGTAAACATTTCCATTTCAAAGGGGAAAAACAGGGGGATAAAAAGAAGTGAAACCAAAGTTAAATAAACTCCAAGCAGGGCAAACATTAAGCCATGTGGCACCAAGATGTGAACATCAAAGTACCTCGGCAGCCCCACACCTATGGCATTGCTAGTTTTAGCCTTTATTTCATGGGGTAACTTCGTTCACTACCTGTAGTTTTACTCAGCAGATGTCCCACACTCCTGATATACACAACTTCTTAGGGTGTCCACCACATTTTCAGTCGCATTTTCTTAACTTCACACATTGCCCTCTCAGGAGCACACTGCCTGGTCTCCCATGTCTTTTTTCTAAACTCTGAGTAAAAGCCTCCTTGAAACTGATCAAGAGAGCAGAGTCACTTTCTTGATCAAGAGAAGGTGGCATAGAAGGTGATGAAAAGCTGAGCAGTAAATTGAAGGCAGAATTAAAATTTGTACAGAAAGTAGAAGCTGTGAAAGTAGCTATTAAAGAATTGCATTTGAAAACACAGATCTAACACATTTGAGTGCCATTATGGAATCCGCAGAAAACCTGGAAGAAGGTATGAGTGTTCTTCATGTCTTTGGTTATACAGATACCTTGGGAGAAGAGCAGATCCTTGTGGTGGATGTCGTTTCAAATGGTGGCCATATTTGGGTGAAAGCCATTAGCCGGAAGGCTGAAGCACTACATAATGTCTGGCTGGGCAGAGGCCAGTTTGGTGATAAAACCATCACTGAACAGGCTGAAGACTTCCTCCAGGCCAGTCACCAGCAGCCCATGCAGTACAGCAACCCGCACATCATCTTTGCATTTTACAACAGTGTCTCCAGCCCCATAGCAGAGAAGCTGAAAGAAATGGGTATATCCGTGAGGGGGGACACAGTGACAGTGAACTCTGCTGGATCACCCTGAAGAGCTACAGCTGAGTGACAGTGAATCAATCATGACAGCCTGGAACTTTTGCAAGTGACCAGAGTAAACCAAGAAAATATCCTAGCAAGTGTTGCATTTCCAGCAGAGATTAAGGTTGCTGTGTGTAAAAGAGTCAATCTGGACATTACTACCTTCATCACATAAGTGTCTGCTCTTAGCTATGGAGGTTGCCACTTTATCTTCAAAGAAAAAGTACTCATAGAACAAGCAGAAAAAGAGAGGAAAGAGCAGGTTCTACCTAAGCTAGAGGCATTCATGTCTGACATGGAGTTGTTTTCTTGTGAATCTGCTGTCAAGGATTTTCAGTCTATTCTAGATACCTCAGGAGGATCTGGGGAGAGAGAGGGCTGCCGTGCTAATTAAGTGAATCAGGGTAGTACCAGACTAGCCTTCCGAGCATGCCTTGAGACTAGTGACCAGTTCAAAAATTAACAACCATTCATTAGCAATTTTTGGGACAGGAGACACCTTAAAAGCTATCACGATGACTGCCAATAACGGTTTTGTCAGAGCTGCAAACAACCAAGTTGTTAAATTTAGTGTGTTTGTCCATCAGCCTAGAGCACTTACTGAGAGTAAAGAAGCTCTCGGCACTCCCTTGTGGAAAGACTACACAGATGACAGTGAACATTAGTGATATCCTTTAAAAACTGTCACAGAAATAAGTTGCTAATACCAAAGACTGGGTCTTCCCCTGTTTAAATTGTGAGCAATTTTTTGTATGAGTTTTAAATGTCTCCTAATACTTCGGTTTGATTCAGTAGGGCTGCATTCTCCCTGTTGTTAATCACATTTCATGGAATATGGCTACACTGCAGCTTACATTCATTAAATCTTTGGGGAAATCTCTGGGGGAAAAAAGCCTCCTTGACCCCACAACTCTTGCATTCTGCATGCCTATAAAAGCATCACTATGAAGATGATGCCAAGGTCTGCCACTCAGCTCAAGCAATAATTGGTCCCCCTTGGGTCAGGGATGCGAAGTTCTATCTATGAACACATGAAACTTGGGGGGACATTCTTCAACTAAACAATGACATCAGGTAGCAAAACTAAAATTGTTATTGTTTACCTCATTTGTCTTAGAACTTTTTTCATGGAAATGAGCAGTTACAGTAATTTGGAATTTTGGATTCAGCATAACCTAATTTACTGTGAGCAATGTATTAGTATATCTTTGTGAAAATAAAATGGATAAACTCTTACATAAATGTGATAGGAATTTAGGATTGTCATCAAAATGTCTTTGAATGTAAATGAGTTAGAATTTCACAAACCAAAAGTAGTCTAAAAATGTGAATTTATTAAAAGAATTTATAGACTCTGTAAATTTCAATTTTATTTTCCATTTTTATATTTTTAAAATATTTCCTAAAATTTTTAATTAGTTTTGGAAAGTTGAAATTTAACTTTGAAATGTACATGCATATTCTCCAAGTGTTGGATGGTTAGGATTTCTGTAATTAAAATAATGCATAAAAATAAAAATATTTGGAGTAGAGTTGAATTTTGTCACTGTATTCAAAAGTATATTTTTGATCTCTTTTTCCATGCACTGTTCTCTATCATAAGTTCCAAGAGAGACCTCATCTCCTGAAATTCCTTATGGAAAATTTAGACTTTGACTGCCATTAAATTCAAATAATATCACATTGGGGAATCATTTGAAGTGATATGCAGCAAGCTATAAATAATCTAATAATAAACATCATTGTACATTGCATGTACAATATTTTATAACATATTATATAAAGACAAGTGTGTGGCTCTGATAAGAGATAACAATCAGCTTAAAAGCTTTTCTATAAAGACAGGGTTTAGTGAGGTTAAAATTTAACTGAAATTGCAAAAACAGATAATTCAATACTAGAAAATAGAAAAATGAAGAAAAAATTGGCTTGATCAGATAGAACACTTACACATGAACTTCTAAATTATAACTAGATTATTAACTCTTTTTTATTTTTTGATCAGGGTCTCACAGTGTAGTCCAGGCTGCCTTTGAGCTCACTGTGTAGCCCAGGTTGGCCTGGATCTTACAGTGAACCTCTACCTCATCACACCCAGCCCTATGAATTATTTTTTGAATTGTACTTGGACTGCAGTGGTAAAGTGCAAGACTTGTTTAGAACTTTATTTTCCAATTTTCTCAAACATGACTGGCAGAAAGACCTTTCTCCTCTAATAGTTTAATGTAATCACAAAAGCACAAACAACTAAAAAACAAAGGATGAAAAAGAAAAGTACACAAAGGTATTAAAAGAGTTTGTAACTTGGCATTTCGACTATCAGGTATGTAAATAGAACAGACAGTCTTGAACACTACCAGCCATCCTGGTAAGATATAACTGTCAGCAGAAAAGTGGAATAAATGTTCATTCTTTGTGTTTGCTAAGGATAAGAGTGCACCAGAGAAAATCACAAACTCCATTAAATAGATTATTTTCTTATGTCAAAATTATTTTGAACTTTTTTAGGAAAGACCATTAATATAAAAGAAAAGGGAGTTCGCATATAGAATCAGAACCCTTTACTAAAGGAACACAATAATATTAAAATTGTCAGTATAAACATCCTCAGAAGAGAATGCATTTCTCATACATATTTTCTCTGTCCCCTGAAGTAGACTAGGGACAATGTCAACTTGAGGTTCAATACCATCCTCCACTGGGGACACTGAGCACTCCCTGTAGATCTCTACTTCCATCTGCCCCAGGTCAGCCTAGGACATGTTCTGATGCCAGAAAACAGGACATGTTTCCATGGTTAATGCAATGTCATCAAAAGCACACAGAAAAAAGATTCAATGAAATGAGCCTTGAAAATTTGAGCATCCAAAGATAAATAGACTTTAAGTGAAAAATATTGAATCTATGAAGGAACTCATAATGATACAGAGAGGGAAGGAAGGAAAGAGAGAGAGAGAGAGAGAGAGAGAGAGAGAGAGAGAGAGAGAGAGAGAGGAGAACTGAAGAGAAAGGAAAGGAAGGGAAGGGGAGGGAAGGGATTTTAAAGTACAAAGTATAAGTGTTCAGCGTTAAACTAAAAATACATTATCATCATGGGAGTCTGTGAGAGAACAGAAATAGCATTTACAGGTTAAAATAACTATATGGTATGACAGAAAAAGAATTTGGCCTTTAAAGTTGACCTTTGGTACTTTAATATAAAAGTTGGACTGAATAATTGATTTTGAGTTAAGAATTTAATAAATTTTATAAATTATAAACAGTTTCACAACATCTAGTATAGATTCATTGTGCTCATAGAAATAATATAGATTTATTGTGTTCATAGAAATAATTTGTTACATTCTAAAATTACTTAGTGTCTAGGAAAGATTTGTTTAAAAAATAAAAATATTGAAGTATTTTGAAAGGAAATACAATTTGTAATGTAAGCATCAATAGATGTGACCCCATTTAATGTGACTTCACTTAAACATTACAATATTGTATACTTGTATCAAAATATTACATGGTACACCACTAATATGTACAATTTTTATGTTTTCATACATCAGTTAAATTTTTAAGTAAATAACCACACCTATAATCCTAGCAGTAGGAAGGCTGAAGCAGAAGAATCGCTATGAATTTGAGATCAGCTTGGACTACTGATGAGTTCAAGGCCAGTCTGAACTACATAGTGAGACCCTGTCTCAAAACAAAAAACAAAGCAAAAGAAAAATAATAAATTTACTAATCATTTTTTAACAAACCAATAAAGAGATCAGGATTCATAAGCATATTTGATTAATGGATCAAAGAGAAGATAGCAATGTGCTAGGTTTATAAATTGGTGATAATATTTGCAGGTAAAATTAAAATCATAAAAGATACACATAGGTCTTTTCTATCTATAGCATTTTTACTCATCAAGAGAAAGGGCTGATCAAATCTACAAGAGACTTAAGCTCTAATGAACCCCACTGCATCCCTGGGAACCAAAAATGAACCTATCAAGGATCTTCATAACTTTCCCCTTCAGCTTCCTCTTCCTCGAGTTTCTTTTGCTGTGCTTGTTGATGATAAATATCAAGAGACTAATGGTTACCTAGGTATAAGTATACAGCAAATAATTTCGTAAAAGGGAAAAACAAATAAACATCTCCTTCCAGTAAGAGAGATCTACAAATCATGTAGTGTCAGAATTAAGGAGAAAAAAGTTAAAGTCCCTACAAAATGCTTTTCTGAACAAAACTGCAATGTCTGCCAGGCATATCTTCAGCCTTCATGTTGTTTTGAAATTTTCACACATAACAAAGATTTTTTCCCCATCCCTGTAGTCCTGATCAAAGGCTTTCTTTCCACAGAAATGTTACACACCCCTATAATGAAATTAGGCTGTATTTGCAAAGGGTTTTTCATCATAAATACCAAGGGAATTTAAGAAAATGAAGAATGATGTTTGCCTGAATACTGGCTGGGAAATAATTCATTTCCTTCATCGTGTGCAGTTCAGAGTAAACAGTAGTCTTGGTTTAGCTCTGTATCTGTGGTCCTTTAGTCTTGTGAGAAGAGTTTTGGTTTCATTTTTGGATTCTGACATCTCTGACACCATAATCAGAAAGAAATGTAAATTTCTTCCCCAATCTCTGTCATTTAGAAGCTGTGTGTTTATTAGAAAATGTCTTTGTTCCACTAAATATATCTCCTAATCTGATAAATAATATTAATAAGAATTATACTTTCAGTCAGGCTGTGGTACACATCTGTAATTCTGGCACTCCAGGAGGTTGAAGTAGGAAGTTCACAAGTTCTAGTCCAGCCTGGGCAATTTAGCAACTTAGTGGGATGCTGCCTCACAATATTATCTTTTTAAAAGGAGGTTTGTGATGTTACACAGTACAAAGATCCTGTACCACAAATAAAAATTAGAATTGCAAAAAGTCAACTTAAATAACACATAGCCTGAATACTGTGTAATGAGCTGTTGAATATATGTAACTTCAGTAATAGTTTCATTACAATTTTCACACTATATTGTGATATTTCTTATGCCTAAACTAATAACAAGATCATCAAGAAATGGAGTAATGTGTACTTTCATTTCTGAAAAATTAGGCTTTAATACTAGGGCAGTGAATACTATTCATAAACAAATGAATTGATAAATCAGTTAAACAATAAGCTGATAAAAGTTCCTACTAAATCCCTTTGAGTTATGGAGCATGACTCAAAAATACAGATATTACATTACTGTTATGTCTTGTGTCTAGTTGTCCCCCACCCCCAAAGGCTCATGTAGTCATGATAGGACTTTCAGAGATGGTTGGATCTAGTGGGTATGATGGTGGGATTAAGGATTTGTGATTACTAAATTAGTTCACTGAGTTGTTTGCCATAGTTCTGGGTAGGATTAAGGGTGCCTCATCTAGGTGTGAACCTCAGGGCAGATACCCATGATAAAATAGAAGGAACAGAAAGAGAACTAGTCTTGTTGCTTGCTGCTGCTTAGTGCCTTCTGCCTGTCTTACTTTGCCATGAACTGCTTTCCTCTGTGACACCCTTCAACCAGGTCACCCTGCCTTAGAGCCAGCTAGCCATGGACTGAACCTCTACAAACTGTGAACCAAAACAAACCTTTCCTTCTTTAACTTTAGGTGTTGGGTATTTTGTCTAACCAACTAGAAACATAACTGAGACAACTACCTTGCATAAATAAAAGTTCTGGCAAAGGAAGAACTCATATAAACCTTATAATCTAAAGTCACTTGTAGTCTTCATTCACTCTTAAGAGAAAATATCTGGGATAAATAAATTATAGCTTTAAAATAGAATCAGTTTTATTAAATGAGGGGAAATATTGTGTCCTGTGTGATAAAGTGAGGCAATTTGTATAAGAAAATAACAAACTGGTAAAAAAAATTTATAGAAAATCACCCATAAAACTGTACTCTAAACAATTCATGTAAAGATGGCATAAATTTCAAATGTTCTTCATTATTTTTAAGAGTAATTTTATTTTAACTGAAAATAAAATTAAGTTTAAAAGAATACGGGTACATGTGCAAAAACGCACACATATGCAGAATGAATATTTACCTATATATAGAGAGAAAAATGGAGACAAAAAGAGAGAAATGATATAGCTATTGATGATATAAATGTACAGATATGGATGTAGATTTAGCTATAGATAGACGTAAATATAGAGATAGTGAAGAATACTTCAAAGCACAGTTCGTCAGTCCGTAAAAATGAAGTGACCCAGGCTGTGGGCTTGTATGTGGGAGATGCTTCAGATGACCATGAGGGATAGCGTCTCCCATCCGTCCATATGTGCTTCGCCTGGAATGTGCCTTGGGCTGAGACAGAAACCTGCATAGTACTGATTAAAATAAATTAATTTAATTTTGGTTTAGGTGGCTCCTGGAAATGGTTCCATTGCTGGGGGCTCTCAAAGTCAAATCATTTTGATTTTCTTCATATTTATTTCAAAGTTGCCTTGCTCTGTGACATCATTTCTCTTCCTTCAGTATGACATGCTCACAAAGAAGTGGAAGGACAAAACAACAAAGAACAAAAAAGAGAGGGAGAGAAGAAAACAAAAAAGAACATGTTTCTGAGATGCTCTGTTTTGAAGAACTTCCTCAGAGGCCCAACACAATGCATTTCACTTACCATGCCTGGAAGCCCATGCCACAGAGATAATTGGGAATGTAGTTTTGTTTATTGGGTAGAGTACCAGACTCTAACAGAAGTTTGGCACTATTCGCAGACAAATAGTGATGAATGAATGTAGGATTGATATTTCGTATTTTGTAGCCATTTACATGTTTTCCTTTGACACTGGTATATTTTGCTAAATTAATTACCAAATAAGACACATCTACAGTATCATTAAAAGTCAATCCTCTAAAAACCATCAACTTTTTTTAATTGATAAACATTTTTGGTACAGATTTACAGCAAATTTGAACAGTGAGTACAGAGTTTTCACTTCCACCACCCACATCCCCCCCATTGTTAATATCTTTCATAAGTTACTTACGTTAGTTAAGAATTGGTGAGCACATATTGATATATCATGATTTATCAAAGTTCATAGTGTTCCTAGGGTTCACTGTGTTGTAGGTTGTATGGTTTTGGCATTTGTTTATTTATTTATTTATTTATTTTGGTACCAGGAATCAAACTCTAGACCTCATGCTTGTCAAGTAGGCACTCTGCCTCTAAGCTATATCCCTGGCCAATTGTATGGTTTTGAGAAAAGTTTAATTATACGTATCTCCTTTTGTTGTATTGTGGAGAATGATTTCACTATCCTAAATGTTCCCTATATTTCACCTATTTCTTACTTTATCATTTTATCCATAGTAACTGCTGAAATTTTTACTATCTCTATAGTTTTCTAAGTGTAGTATACACTTAGAATCAAACAGTCAAAGAGACTTTTCAGATTCACTTCTTTCCCTTAGTAGCATAAATTTAAAGAGGCTGTATATAGTTTTGTGACTTGATAGTTCGTTTCTTTCTGATGCCGAATAATACTCCATTGTATGGCTGCATCATGATCTACTGAAGACCACTTTAGCTGCTCCCAAATGTAGAAATTTATGGCTAAGGCTACTAAAAAATACATGTGCAACTTTTCATATGGACATAAATATTCAGTAACTATTTAATTGCAATCACGTTGTCTAACAAATTTTTGTAACAGTGTCAAGATGGTAAAACTCCACTGTTCAAGAAAATTGCATTTTTATATTTAACAACTGAAATTGATTTTTCTATCAATATAAAACACAATTTTATTGCTTGCAAAAACTATATCCTCCCACAATAAAAATATATATGCAGTTACTTGTGTGATAAAGTATAGCCATAAAATTATTTTTATATTAAAATTAATTTCATAGCCATTTTTACTTCCTACATTGATATTAGTGTATACATTTAGAAATATACTTGAGACATGTCTTTGATATCAGATTATATGTTCTCATAACACATTTCAATTTCATTTCTCATTTTTCCTAAATCTGTCTTGCTTGTTTCACATAAAGATCAGCATCTTTCTCTTCTACCAAGTGTGTCTACATTTCAAATTACTTTTTAGACATTGTGTGTTCCAAATTTTTCACCGACTTCTACTCATTTTATTCCTTAGATACCAACTCTAAATCTTTCATCCCTTCACCCAAGGGCTCACATGCCTTGATACACCACCACCAATGTTTTATTTAATTGTGTACATCTCCAGACTACTTTCTAATAGACCACTTCTTGTTACATTTCATGCACTTTCAATGTTAGGCTTATACTGTCCTTTCCTTCCTTTTTTCAGTGCAGAAGAGCCTTCCCATTGCCACATCTCTGAATATCCCATTAATCTTACTCAAAACTCCATAAAACACCAGACTTTATCTTTGTGCGTATCTGTAAGTTGGTTTATACCACACATAAACAATTAATATTTTATTTTGCACTGTCTTGCAATTACATTTGTATGTTTGTCTTCTCATTTTACGTGCACATAATATCCAATACATTAACTACAAGGTATTTATAAGTAATTGCCAGATTTTTAATTCATTAATTTCTATTGATTATATGTATGGTAATATAAGCTGTGTATTCATTATCTGCATTTTCCTATACAATAAACCACATTCTTCATATCTGCATATGATCAAACACCATTCTATTTATTTTATTTTATTTTTTTATTTAAAAGTAAAAAGACACAAAAGACAAAAAGCAAAAGAGACAAACAACAACAACAAATCCAAAACAGTAATATTATAGGCTTACAAAACAAAATGATAGGAATTTGACAATGGTTGCAATATTGCATATCGTTACCTTCAAAAGGGTTGTTTAGATTAACAAATACAGACTTGTAAAATTGATCTAATCATATGAGTATTAACTGTTCTTTTTCAATAACTAATACACTTAGTAGTATAGTCATTTTAGCTATCTTATGTATACATATATACAAATTTGAACAAATTTAAAATAATTTGGGAAATACAGTGGCAGAGAGGTAGTCAGGATAAAGACCAAAGGAAAGGTACCTAGATCAATCTGGTAGTCAGGAAAGGGCTGGCTGTTGGAAAAGAGGAATATTTGAAGTTAGGCAAGAAAGTATATCCTAGAAGTCAGAAGTGTGTTTTAAAACAGAGGGAAGAAGCCGGGTGTGGTGGCACACGCCTTCAATCCCAGCACTAGGGAGGCTGAGGCAGGAGGAGCATTGTGAGTTCGAGGCTGGCCTGGGCTACAACGCGAGCACAAGGCTGACCTGAGTTACATAGTGAGACCCTGCCTCAAAAAACTAGGGCCGGGAGTTTGACTCAGTGGCTTAAGTGTGGCTTAAGCACCTGTCTGGTCAAACACCATTCTAGATCCTGAAAACAATGTTTTATTAGCAGGATGAAGGGTGCAATTGAATAATTTTTCATTTAATGATTATTTTGCTTTGACATTCATAGATTCTGTCCCACTTTACAGCTCTCTTCCTCCTCAGACATACTGCTGAGTTGATTACATAAGGTAAAATGTACTTCTCCAGTATTTCACATTCCACAGAGTGGATACTTTTCCCTGAAGTAGGCAAATTTGTGAGAAAATAGACCTTAGTTCTACCGACCAATACTGTTTCTCTGGTTGTTTAGTGAAATATTAACTGTGCACCAAGTAGCATTCCATTAAATGAACTAAATTTTTCCTAATATTTGCACCTGAGTTTTTGCATTGTTGTTTTGACTTGTGTTAATTATAGTCTTCATCTCATGTTTCAATAGACCTGAATTTTGATTTGATTTAGTTGAGAATTTATTAAGAGTAGTTCCCTTCAACTTGTTCTTTCTGCCTGTAAATACCTTACAATTGATTTCTTTCAATGTCTGGAGCTTCAGTATTTAATAAACAGTCACCTGATTGCCAACTGAGCCATAATTCAGATAACAATCTCAGTTAGAGCAAAATCAATGCAGTTCTAGCATGGAGTCTAAAGTAAGCTGTGGAAATTTCAACACATTTTCTACCCAACATTTATATATTTCAAATTTGATCATAATTGGGTTAACCTTTAAGCAAAGTTCAACTTGAAATCTGTGAATTTCATAGGGTCTATTTACAATTAGAACCTAAAGATATATCACAGACCCTTTCACAGTAAAATCACATTGAAAATAACAAGGAATGTCTGTTCTTAAATGTATCTCAACGTGACCTTCATGATGAATGAATTCAGAATTTCAGATATGTTCTCAAGCTCTTAAGTATTACCATATACTCATTATTATTTTTATTTAATGCTACTATGCATAGTAAGTATAAAACTTTGACAAAATTTTTTACATTTCTACTTTCTTAAAATGTTAATGACATTTGTCTAAAATATGCTCAGTTCTAAAAAGGCCCTTCTATTTTACTTTCTTTACTCACAATGAAACGACCATTATTCTAGAAATTTAATTCAAAAGATGACAAATAAATATGTAAAATGACTACTTTTTCAATTGCTTCTTGAATTTCCTAAGCCTATGGCATATACAGTAGTAGAGTTAAGATTTTTAAATGTTCCCTTTGGGGACCATATTAAATCAGCTGATATATTTTTTATATTTTATCTTTAGCCTCAAAGATATTTTGAAAAAGACTTGCATTCTAAACTACGCATTCCGTGCCATTATGAAAGACCTTACATTGTAGTTGACACTGAAAGAAAGAAACCAGAACAAACCAAAACAAACAAAAGCATAAAGAATTTTAAATGCCAGGGGAAAAATGTATATGCAGCCTCTGCATTCCTTTTAAGAAGGAAAGTAACCTTGTAATAATGTTTTTGAAAGACAAACAATGATCACCCAAAAAAAGGACTTGAAATTACATTATACTGCATTACTCTCAAAATTTTTTGTTTCCTTGCTTACACATAAAGAAAGAGTAAAAGTGTATATCCTACCTTAGCATTAAATACCCAAGCATCAAGCACCAGCATTTTTCAGTATTTACAGTTTTTAAATGATGCTTCTATTGTAAAACCTTAGAAACCTGTCAGAAAATAGGCATTGATGAATTCTTTCTTTTTGGTAATAGGGTAGTGTATCAAAAGAATTTTTCATCCTTAATATTCCATAACAGAAATCTCATGGGCCGATTCAGTATGCTCATACAACATAGATTTCTTTAAAGAAGAACTCCATGAATATCATTTATGAATATCACATACCAATTTTGTAAACCTGTATTATTACAGAACCATTCAAAATATGCCAAACAATTTATCTAATGTAGATACACCAATGACATGAAAAGGAAACACACTGATCAACTTTTCTTTCCCAGTTTTGTAACTCTAAAAATATGATGAAAATATACATAGTTTGCCATGTTCGCATTCTCTGATGGCATTATTACTTTCCAGAGCTTCTGCATTGTCAAGAATTTGACTAATGATGATGTTGACAAGATCTAAATTTCTTAGTTTTTACTCCTCAAAAAAAAAAAACATGAAAAACAATACTTTTTCTGTTGGTAAAAGAAGTATTTGCAATACATTTTATTTCAGTGATTAGTATTTTTACTCATTTATTCATTTTTTGCTATTACATAGGTAAAATTCATTCTGCAGTTTAAATCTTAATATTTTGGAGGTATAAAATTGTATAGTCCAACGTATACAGGCTGAATACAAAGACATAGGTCTTCTGGGTACTGGTTACCAGTTGGATTGATTCTGGTGAGACACAACACCCCGACATGAGTTGTCACCTGAAGCAAGTTTATCACTTATGGGTAAACAGCAGCAAAGAACAGCAGAAGCTTACAGTTCATTGCCAGTCAGTTTGCTTAGCCTCAAGAACACTGCCAGCATAGGTGACATCCTACCTGTATGTACCTCATTGTAGCTGAGGACTTTGGAGAGTACCACAATCTATGGAGGTCTATAATACCCTAAGCAATAATGCTGAAGGATATGCTGCTTCTGGAAGGCAAGAGATAGAATGGCCATCTTCTCCAAATCGCAGAATGTTGTACTGATTTCCTTGAGAGAAGTGGGTTGGTTCAAGGCTACCCAGAGAACTGTCCACATTTCCCATAGGAAGTCACTGCCTCTCCCAACCCAGACTCGCTCCCTGACATCAGAACTAAGCAAATATTAATATAGAGGAATTTTCATGTTTGATATCTACTTCTAAAATCTGTACTGATTTTTAACCATGTAGCTCAGTATTTGTTTTATCAAAAGCTAGATCGTGTTGATAAGGAGAATAATTTTCTGTTATTGCCATACCAAATTTTAGAAATTTGAAATGTATCTCAATTGTCTTTAGGCCATTAGTCTGCATTTCTGCTGTCTACTTTAGGAATTTCAAGACCAAAATCAAAGCATTAGCTGACCTGGGTTATTAACCAGAATCCCTATTAAAATGCTGCCTCAAACCACATTCAGGTTGTTGTCAGGTGAAGGGTTAAGGTGGCTGCTGTCCAAGAATATCCTCAGCTTCTCGATTCTCCAAATTTCTGCTCTTGTGCCTTTGTCCTTAAAACGCAGCATCTTTCCCCTTCTGTAGAACATTGCACTTCTGACTCCAAAGTGAAAAAATTCACCTTTTCAAAGAGCTCAGATAATTTAAATTGAGCCATCACTGATGAACCGATCTAATTTCCTCCATTTTTGATCCTTAATTTAATCATAGCTACAAAATTCTTGCCAGGCAATATATTTCCAGGCTTAAGGTACTGGAGTGTGAACATCTCTTGGGAGCAATTCTGCCTCCCACAATCAGCAGTTTATCTTATTAACCACTTAGAGGGAGATGACATACAGTGTCAACTAAACAAATTTAAACTGAATAAAACAGAGACACAATTATTAGAAACCTGAAACAGTCAAAAATAGTTCAGAAAATGCAACATATTTAATTATTTAACTGGTATTATTTTCAAGTCTAAAGTCTCAGCCTCCTTTCAATTCATTTAATATAACTTTGGGTAAACTTAGTCAGAATTACAATTATTTTTTCACAAATTTGAGGTAACTGAGTACCCCTATGCACACTCCTCAAATCTTGCAGTCTGTTCCTTTTCCTGATGAAATTTACACAAGGCTCATTTGGAAATACAAGTGGAGATATCAGACTTAATAGAGTCCACATTCTAAGGTTCTACTTGCATAATTTTAGCTTCAGCTACCTGTATGTTCATAGTTTTTGCATGTGAACCCAAGGTTAGTGGCTTATTTGATTCTCATTCAACATTGTGGTGGGTATGATCCACTGATCTCTGATCTCACCATTCTGGCAGGAGATCCCCATAGTGGCCACAAGGGCTCTCAGCAAAATTTCCCTCCTGATTCCTACTCAGTTCTGAAGATGGTCTGAAACTCACAGGATCAGTTCTTTTATTGCAGGCTTTTGGGAAACCAGTGTGGTTATGAGCTCCTGGAAAGAGCTCAATTATCTCCAATCACCACAAACATTGTGGGGCTTCCTATGTAGTTTCTTTCTCTTATTTTCTCAGGGCTCTCACCCTTCAGAGGACAGAACTATAAGACAGAATTTCACCATCTCTTGTGTACTCATCCGCCACACTCCTTACCCTTAGAAGGCTTTATGTGGTGAGAGTCTTTACTCATTTTTTTTGATGTTTTTGTCCTGCACTGGAGGTTGGAGCCAGAGCATTTGCACTGAGCTACATTACCATTCATTCACTCACTGATAAATTCATTCATTCATTCATTCATTTCAGGATCCTGATAAGTTGTTAATTTGCCCACACTGGACTCCAACTTGTGATCTTCCTCTCTCGGGCTCCCAGAATGATGGAATTATAGGTCTGAGCCATCACACCCAGTAAGTCCTTATTGTTTATGCAGTCAACCAAAACCCACAAGGTTCACAAAAGGAACAGTGCCCTTTGTATTGAACCTAGAGGTGCCCAGTGCCTACTTAACATGTGAACAAGGGCAGAGTGAAATACGGTGAAAGTGTGGCAGCTGCAGCCTTGTCAAGCAGATGGTAAGTCTCATCAAATTTCATTTAGCAATATGATAATCCCAGTTACATAGAAAGTACTGAAACATAGGTTTATTTTACCTTTTTATTTAGAAAAGTAAAACCTTTAAAATACAGACATTATTTATGAAATTATAATTACTATTTACATTCTAAACCTATAGTTTAATACTCATTGAATAGTGATTGCTGTAACTTAAACTTGAATATTTGGATGACAGTGTTCATAAAGTATTACTGTTGAAAATAAGTGCCTATATTCTTTTGCGTTCTCTTTTCTGAAGACTTACTCTTCACAATGCTAAGAAAATTATCTTCACAAAAATTAACATTAGATTATCTATTTTCTCAATTTCTTTTGCTAATTAAAATTCTCTTTACACTGGTTCTCCAAAATCCTTCCACAGTGAATCGAAATAATTGATCTGCAAAGTCCTCCGGTCATTCATTCTGTGTAATCAATGACTCTAAAATCTGATGGCACAAAAAGCAGCTTTTTATTATACTCATGATTCTGTGGGTCAGAAGTTTAGACAGAGAACAGCGTGAACTGCTTACTTAAGCTACATTACAACTCATATACAGTTGCATGGAACCAGGAAAATGTTGTCATGGGTGTCCAGGAATGATATGCCTGATCCTTAAACCTTCCCCACCAGAATCAGCTGAGAAAACCCCTTCTTGCACATCGTGCTGCCTTAGGCTGGATGATGTAGCAGCCTCTGTTGCTTCCTTTCCATTAGGCCTTTCCACAAGACTAGTTTGGCCTTCTGAGAAATTCTCTTACTTCTTACATAGCACCTGGCTTCCAAGAAAGAGAGATCTAGAAATCTGCCCTAGCTATGGATGTTGAACAGAAATGCTTCTGTCATATTTAATTGGTTACAGTTTTAATATCAAAAGAATTGTTCAAAAGCTTGCCTGTCTACTCTAGAATGTATGAAATAGTGGTAACTTTCCTTCTCTAAATATTTTGGTTTTATGTGGAATGCTGCAAGTTTGCATTCTGATTTGTTTATATTGGGAATAATAAAAACACGGGAAAAGAAAGTCTAACATTCTATTTCTTTCTTTATTTTAACATTCTATTTCTTAATGGTTGTCTTAAAACCAAGAGATACTAATGTTAAATTATATGCATAGTGTATAATCCAAGTGCAGAATATATATTGAAAATCCATTCATGATAAATTTGTAAACAATAAAATGAAAATGAAAAATGAATCAAACATGCAAGATTAAACATTGCTTGACTTCTCTCATAAGAGAAACTCAAAGTATAAATTAAGAGCAAAATAAAAAATAGATCATAAGAAGTAGGGAGACAGATCTATTAAAAGGGAAAAGGGGATCCAGAAATGGGGAATGCAAAGGAATTAATATGTGTTATGTACATGTACCAACTCCACACAAAGAATGTAAATATTAAATATTACACACATTGACAAAAAAAGGAAGGAGATCAAGATATGGATAGAGGGTAAGGAAGGAAAAGGAGATGAATTAAAATGCATTTTGTACATGTACCAATTCCCATAAGGAATGTAATCATTATGTACTGCAAATGTATACTAATAAAAAAGACTAAAACTAATCAAAACTCATTAAAGTGTTTGAGTTAATATAGTTAAGCTTGATCTTGTTGTTGCTGATAGAAGATTGCAAAAGAGAGAAAAATTAGAAGCAATGCTCATATCATACTCATTCACTTTGTCCTTTCCTAAAGAGGATGGCTAACATTTTAAATTTTATAATGAAATGGGATAATGAGATAACAAATTCAGACTCATATTAAAGATATATCTGTGTTAAAATCTTTTTCATTTCCCTTAAAATCATAATCCTGAGGAGCATGACTATGTCAAAATTTGATGGAAGTGTATAGAAAGTGCAGGAGCAAGAAATCTCCTCTAATCGCAAGTTTTTCTCTTTGTCACAAACAATTCCCTCTTAAATTAGAACTTTAGATATTCACTAACTACGCATGTCCTCCCCTGCCATTATGACCATCCTTTCTATTTTATCTAAGCATGGCCCACGGTGAGCCTACCTGCTTTCCTTGTACACATTTTATACTTAAACATTTATTTCTAATGCCCCATTATAAAAAATGCACATGTTTAAGACTTCAGATTCTAAATTGGGTTCAGTGGTGCTATACTAACCATTCTTGAATTCTTATCTAATTCCTAAGTCTTCTTGAAAATTATTGAGTTTTGTCTTTGGAAAATTATGGACCACTAGGTTATATTCCCTAATACAAAGGGTCTATTTGAGCTCATGCCTACAGGTAGAGCTACTATATTCCATGACATTACCAGAGAAATTTTCAGGCAGCATCACTCTCAGAAAAGTGTCTAGACCACATTCTACAAACATGTGGCACTATACTGTTGCACATTTCACTAAGCGTGCTGGCAGTCAGGGTAGTGTCAATCTGTTGTAAAATATATATATATATATATATATATATATATATATATATATTCAGTTTCAATTACTTTCTTGTTGCTGGGACAAAACACCCACAAGTTACAGGAAAAGAGATTTATTTTGGTTCACAGTATATATAGGTTTCAGTCCGTAGTTGGATGATTCCAAGGCAGGATGGTATGCAAAGGAACATAGCAGAGGAGAAACTGTTCATCACATGGCAGCAGGAAGCAAAGAAAGGGAGTTGTTGATGGAGGAGATAGCGAGATAAACCCTTTCAGGCCACACCCCCAGTGACCCACCTCTTTCTACCAGGTCTCACCTCCCAACATCATACCCACCTATAAATTCATCAGTGAATTAACCCAATATAACATACTCATGATTAAGTATGGCACACCCATGACCCAGTTACTCCCAAAAGCTCTACCTGTAAGCATGTGAGATTTTGGGGGAACATCTAGGTACAAACTGTAACATTCACCATTAGAAAATTGCAATTGTCTACAAAGTTTCCACACTGGCTCAGTAAACCTTTCGTTCCATTCTCAACCTATCAATAGACAGTTGGCCCTGCTTATCCACAAGTCTCACGTTTGCAGATTCAATAAAACCTACATGGAAAATATTTAGGAAAAGAACAACTATTTGCATAGTGTTTATACTTCATTAGATTTTTATAAGTAACCTAGAGGTGATCAAGAGTGTATAGAAGAACGTGCACAGGTTATATATATATACTATGTCATTTTATATAAGACACTGTTAAACACCTGTATATTTCATTGTTCGCAGGAATACTAGGACTAACTTTATGGAAACCAAGGGACAATTACTTTGTAGTTGAGTTTTTCTGATTACATTGCTTTCTAATGCAACACATACCTTTCCATTTTTATAATATAGTTTAAACTATTCCTTTACTTTTAATTACTTTGAATATGTAATGTAATGTCTTATAATACTTCAATTATCCAAAGCTTATAGCATTCAAATGAAAGCTCACCTTATATAATTCCCATACTCCATTACCAGAATTAATTTTTTTTCTGGATCCCTCTAGAAATTTTAGTACTTCCAAATTTTTTAAATTGAATATAGTTTATCTTTATAATTTCCTACATTAATTTAATATTCTTTCCATTCACTGATGCTAACTATAGATCTTGGCCTCAGTACCCTCATACCAATACTCTTATCTATTAGATGCTTAATTACTGAATAAATGAATGAAGAGTTCTAATGATCAGTAGCAATCTTACATTGTTTGTGTACATTACTATTAAGTTACACTAATATTTGAGTAAATCGATCCATTCATGATACTAAAAGAGGGCAACCATAAAACAACATGAAATTAGAGTTCTGGGAAGTAACTTCAGATGATACATCAAATAACCTACATTTAGAGTAGAAATATTTCATACTTTTTCCGTGTAAAATTTGAAATCATAGTAAACATGATATGAGGTGTTCTAATGTATAATTTGTCTTACATTTTTGACTCAACATTTTGTATTTACTCTGAGCTTAGTACAAAATAATTCTCAAATATTAATTCTGTACTATTTTTCTTTCATTGCCATTTCACCTATTCTTCTCAAGTAAACAGATGAGGATGAGAAGAAATGAGAAAATGTAAAAAGTCAGTGTCAAAATGATTTATTATAGGACATATTTTCAATGGGAAAACATGCAACAATGAGGACTTTCAAAATACACTTGTTCTTTGGAAATGAAAAACAATAATGTTTGAAAATAAAATACTGCGTAAGAGAAAACAGATATTAGTTGAAGGTTTGTGAAGTTTTTATGTTCTCTTCAATTAGATGTTGGTCAATCAGAATAAGCATAACTTTCACATTTCTTGGCTCAATATAATACCAGATGAATGAATTAAAAAGTTACTATTCAACAGAAACTTTACATTTGTTGAACAAGTGCATATAACTTATACAATGGCCCCTTGTAAATTTTATTTGCCTTTAACCTTTTAAATGTCATTTATTTTATGTGTTTCCTTGATAAATAAAATATATAAAAATGCATAATAGAAATTCCCAGGGAGGCAAACAGTGGAGAATGAAGAAACGAAGTAGAGAGTCAGAATGCTGAGGTCAGGTGGAGCCCCTTCTAGTGGGAGAAAGAGAGCCACCCAACCACTTCAGTGTGTTTATTTATACACAGCAGGGTGGTGTCAGGTGAAACCCTTCCGCCTAACAACTTGTTCACCTGGCTCAACCTCAGGCACTCCATGTTTTTGGAGCTGGAACAATCTGTTCATGTCATCTGCTTTGGGTGCTCCATGTTCTCAGATCTGGCCTTGCTCTAGTCCTGCACGTGTGAACAATCTCCAGCTCAGCCACTTCCCACATCTCTCCCTTTTCTGTTTTGTAGTTGCAAGTAATGGGTGATCAGTTAGAGCTGGAGGAACTGTGTTGGGAGATTCTGAAAAAGGCCTTGTTTTTTGTGGAAGACTTTTCTTCTCCACTCTTTCCCTGTCATTCCCAGCCAAGTTTTTTTTTTCCTGTGAAGGCCTACTCCTTCTCAAACAGTTTCTATTCTAAGTGAGCTTACTCATTTAGGCTAAAGATTCCCAGTACAAGGATCTCAGGTCCCTATATTCTGCAATTAAACCCCATAGAGCCCATTAACTCATAACAGTATTCAGTTACCAGTATAACTGGAAACTGTTAGAAGGTGTCAAAGATTTAAGTCTCTTTTATAGCTAGCATAATACTATGGCATTGTTTTGTACATCTTGTGGTTATACTTTTCTGCTGGATGTTCAAGACCAGGTGAAAATGAGACCTGTATTAATTAAAATTCATTTCTTACTATCTATCAAGTTCAATTAAGTCTCCTCAGGATTTACCTTGGAAATCCTGCACCTCTCTGTTCCCCTGTCAGTGTCAGCCATCTGGATGAGTCAAATCCATTGTATGACCAAATTGCTTTCTGTGAAAGCTGGAGGTACCTTTCTCTGCAAGTTACTCTCTTTAGGCACTCTACTCACCGTTAATCTCCTACTTTTGTGGCCCAAGAAACTCCTTGGTTAGGAGGTTGTATAATTCACCAAAATTGTAGGATGTTACTGAAAACTTCCTCTTATGTTATAAATCTTCATTGACCTTGGAGGGCTTGGGCCAAATTACTAGCTGTCCTCCTAGTTCATCTGGCCTTCTAGTTTTTGGTCTTCAATCTTCAGTTGTTGAACACCAAAAGGTTAATGACAAAACATTGGAATGGGAGCAGTGAGCTTAATATTATAATTTTATCCAAATATCAAGCACCTTAAAATACGAAGTGCTTATTCCTTGTATTTCCTATCAATTACGGATGTTCCAATAGTTGAATCTCTGTAGAATGTTAACAGACAACATTTATACAGTTTTACATAGAAAAATTGAGATCAAAAGCCATACATAAGATTCTACTATGATAATCATGATGACATTTTTATAACACACTTAAATTTCCATTTTGACATAGAATAGCCTTTTTTATTAGTCCTCTCTATCTAGTACATAATAAACTCTCAATTTATAGTCCTTTAATGGGATGTCATTGAAGTGTTTGATATTGTCTGGACTTCTTAATATCTAAACATCTCTAAATGCAGTGGCACATACATGGGATGCACATCGCATAAGTTTTGGTTAAGCATATTATTGTTGATGGTGACATCATGATGGTTTGTCATGAACCTCCTATCACAAGTAACCAGAGCACAAGAGAAAGACAGAGATCTGAATCTGAAAGAAAAGTCTATCACCATAAACAATCCCAACTTTGCATTTTGGAAGACCTATATATCCAGAAGATAGGAATACATTTAATAACAAACAATTGTCATAGCCATATGAAAACTTTTATCTTAATTTAGTTCTATACAAGAGCATTTTTAAATCAGAAAACTTTATTGCCTTACTTCTAGAAAATTTAATCTTTTGGTGATGATGAATATGAACATATCACAATAATACACTTTGAGCATCATTTATTAGGGTGCTTCTCATAAGGCCATAGAGATCATTGGGTATTTCTGTTAATAAATAAATACTGAGATATGATTTTTCCCCGGATGCTCCTCTTTTATTCACCAAATGAAGCCCTGATCAATATTGCACCTAGCCTGAGGTGTCCCATTTAGTTACCTTAACAAATTTCTCAAGACTTATGAAAAAAACAATTTTAGCATCATTTTGACCAGTTGTCAATCCAGGTGGAAGCATTCTTTTTAAATCTATAAGCCAAATTAAATTATGAACAAATGTTTCAAAAATCCAAAAATGCAAAAAGAAAGAAAAAATTATTGAGCACAAATAAAACAGTTCTTTAGGGACTGGACACAGAGACAAACAGATACACAGACAATTTGCCTACAAAATCAGAATACACTCAAATATACTTTTGGCCAAACAATTATAATAACTCCTTTAAATTTTAGAAGTTTGTAATCATAAATACACTAGTTAGAAATTTTTGTAGATCAATTAACAGAGATCTCTTAAAAGAAGAATTTAGAAAGAACAAAATCTTTTATCTATAATTAACATATTTTTTGCATTCTATTTTGTCTTATTAATACTGGCAATTTTTGTGTCTCTTTCTTTCATATAGCTTCCCATCCAGTTATCTCCACACATTCTGTTGGCTACCCTAACCTTTGATTTCTATTATTGGTGACCATCTCCTGGACATCCTGGATCAATCTCTTTAACTATTCCTATGTGAAGTCTAACCCTATCTTTGTTTATCTGCTGTGGCATGGTTGCTGAGGCATCACTGCCACAGGAAAGCACATCAGCTACTTAAAAGGTGGAACCAACACCTTCTCCAGGTCTGGGTCTATGACACAACACACAGCACCCTCTGGTACCCAGATAGGACATTCAGCATTCTCTGGAAAGACATAAGCATACTCTCAGCCCCATTTGAGTACCAGATTGGGTCCCTTTCATAATTCAGTATGAAAATCTTTCCAAAGGACCTTTCCTAGCTTCTTTTCCTTTACCTGATTTAATTATCTTTCTGCTACTATAGTCCCATCTCTAGTAGGATTTTTAAAAGTTAGTAGTATATAATGCCGAGTGAAGTTGATTATGAGGTATGAATTTTTTGTATGGAAGTGCCATGACCCACGCAGCTCCTGAGGTTCTTGGGGTGAAGAACCATGAGAGGATGAGAAAAATAAAGAAAGAGACAAAGCTGGGGTCAGGTGGAGCCCTTACTCTCCTGATGGGAGGAAATGTACTGCTCAACAAATGCTGCACGTTTATTTATATACTGGGAAGGATGACTTCAATTTCAGCCCCTCTGCCTAGCAACCCAGGCCTGGATTGTTTAGGAGCTTCGTGTTTTTCTGGGCTGTAGCAGCTTTTTCACGTGGTTGACCCAGGTGCTCCCTGTTACTTTGGTGAAGTCATGTGTGGGTCATTTTCCAGCTTCAACAGCTCCCAACATATCCATCTTTTTTGTTTTGTTGTTGCTCAGGATGGGTGGTCAGTTGAAGCTCGAGGAGCTGTGTTGGAGAGCTCTGAAGAAGATCTCTTTAAGTGCAGTCCAAAGATTTTAAGTCCCTGCATTCCACAATTGCAACACTTTGTAGTCCATTAATCCATAACCATAGTCAGCTACCAGTGTAGCTGGCAATTGTCAGAAGATGTTAGTGATTTGAGTTTCTTTTATAACATATTACTTTAGCATTGTTTTATATACCTCTAGCAGTTGTATGTTTTCTGCAGGATATTCAAGACCAAGTTAAGGTGAGACCTGTTTTAAAAACAATCACTTTTTGGTTATTTATCAAGGTCAGTTAAATCTCCTCAAGAAATGTCTTGGAATTTACATAGCACCTCTTAGTTCTTGACAGTGTCAGCCATTCAGATGAGTCACAGACATTGCTTGACCAAGTTGCTTTCTGTGAAAGCCTGGGAGATTTTTTTCTCCTGGTGACTCTCCTTAGGCACACCACACACTGATGATCACTTTCCTCTGTGGTCTCATAGTCTCCTTGATCAGAAGATGAGGGACTCACTGAGTATTGGATGTCATAGCAGAGGTTCTCTAATGTCCTGGGTCCTCACTGACCTTGGAGGGCTAGGCCATAATATTGGCTATCCTCTTAGCCCATCTATCTCTCTAACTGTTGGTCTCTAAACCTCAGTTGTTGAACATCCAGAAGAAAAGATTGTTAACAGTACAATGTAATAGAGGCAGTAAGCATAACATTATCATCTTATCTAAATATCAAACATCTTAGAACAATAAATAGAACCATTGTTTTTTAACAACCATGGGTGTTTTAACATTTGAATACCTGTACAATGTTAACAAATGGTTATATATTTTACACAAAAAATTAGAAAACAAAACCATACCTAATGTTGTAACATCACAATTATGACTTTTTTTAACACACTTGAATTTGCATAGTTTTTTAACATAAGATACCCCCTTTATGGTCAATCATCCTTACCCAATACATAAAACTTTTACCTAACTTGTTGACCTTTAGTGGGATCTACATCTCACAAGTTTTTGTTAAAGACTGAATCTGAAACAAAAGTTTGTCACCATAAACAATCTGTTTTACATTTTGAAGACATGTACATCTGGAGGCATGAATACATAAATATACCATGAGTCTAATAATTTTTCATAGCCATATGAAACCTTTGCATGGGCATTTTTAAATAAAAAACCTTATCGTATTATTTCTATTGATGATGACCAATGTGAATATATTATAATAATATTTTATATAACTTTAGTTGGGGTGTCTCCCATAAGGCTATGGAGATCATTGGGGCCTCCAATCAATGAACAAGAACTGGTTAAAAATGCTACCAGGTGGCTGCTTTCTTATTCATCAATCAAGGTCCTGTCCAGTAATCCCCCCTTACCCTAAGGGATTTTGTTTAATAATCTTAATAATTTCTTGATGATTTATAAAAAAACCCAATTAGAAAATTTAATGTATCATTTTTTGAACAATGAGAGACTCTCAAGTTATGATAAACAATTGTCTTGCTTTGTTGGCACTGAGGATTGAACTCACCACCTCATACCTACCAAGCAGGTGCCTAAGCCACTGAACCAAACTCATGGCCCTTATCCAAATTAAACTTTGATTAAATGATCCAAGAATGGAAAAAAAAAGGAAAAAAATGTTGAGCTCAAAATAAAAGGAACAGCTGTTTACAGATTGGACAAATGGACAAACATGGACAGACAATCTGTACAGATTCGAAAAGACAGAAACAAACACAGAGTTGTTGGTGTCTGCAAGAACTCTCTAAGTTCCCTGGGGCTATTTATACATTTGTATCATGCCCCTTTGCTGAACTAGCTCACTTCTTATGCCCCATGTCCTCGGGGTTGGAACACCTGTTACCTCTAGCACCCATGCCCTCAGAGCATTTCTTAGGCACTCCATGCCACTGGGGCACTCCTGTATGGGCACTTGTCCTCTCCATTCCACAGATGTGAATGATCACTAGCTCAGCTGACTCCCAACAACACCTTAACAGACGGGACAAACAGACAGATACACAGGCAGACTGGCAAACATCTTACACAATCAGAGTGCACTCAAATATATTTTAGCCAAATTGAATTACGCTGATTTTTACAATCATAGAATTTGTAATTATAAATAGACTAGTGTGATTTATTGTAGGTCAATTGGCAGAGATCTCTTATAAAAGAATTTGGAAAGGACAAAATCTTATCTATAATTAACATATATTTTTATCATAGGACTTAGCATATACTCCAATCTATTTAGACTTCTGTTTTTATTGTTTGTTACCATCTTCTGGGCATCTTGGGTCAATTAAGTTTGGCTCTAGCTTCATCCTTTTCTATTGGTTGTGATGTGCTCTCCAAGGCATCACTGTCATAGGACTGAGCATCTGTTTCTTGAGAGGTGGATTCAACTCCTTCTCTGGGTTTGGATTCATGATACAGCCGGACAGCACATATTGACATCCAGATAGGCCATTTAGCACTTCCAGGAAACACATAAGCATACCTTCGACCCCAAGTTAACATTGGACTGGCTGCTTTGATTGTCCAGTATGAAGATCTTTCCAAAGGACTGTTCTTAGACTTTATTTGATTGCATTATATTTCTGCTGTGGTAGTTACATTTTTATTAGAATTTTAAAATTTTAAATGAGATATGCTGCCAAGTGAAATCTATTATGAGGTGAACTCCCCCTTTTGTTTTTTGAAAATTAAATTGTGAGCACGTTTAACTAGTTTTTCTTCTCTCTGAATATTAGAAAATAAGACTGGGGGACTTGACCTAAATGGAAAAGTTAGACTCTTAGAAGTTATCAGATTTTTGAAATCAAGCATACAGTACTGCTGAGCTAAAGACTGAGAAGTTTCTAGTTACTCTATCATGTGATCATTAGAATCACAATCAACTATGTTGTTTCCGTGTGGATATTTAACAGGTGTCTGTACTCTGCTCACACCATGTCTCAGCAGAACTTCTGTTTTACAAGGCTTCCTACGCAGTGCTTCTTCACTCCCATCTAAATGGCCTCCATGTGATTATCCAAGTCAAAAACCTGGATATTACCACTAACTTTACTAAGGATGAGCACAATCTTTTCCTAATTCCCTTTTCTTTGCTTACTTTTTACTACATATTGTAGAAAACAAGAGACCCACATTTTCATTCTTGGGTACACTGAGAGATTGCCATGTGACCAAGTTCTGAAAAACATGTCAAGACTTTCAAAGTGGGCTTTGTGACCCTGATAGAAGGGTAGATACAGCCCAACCATGGTTTTGTTTTGTTTTTTGAGACAGCATCTGGCTTTGTAGCTCAGAATGACCTTCAACTGACTGTGTAGCCAATGCTGGCCTGTAATTCATGGCAGTCCTCTACATCTGCCTCTGAAGTGCCGGGATTACAGATGTGAGCCACCCAGCCATTAGTTTCTTTCACCATTTCCTCCATTCAATAAGTGAGTGTGATGCATGGCGCTGTGATTGATTTTATGTAATAACGAAGCAAGAAGTATTCAAGGAAAATGTTCTGCAGTGAAAGATTCAAAAGCATAAAAATGACTAGGATCTTTGATGGCATTGGTACACAGTGGAGCTGTAACAAAAAAACATTGTATCACTCCCTTCATTCATGACTCAGTGCAGGGTGGTTCATCACCAGGTAAAACCTAATGAAAACACCTCCAGTATCAATATAAATTAATTAATATAAAATTCCATCCCATCTAACTTGTCTGGTAAAGGAAGAGAACAACAAAAAGATGACCTTATATCTCTTAGTGTGCATTTAATTGCTAGAAATGTTTTACCACGCAATGCCTCACAACTCCCCCAGAGCAAATGTCACTCCCCCTTTCACAGATGTAAAAGTTATGTTTGCAGAATCTAGGAAACTAACACACACAGTAATATCTAAAACTCTTTATTCTACTTCATCTGTACAAATTGTTATATTGTATCAAAAAGAACCAACGCAATTGTTTTAATTCTGATATTGCATATTTATTATGATGATATACTGAATAGTATGATATTGAAAGATATCATCTCATAACCTGACAAATTTACAGACCAATAAAAAAGTGCTGCCTGGTGTTACTATGGAAGGACATTAGAAAATCATCATATCTGTTGGCATTTAGAAAAAAATTGTTTACTTTGTCAGCTGAGCATTTATAAATCTCCCAGGGATGGGTTATATATTAACCTATCAGTAACCAAGTAATTGTGTCATTGCCCTGAAGGTGGTAGCTATTGTACACAGCCTCTGTGGTTCTGTCTATTCACTTGGACTCCCTTCAACCATCTTTTAGTATTTTCCCAGGGATCAGTGTAATTTTTGCCTGAACACTAACTCAGTTTTAAGGCAGATTGGATGAACCATATTCTGCTTAAATGTATCTCCAAAGTATGTTTTCTGAGGTCACCCTTGTGAATGTTTAGTCAGCCTAATATTGTGCAGAGATCTTCTACACAGTTTCTGGTATATTTCCTTCTGTCATATTGAATGTGACATAATATATGTAAAACAAACCATACAAATCAATCAGAAAGGAAAAGATAAGTCAAAATTGTCAAAATTAAAAATTTCTTATCCTTCTGGAAAAATATAATCAAGTTACTCTTATTTTAAGTGGAAGAACAAAATAAATTCCAGATGGACAAAAAATTTAAATGTGCTAAACACTAAAAATGTTGCTACTTATTTATCATTTACTGTCTTATAAATTGTCTTTTGCATTAACATGTTAAAAGACTGTAACAATTTATTTCTTCTAAATCATACACTTCCTGATCCATATTATGCTTTGACCACTGTTGGGTCTAACAGTAGAATTTATTATCTATGTCCCATTTAAGACATTTTTCCTTAAATGAAGGCAGAATCAAAAAAACAAAGCCAGTCATTATAAAAAAAAAGAGTTAACTCACTATTTAATTCTCAAAGAGCTGCATTTCAAATGTGTTCTGTATAAATACTGAAATTAAGCAGTCCTTGATTCTCATTCTTGAAAAATTCCCCAAAAAGAAGAAAGAAGTTATAGATAGTAACAAGTTATAGGACAGTAACTGAAAATCCACAGGCAAGGGAATTGGGATGTCCTGGGCAGCAGCCCCATAAGAATCAGATCAACCTCAATAACTGATTCCATGAAATGATAGAGGCCGCAAGAATGACACAATGTTGGGTGCTGCTTCCTCCTGCTCCAAGTTTCTTCTGCCCCAGACAGGGTGTCACTGTTCCTTCCCAGAGGTGGGCCCTGGAACATTTTCTGGACTACATCAGGCCCTCTTCCTCTGTTTCACTGTTTCCTTCCTTTATTTCCTTCTCCTTACTTCTCAAATATATGGTGGTTTCTTTTTCTACACTTCAAAAGTATATAATTTGTCTTCTAATCACAACTTCTAACTTCTGAAACTATCCATGGCTTACACTTTTGGAGAAATGGGGAATGCTGAGGAACATGTAGGAAATAAAAAAGAAAATGTTTTGAAACTAATTAATATAAGTGATGTATTCATTGCCAATAATATTTTTTGTATGTGTTCCCAATAGGGCCTTGATGGTGTGTTGGTGCATAAGGGAAGCTTTACCAACTATGACACATTCAGTTAGGTGTGGAAAATAGCATCCTGCAACTGAATATAATATACTCCTCTTCAATTTACTACACATAATCTAATATGCAGCTTTTGTTTTCTTAGACTTAGTCAAAATTTTAAATGAAAATAAACTGTGAATATTTTCTTAGTATATGTTTAGTTAAAATTAATAAAGTGCTGTTAGTTTGGACTTACTTGCAATGAATCATTTGTTTTGAAGAATTCCCCAACCCATGTGGCAACTGAACACATTGACAAACCACTCCTTAGCCCTATTACACTCCCAGAACTTTTCCTAAAAAGAACTTCATATAAATCATAAATCAAAAGATTCTGGGTTTACTCTTTGCCAAAGTGTAAATGATTCAAATCCTTTCTGGAAGTGAAGAACTGATACACTAGTTCTAAACATCTTGTTATCAGGTTAAGAGCCATTTTTTTGTAGTTGTTTCATGTTCATACCTGTCCTCTAGCATCTCGCCTTAGCAATTAAACTCTCTGATGCGGAACACATTTAAGTTCATTTTAGAAAGTCAAAGCGTTGCTTCATCACTTGAATTTTTCTTATTTATCATGACAGAAATGTCTCGAAGACTTCCAGAGGGCTGACTGAGATTCACCTCCTTGCAGCCTGATGTTGCTGTCATTGGCCCTTATCAAAATGTCTTTTAAGCTGTTTCCTTACTCCCTTCTCTTTCATTACTGACTGACAGGCCTGTTCTCTCTATGTCTATCATGCCAAATATCTTTACATTCTATAATTCTCCGACAATGTAATTCCAAACTATCACTTAAGTTTTTCAAAGCAGTTTGTCTAGACCCTAAGTCTTCAATTTTATGTATCTTATCCCCAACACTCTGCAAAGTCTGACTGCATGACTAGATTCCCCAGTGATGATCTGCAATGACAAAATTATATAAGCAGGAGCTTCTAAATGTAAGGGATTTTGTACAAAAATGTTTATACTATAAGAAAAACTACAACCTAAAGTAAAAATATCAATTCATGCATCTATTTAGCTTTTTTATATAACCTTTGATACGTAGAACTCATTGCTTGTCACCTAGTGTCTATGCCACAAGTTCTCAAGGCTACTGTACATGTCACTTTGACCATTTACAACACCAGATCAATTATTCTTGGATAAAGATCAAGTCAAATCAAATTCCTGGATTTGCAGCTTTTTTTTTTCAGACAACAAAGATATTGGGTGTAAAATAATATGAGCCTGGGAGTAAAAATGTATTACATACATATTTTTAATTAAATAACTATACATAGCATAATATAAATACATAATATTATACCATATATATGTATACATAAATATATTATTATTAATGAATTGAAACCAAACAAGACTTGGCAGTATCTCAAAAAAAAGAAAGAAAGAAAGAAAGAAATATGACTGCCAACAAGTAAATCTAACTGAGTTGCAAATTTATTAAATAACAATACTGAAAGTCATGATTTAAAAAGTACTAACTTATGTAATTTTATTTTAAAATACTAACCTGATTTGATATCTTAAGGTTAACAGCAACAAGAACTGCACATATACGCTGAAATTTAGCTCCTAAATCTATTTTATGTTTATAAGACAATTGAAAGAAATTATTGTTCTGTGAGAGAAATTACAAATAAGCAGAGAGAAGATTGGGAATATCTTTGTGAAACTGCACTGAAATCAGAGATGTCAGTGTGAATTTATAGTGATTGACAGATGATGAATTAATGGATAAGTAGAGATAGATAGATGACATATATATGTACGTATATATATATGCATATATATACATATATCTTATGTATATATGTATATGCATACAGATAGAGAAAGAGAGAGAAAGAGAGAGAGAGAGAGAACCTTTCCTTAACCATGGGGACATGTTTCAAGTACTTAAAACCACAGATAGTATCAAAGCTTATAAATGCAGTATTTCTGGTCACAAAAGGAGTCTCAGGTGAATAACCTTTCTAGCTTCAGTTAGATAGTACCTAAGTATTCAAACTCCACTTCCAAGTTTACAATAACTCAGTTCTGTCCTGCTAAGAGACAGGCAAGAAAAGATTCCGGGGTTGTTATCTTCTCCCCCCAGTTACCACCACCCCCAGCTCCAGACCCCATGCTTCCACTGTGCCTGGATGATTCCAGTTCTCAACTACCTAGATTTTGGGGTTCCAGGGGGAACAAGAGAGGCACTTTTGCTTACCCTGTCCAGTCTTTCTGTTCACCAGTTCTTCATGACTGCTGTTCCACTGCTGAACCAATCTGCTCGGGCAGGGTTGGCAATCAACAGTCTTCCTCTATGACTCCTCTATTTCAGAGGAGTCATAGAGGCAAAAGAAATTTCAAGGTAGTTGGATATTGAGCCTGTGGTATGGCTATTGTTGGGGAGTTTTAGCCAGATTTATTTTGAAGATCAAGAGCAAAGAGTACAGCAGGATGATTTAAAATGTGAGTTTGGCCAAAAAGGAAGCTCCAGTAAAGCAGTGGACTGCAAAGATAGAGCTGAGGGGATCTCTATTACTGAGAGGAAACAGGATAATATAAAAAAATGGCTTGAGGGCATCACAAGATGCATCAAGTCACCACCCTTTGCAACTTCAAAACTGCAATAGTGAAAGACTTTTCTTTGAGGAGAAAGCTCCAGAGCACCATGGTTCAGAGTGATGGAGACAACATCAGTTTCCAGAATGGTGGCAGCATAGAAAATTTGCTTCTCAGAACTGACTTCAAACTTCCCAGGGATCCAGGCACTTGATTCCTACAGCCAAAAGAGAGGAAATCCTAGCTGCTTCCCCAGCTGACAACAGACCTTGATATCATCTAAATGCTGTTGGTTTTAGGTACATGCGGAATGCATGAGTTATGTTGTTAAAAAGGCTTCCACCTCAATTTCAGAAGGCCTGGCGGGTCAAGCAGTGTGCCCTTGAGAGGGCAGTGTGTGAAGCTGTGAAGGTGAAGCCAAAGGTGCAGTGGAGACCCCAGAAGTTTGGATAAGCCAGGAATGTGGATCATCTATAGAAAGCTGAAGGGAGGGAGCAAAGCATGCCTAAGGGAGAAACCATGAGATCTGTAACCAACAGCAGTACCATAGGGGCGAGGTCACTCAACCCTTTGGAGCTCCCAGTTTGTCACAGATTGCTTCAGATGCTGAACATGGACATGGAACTAGAGGACTTAATGTTTGCCCTGCTGTATTTCTGACTTGATTTGGTTGCAATTCTTTGTATTCCCCTGTTCGTAACTTTTGGAATGAAAATGTTTATCTTGTGCCATTGAATGTTGGAAGTTTAACTTCATTTTCATTTGTACAGGGACTTGCAACTAAGATTTTGCCTTACATCTAAGAGGAGACTTGGGACTTGAACTTTTTATCAATGCTGAAACTGTTATGACTTTATCAATGCTTGCAGATGGCCTAAACACCTTTTGCATTAAGGGATATGCATAAATCTTTGGGGAGCTAGGGGTGAAATGCTATGGTTCTAATATAATATAATGTTGATAGACTTAAGGCTGGTTCTTAAGGATTGTTAAATCTGTGTTACAATGTTCAAGTTGTGAAAAAGTAAAAGTAAGCTAGTCTTTGAATCTGGAAACCAGTTTAAAGAAATGTGTTTGATTGTAAAGTTGACAAGATGTGTATTGTAATGGCTGATACACTGTGTCAACCTGAGAAGTTTGGAAGCTTAACTAAGTGACTCAGCAGGGAGCCAGGGTCCTTATTTTGTAAACATCCTCATCCTGTGCAAGAAGAGGGCAGGGAGGTGCTATGAGTGATACACCTGCCCTAGGAGCAGTGGTCTGCTTACAGTATAAGGAAGAAGAGACTTGCTTGCCCCTCACCCTTTTTTTGCTCTTGCTGCTTTTGCTGTCTTCTGCCATCTTGAAATGTTGACCCTGTGCCACACCACCCTTCCTTGATGCCAGCTGATTGCAGAATGAAACCACCACAAACTGTGAGCTAAATATACAATTCCTTCCTTAATTTTGGATGTTGGATATTTTGTCTCAGAAATAAGAAAAAAGTAACCAGGACACCCTTATATAACCTTTGATCTGACACAGTGGGCATAACTTTCATGTTTCTCATGACCACAAGTTAGATAGCCAGTATTGTGTGTGTTTAATTCACAGAACTCTAGGAAACAATTATCAAATGATAGAGGTTATCTCATTAAAGCCCCTCCTTCTGGGCTGTAGGTTGGGATGGGAAATTTACAGTACAGCAAGGTTTTTCAAGAAATTTTTTCCAATGTCAAACTCTTTTCTTAGATTTTCTAACCTTTTTGGTAAACTCAGTAATTGCAGAAAAAGCCTTTGTGATTCTTACAAAATGGTCTCAAAGTCCCTTTTGTAAAGTTGAATCTGTATTTTCAGGTTTCATAAGAAACTAAAGAATAATGTAGCTTCATTTAAAAGTGGTCATCAAACTTAAAAATGTATTTATCTAAAGTACATTTTAAGGGTGTTTTTCCTTTCACTGTGGTGGTTTTTAAGCTTTTCAAGACTCCGACACTAAGAAATTGAAACAAAAGTACTGTATATTGTTTAGTGGAGCTTGTAAATTTAAGTGTTTGGCAAAAATTTGACCTTATCATCAAAACTAAATAAGAAAATGCAGCACCTTACAAAATCTAGCATCATAAGATTTTCTATTTGTCTATGTGTACTAAAATGTTGATAGTTTTTATCATTATGACTCACACAAGTCAACTGTTATTAGCGAAACATTTGGAGATACAAAGCTTATAAACAACATTATTTCTTCTCCCAAGACTATACATGATAATTTTGATTTAAAAAGGTGACAGATTTATATGATCTGAAGATAAACCAGAGTATGATGATTTTGATTTAAAAACATTTTAAAAGACTTTTTCAAATAATGTACAATTTTTTCCACATATAGACCTATGTAATTAAAAATAAAAAGGAGTCTCTTCTAATTTAAGTTAATTTCTTAAATGTCACAGAATTAAAGTTTGCATTTAAGTTTCTAGGTAATAGAAAATTATGAATGAAAATGTTAAATCATGTGAGGATTTTGTGTATTATGTAATATCACATACTCCAGCACTTTCCCTACATGGTGAATCATTGCTGCCAAAAATAGCAGTGTAGAAATTGAAATTTGAAAAATGACAAAACAGTATAGAGGAGAATCATGAGGTTAAGAGAGTTGGCAAATCTAAAGTTAAATCACCACAATCTAAGTGATGACACAACTACATGAAAAGTGAACATTAATTCTGAACAAGTACTGTCCATAAGTATAGCTCTTATGACATGTTGTAAAACTGCTTGTTTTTATGATTTTTTTGTATTTGCATTGTTCTGTCATAAAGCATTTAACAGCCCCCATATATCAAAATATATACTTTCTAGTTTGGAATATGACAGACTATGGAAGTAAGAGAAAACATTTTATTGGTTGACTGACACTCATGTTTTGTACTCTTAAAGATTTTCAAAATACTTATAAAAATACTGATTAAATCTGATAATAAAACTGAAATTGTATTACTATAAGAAATTTCATTATAAACTTTATTTTTTCGATGATAAGATGTGTTGGAACTTCGCTTATTTTCCCAGGGTTAAGGATTTTTCATGTTCTGAAAATGATATGTCAAGTAGTAAGAACAACAGAGCCAGACTCAGAAGGGCACAGAATACACTGCTGCCTCAGTGATGAGATTTCAGTAAATTAGATCCCTGTATGCAAAATATGACATCCTGACTTGCTCAGCGATGACTGAAATTCTTTCCAGCGTGACTGAATCCCTTCATCTTAGAGTTAATTGAAAGTTTTAAACTGAAAATAACCCTGGTAGGTTTAAATGACTGATATTACCTTCTTTCCTCAGTGCAGATATCAGTGACGACAGTGGTGAGAACATGAGCTCCTGTGAGCGCCTTTAAGAAGATGATGTTCTCATGGTGAAAGAAAGTCAGAGAGAGCCTTAGAAGGTGCCCATCTTGAATATTTTGTGCGTTGGCTTTGAAAATCTGCCTTCTGTCACCATTACCATGATGGTAAGAAGGCTAAAATATGACACAGAAGTGGACCATCAATGGTGATTATGGAGATGGATCCTTCAAGCACCACCAATATGTCCTTTGTGGTAGAAGCTGGACACATTGTGTAAGTTTATCGTCAACATCGAGACTTTCTACACCTTTTAGAAAGTACTGTGAATAATACTGAAAGTACTAAGGACAAGAAAGTAACAATTTTCTTAGAGTTATCTTAAAGATAAGAATAACTAATTGACAATTAGAGTAACAATGACTCTTTTTTCTGTATTTCCTTATACTTCTTTGCCTTAGCTCATTTTTACATTATTTAATTAAACAAGTTTTGATATGTAGCTACTTTTTGAACAACAAAATAAATAAATAAATAAAAAATTTTTAAAGGCAGTAACAGACTTCTGCCATTATAAAAGTTTATGTACACATAAATGTTTTAAGTTTAATATTCGATTGCACAGTAATATTCAAACCTACGATCAATAAGAGCACAATTTTATATTTATAAGTGGGGGAACTGCAAAAATAGAGAAATTTAAATATCTTCTCTGTTAAAATCCAAGGTAATTATTTCATGTGCTGTAAAAACTTCATTCACTTATTCAATAATTATTTACTGAACACCCAAAATGTGGCCATTGTTAAATTGTATATGTAAATAATATGCCCCTCTTTCCTGAGATTCATAATCTTTGGGGAAAACATGAATTAACATATAAAAAACATGATAGTACAAAGTTTTTTATTAAATATATGTGTGGCATGAGATGTATTTGAGGCACTGCACTAGTTTTTATACCTGCTATTACAAATTACTAAAATCTTAAACGCAACTCAAAACAACACAAATTTATTATCCATCTGTTGTATAGTTCACAATTTTAAAATGTATCTTCCTGGTCTAAAATAAAGGTCTTATCAGTTATTGATGGAAGCATTAGGGGAGATTTGACTTTCTTGCCTTCTCCATCTTCTAGAGGGTTGGTGTAATCTTTGGTTCACCTCACTCACCTTCAAAGCCAGAACATGAACAGTCTGTTCTGTTTCCTTACTGAGCTCCCTCAGGCTTTCCTCCTTTACATCCTTCTTCAATTTTTAAAGTCCCATCTTAGTTTTCTCATTGCTGAAACAAAATTCACATCGCTGAAAGTTAGGAAAAGTTTATTTTAGCTTACATTTTGTAAATATTTCAGTTCATAGTTGACTGGCTCCAAGGCAGGATGGCATGGCAGAGGGGTACTGCAGAGGAGAAACAGCTCATAGCATGTCAGGCAGATGGCAACAAATCAATGAAGCACCAGCAGTAGCAGCCTTCTTTCTTTCTCTTATATTCATTCCATCCAGGCTACCTGCCCCTTGAGCAGGTGTTACTCACACCTAGGATGAGTACGCTAAATCCCAGCATCACACTCGTAACTCCAGCATTACACGCACTAGATCTAGCCACCTCCAAAAAGTCCCACCTATGACTGCATATGGCTTAGCGGGACATCTAGATTCAAGGCAGGTTCTTCGTGATTATGTGGTGTCCACCGAGATAATATGGCGTAACATTCCTATTCTGAGATTGAGGTTTGCAATTTAACTCCACCCTCAACCTTAATTCCTTTTTACCATATAGCCTAACATATTGCAGCTTTAAAGACTAGGGATGCATACCTTTGGAGGACCAGTATTCTGACTACCACTGATGGAAAGAAGGAAGTGGAGAGGATAGAAACACTCACAAAAGACTTTACAACAATTAGTTTTGAAATATGAATAATAATGAAGTGCTATGAGAGAGCTGGAGAGGAAAAAATCAACAATCACGTTAGTATGTCAATATGATGGAACAGCAGTGTATTGTAACTGACAAGCCCTCTCTGGGTGCACAGCTACACACACTGCTTCAACAGTCAAGGGCGAATTGTAAGATGTTCATGACATACCAATGAGAAAGGCAGAAATCAATCGGGAGATACATTCTTCTGCTTGTAATGAGCTTACCATATTAGATTTTCTGTTGTTGGGGAAACATGAAATGACATCTACAACTTACAGGAGGAGAAAATCATTTGACCCCTGTTTTCATTCAGTCCATGGTCTGCTGGCTGTAAGACAGGAACACCATGCAGAACAGTGTCACATAAAGCTCCTGACAGCCAGAAAGCAGAGTAGAGGAAATAGAACCAGAGAGAAAAGGGAAAGGGCCATATATAGTACCCAAGGTCGTGCCACCATGACACACCCAGACACATCTTGAAGTATGCTTTACTAGTGTAGGTGCTCCCAAATCGATCAAACTGACAATTGAACTTAACCATCGCACTTAGGTTTAAATTGACCAAGAAGCATCTATCATACAATTTTGAAAACTTATGGGATGATTTTAGCACCTTGTCAAAAACCTTAGCTCTTCATTTTGTATTTATTCGTATTTGAATTAGTGTTTTAATTCTTGAAAAAGTCAAGAAATTCAAAATTGCTCTAAGTTGAAGAAGAAATACAAATGACAGTGAAAGTGAGTTAATGTAATATGACATTAGTTTTCTTTGGATACCCTACTGGTCATAAATTCCAGTGACTTTTTCAAATTAAATATGGATAAATTTTTTACAATGTATTTTATGTAGACTTTGTTTTTTAGAATAGTTTTAGATTTACATAAAATTTGAACAACTAGTGCATATTAATGATACCTAGTTTTGCTATTATTAACATCTTATGTCAGGATGGTGCATTTGTTACAATTAATTAAGCAATACTGACACATTAAGTAAAACCCATGCTTTTTTTCAGATTTCTTTCATTTTTTCCTAATGTTCTTTTTCTGTCTTCTCTTGGCTGTGATAATTTCCCAGGTGTTTCTGGTTGGTCATGGTTTTGATAGTATTCAGTAGTATTTGTAAGGAATATTGTAGGATAACAAGTGATATTTGTTTTTAAATAAAGAGCACGAATGTAAAAAATTTCATATCCTATCATACTATATCTACTATCTGCATGATTTATCATTGTTGATGTTGACCTTGAACATGTAACTGGGGTAGTATTAATGTTTCTCCACGATAAAGTTACTCTTCCCCTTCTTAAGGAGAAGGCTATCTACATAAATTATTTGAAATTCATCTAAATGAGAGTTTTATGGGGCTGGGGGTTTGGCTCAATGGCTTAAGCGCCTGCCTGGCAGGTGCAAGGTTGTGAGTTCCATCCCCGGTGTCACAAAAAACAATTAAATAAATAAGTAAATGAGAGATTTATAATGTCTTTCTTTACCTACTTTTATATTAAATCATTTTTTCATATTATTATGGACACAGATTTTATTTTATAATAATATTTCTTTTTTCATCATATGATCAAGTAAACATAAAATATTTTAATTAAATTAATATTAATGATACAATATGAAAGCCAAACCTCTTAAGAGTCAGGTTTTACATAAAATAATTTTACAACAAATAGATTTTACATTAAAAGGTCTTACATAAAATCACTGTGACACAATACACAACACTCACAATTTAAAGAACAGGTTTATTTGAGCTCACAGTTCTAGTCCATGGTTGGCCAACTCCACACAGAAGCATGATGGTGGAAGGGCATAGTGGAAGGAAGCTGCTCACATCCTGGAGGCCAGGAAGCAGAAGAAGAGTAAAGGAACTGGACAGAGAGATTTGCCTTTCTAGATGATGCCTCAGTGAGCTGTCTCTTCCATTCAGCTTCCATCTGCTATCAGCAAGTCAGTAATGTTGCCCCTATAACTCATTTACTGTCCAATAGCCCCATGTAAGACAGCATGAGGTTTTGGAAGATATTCTGAATCGAAACCATAACAAGTCTCATTAGATATTCTAAATAAGTAAGTTCTTCCTTAGTCAGAAGTATAGAAAATGTAATTAAAAACTTAACATTTTTAAATTCCTAGAAAAATTCACTTTCCAGATATTGTTATAGGTAGAATTTTTTCTCACCACCACATGTTTGAATTATTATTTCTTTCCATGTCCATTTTATTGTTGTGGTAGCTGAATTGACTAAAGTTACCTAGAGAAGCATTCTTTACATTTGACAAATGCAAGATATTGAGAAAAAGCAATAGAATAATTGATTTCAGAATTCAAATTTTTCTGTAGGTGTATTTTGCAGGATTTAAATGATATGAAATAAAAATACTTTTATCAAGATTATATCTAGGCCCATGTCCTAGTTCAGGTTCATTTTCAATATATTAAATGTGTTGATTACTGTGAGCACATCTGCATTTATCTCTTTGCCTGATTTCATTGGTCAAATGTATGATTTAACATTCTGTGCAGCTGTGTAAAGAGGGACTGAATTCTCAATGCTTAATTACTTTAGCTAGTTTCCATCTGTTCTTTGATTTCAAGCCTTTTCTGCAACTTTAGATGACATGTAAATTCTGCAGGCAAGCCCATTGTATGATGGCTATTTCATGTTAAATTCAACAGATGTAATGTTCATCTTCACATTCAAGCAACCAACGTTCTGGCCCTATGTGACCGCTAAGTGTATGAAATGGGCTTGATTCTTTACTCCCCATATCCTTTTCACAATTGCAAGCCTAACATTTCAAAAAGCACAATACTAAATTATTTTTGCTGAATCACATCTTTGTCCAAATAAAGTGGAATTTTGAGACTGGTTTACTAAAACCACAAGCAAATTGAAATCTGACAAAATTGACATTTTGAGGTTTCAGCCTCTCTTTGCAATGTTGTCCACTGAGGATAATAATAACTTCTAAGGAAATGAACATATCCAATGTGAGATATGTTTGTATTTATATCTATGTCTATATATATATATATATAGCTGTTTATGTCTACATCTATATCTATATCATCTATATCTATATCTAAATCTGTATCACTATAGCTACAGTCTCTGAGGATAAAACAAAGTTTATGAGGTATCATATAGTCTTGCTGACTGAAAGACCAGAAAACAGCAGAAAATGTAACTAGAAAGAAGTACATGGAAAGAAAACTTTTAATACCAAATAAAACTACCAGTTGCATTTTTCAGTTGTTCTATAAAGAAGCTATCGAAATTGTTTACACTTAAAGGTGTGGGGATACAATTTGCATTGTACCCTGTGGTAGTCACTTTTCCTTTCCAGGAACAAAATACCTGACCATCACAAGTCAAAGGTGGTGTGGCTTATTTTGGCCCTCAGTTTCAGAGAACTCAAATTCATTCAAGGTCAGCTGGCTCCAAAACAGAAATGGCACAGTAGAAAGGCCTGGTAGAGGAAAATTGCTTAGCTCATTGCAGCCAGGAAGCAGAGTCAGGATGAAGTCAGGAGTCAGGGACAAGAATACACACTTCCAGCTCATGCCTTCGATCACACACTTCCAACCAGACCCCAACTCCTAATCATTCACTTGGCTATTAACTCATCAGTCTACTGTTGAATAGCAGGCCCCCATGACTGCATCGCATTCTGAAAGTCCTACTTCTGAAGATGGAAGACTTTGGGGGACATTCTAGATCCAAACCATAACATACCGTGGAGTGAAATTATCCTAACTGATAAGTTACCAGAAAGATACAGAATGGTTCTTTTCTCAAAACAAACCCTGACATCAAAGAAGGATATAAGTTTATTCACCTGTGAGAGAACGAGGCAGGAAGAACCCTGTGAGTTTAAGTCCCATTTGCACTACAAAGCAAGGCTCTGTCTCATAAAACCAGAAGTAAAAAACAAAAATAATAAGTTTATCTACCTAAAATGAGGTGTTTTACAAAGATACTGGCAATAATGATACATAGGGATCTGTGCAAAATTCTCCTTTACTGGGCTTCTTATCAGACAAAGTGGATATCATGAGTTATGCTTCACAGGTGTTGTGGATGAAAAACTGGTGGTCCACTTAACACCAGCTGAATTAAATTGGCATGAGTGTAGATGGCCCACCTGAGGGAAGTTGCCAGCATAAATAGAGATGTGGAGAAGAGTGAGGCATTGTGGGGTTCTTCTAAGTGTTGCTGTTTTGAGCCATTAGTTCTCCTGGAGGAGTTTGTCTTGCTGGCTTCCCCAATATGGATTCGGCCATTATCGTCCGAGGAGCTTGGGACCTTGTTGCTGATGGTGGCTGCGGTTCACATTGCGGGAGCTCTGCTCCTTACGTTGAGCATCACTTCCTGGATCTGGAGGGGAAGATGTGTGCTGGAGAAGCTTGTCACACTGGGCTTCCTGACCTGTGCTCGACTCTTCTCACCATTGGAGGAGCTCAGGACCTCATTGCTGCTGAGGGTGACTGTAGTACTTTTCGGGGGAACCCTGGTCCTTATTTTGAGTGTAACTTCTCAGCTCCAGTGTAAAACCCTCAATCTACTTCACAGTTGCTTCACCGCGCTGGCATAGGCTTTCTAGCTTCCACCGCTGACCTTTGGCTTTCCCAGCACAGATCCATAAAACACACTCGCATGAGTCCTTATCATTGGCTCTTAGATCTCCTGTTAGATTTATGGGAGGCATTGCCATGGGCTATGGGTCTTTAGCTGGACTCATGCATGACATTGCTGTGGGATTCAGGCTCTTGGCTGAATATTCTGAGTCTTTAGTGTTGTGGACAGATTTCCTGCACTTTCTTGTGTTTAACTTTGAGTGACCATCATAAAACAGTATTACAAATTCTGTGTCCTGTATGCAGTTGTTCTCCCTGTAACACCTGACTACAATAGCAGGCTATTTTTAAAATGCTGGAGAAATCTTGGTTACCCCAGAACTGTACAGTAACTGATCTAATTTAGTATTGATGCTATCACCAAAAAAGTTGTCCTTGCCAATGTTATTGGTCACAATTCCTAGAGATTGGCCATCAGGAGATGGAAGCCAGCAGAAATACAGTCTTAGGCTGATCTCAAGGAAGGAACACTTAATGGGCTCCACATAGTAAAGAAAAACAGAGGGTTAAAGAGAGAGCAGTGTTGCTTCTGAGATCAGAAATTCAGCACAATGTTTTCGTATTGATGGTCTTGACTTCTGATCTCAGTCACTATAAAAAATAATTAAGATGAGAGAATTTTGGAACTATGTGTAAAGTTGAGGCAACATCTGCTGATACAGGACCAGATGAAAATCTGGGTATTAAATCTGAGTATAACAAAGGTGACATTCCTATGATATTTGCGGCACTGACAGGGAGAAGCAATGGTCTGAGCCCAGTGGTGTCTGATGACACTGCACATCCAGTTGTCACCTGCCCCTGTTGCACCAGACTGGTTCTCTCAGGACATGAGGTCTTTCCCATGACTGCATAGTGGCTTCAGTTGTTCAAACATACTTTCTCCAGAAGGATAAGCTCAGTTTTGTTACCCAGATACATGGATTAAATGGTCAGTAAGTGTGGCAAAACTATGCACAGACAACAGGTAAAATAATTTGTATGAAAAGATATCATTGAATATTTTAAGGGAGAATTCATAAATTAATAGTTTAGCTGCATATGTAAAAACTAAATCAAGATGAGAAGATGATTTTAAGTGGATCCCTAAGCATGAAGCATGTGCTTAAATGTGAATTCAATTACCAGTATTTGCTATCAAAAAAGGTGATTTTAAGTCAGAGGAAACAAATAAAGTGTATTAGTGAATAAAAATGCCCTAATTGTACCAGTTTGATAAGTAGTACATCTGTATTTACTGCCTGAAAAGTGGCTAACCAGAGAAACAGCAGGGCGCTGAATGGAAAAGATATCAACTATACAGCATGTAACCATTGAGTCATATTTTGACATACTCACCAGCCTAGGCCAGATTCCAACAATAGAGAGGACAGATTAAAAGAAAATATTTATTTCCATTAAATTTAAGACTGATTCAGCATTATAAAACTGTGCATTAAGTAAGTCAGAGCAAATAAAAAAAGACATTTAGTTTATTCCCTTACTTTCATATGATAATGCCAATGGCCCCTCATAATTATTTTTAAAGACTCAAAAAATATTAAAAAGTCCCTTCAAAGAGATTGCTTATCATTTCTCAGACAGATTCCAGTATTTAACAATACTCAGGCAACTAAGAATTGCATTGATTTTGAACAAAGGCCTTTGTAGGATTTACAAGACAAAGAGTAGACACAGCATTATCTTTTTAAAAGATAATAAATATAAAAACCATAGAACAGAGAGGATGATTTTCTTAGGGTTACACAAGGTGTAAATTCTCCAAGTTGACCAGTTTCTGGTGCATGAGGTCTCATCGACTCCAAGTTGCAGCCCCTGTGATTTTGCAGCTGCCTTTGCCAGTCCTGACCTATTCACCTCCACTGTGGCTCCCTGATGAGCCCACAAACCTACTACTGTGGGTGCTGACACTGAACAACCAAGTCACTTGTCTCCCTCCGTTCAACTGCTGGCTCGCTTTTTTCAGACCCTCCCACATGGCTGCCACACCTGATTCTGACACCTAACGTTACCCCTATTCTTCTGAGCCTGCTCACTGATTCTAAAGCACCACCTTCTATGCCTGAATGTGGCTCCAAAGTGACTCTTATCTCTGCTATTTCATCTGAGGCTTCTCATATTATAGTTTTATTATATATGATTCTTACACAAGAATGTCTAAATCAAGCTGGAAAACTACGTACGCATACGCACAGTTCTATGACCTGTAAATGTCAGAAATGAAACAAGAGGTCAGCACGTCTCTGTCCTTCAGAAGGACTTGTAGAAATAGACCATTATTAAAATAAAATGTCTATGAACTCAGTTCTGTAGCTGGATGCAGTGTTGACAGCATATGATTTTGAAAAATGTATAGCTAGTTTAGTGAGTGCTTTCTTTTGGTTATTATATTCAGATTGATATATATTTTGAACAAACAGCAATATGTTATTTTAATTTTATCTACCACAGTTCTATCAGGCATGGAATGTGTATTAGCTAATACACATGTAATACAAATGCACATATTCATACAAATGTAAATTCAAACAGTGTCTTCCTTTACTCCATTTCCACCTGGATTAAATAAAGCTTTCGTTCTTCCTTAATTTGTTGCACAGCTGTCTGCATGGCTCCCTTCTTCTCAGCTCCATGTGTTTTGTGTTGTGTGCTTGGACAACTGTTTCAGGATGCTTTCTTGTTTGTGACTGTGAGTCTATGGAAAAGCTCCAGCTGCTTAGCTTGGCATGAGGCCCTTACAGATGGGGAGTTCACCCTTTGTGCGGCTTTAAACACACTGAGTAAAGTGCTGTTTCCACCTATTGTTCCCTGTCTCTACCTGTCCTGCCCAGCTTCCTGCTGCCCTCATCTGCCCCCTCTATGCCACCCTAAATGTATCTAGGGGACCATTTTTTCTGCACAGTCTCTCTCTCCCTTCTCTTAATCCAATGTACACTTCTGCCTGTCTTAGTTTCCTGTCATCTCTACTACTGCAGCATTTATCAAACTACTATAAAACATTATTTGTTTTTTTCTTGACTTAAATTAAGGGTCACAAATTCCCTGAGAGCTGGCATGTGAAACTGCTCATAAATGTGTTATGTGAATGACAAAATAATATGACATTTGTTATCTCTATTGTTTTTTTTTCTCAACTACAAACCACAGCTACATGATGAATGTGGGTAATTGTATAAAAATATTTGAGGGCCGAAAATTATATTATGCCATATTGTGTGGGTTGCATTATTTTGCATTTATCATATTGGTATGCTATAATTATTAGACTCTTTCCCTCAATTCTTATTTTAAGACTATTTTTGTGTGTTTTGAACACATAAGGAATAAACCTTCACCAGTATATTTTAAATAAAACAATATTTTATTGTTTAAGCTGTTTTACATCTCTTTTCTAAATCAGATTAAACTTTACTTTTCCTCTACCAACGGAAAATCTTTATATTTTTCCTCATTGTAATTGCAACAATGAAGAATAGTGGCAGTGTTGTTTTCTTTTTTCTTTTTCTTATTTTATTTTATTTTATTGTGTGCTGGGGGTTGAACTCAGAACTTGCACTTGCCTGGAAGGCACTTGTGCCACTGAACTAAATCCCCGGCCATTGACAGTGTTGATTTTTACATTCTTAATAAATAGAGGCAAAGGAAGTTATTATTAGCACAATTCTGTGAATAAAGATTTCTCAAATCATTATTTTTAAATTTTTCTTTCGTATTTTTTCTTTTTTTTCAGTGTATGTTACCAATGATTGAACTTAGAGCCTTTGTACTGAGCTACATCCTTAGTCCTTTCTTATTTTTTATTCTTTCTGTTTTTGTTTTTGTTTTGTTCTGTTGTGTTTTGGGGAAAGGGTCTTGCTATGTATCCCAGGCTGGTCTCAAACTCAGGGCAGTTGTCTTGCCTCAGTCTCTTGAGTACTGGGATTACAGGTGTGTGCCACCATTCTTTTTTTATTCTGACACAGGGTCTTACTAAATTTCTCAGACTTTGCTGGAACTTGTGACCTTCCTGCTTCAGCTTCCCAGAGTGCTAGAACTACAAGCATACACCACCACACCCAGCTTCATTTTTAAAATTTGAATTATAGTACAATATTTCCAATAAATAATTTACATGTTCCTCATTAAAATATTATTAGTGGTGGTTAAAACATTATGAATTCCTTATTCATACCTCTTTGGAAAACATATAGCAATTTCTTTGTTGTTAGTAATGAACAGATAGATTTTGAGCTCAAGATGCTTTGTTTGTTTATTGTAAAAATATAGGACATGCATGCTTAGTAGATATGGTTTCAAAATAGCAACAAATGGATTAATATTCTGGTGAAATGAAATTCAAAATAGCACCTAAGCAATTGAAGTTTTCAGTCACTTAGAATATTTTTAAGGAATACTCCTAAGAAGAATTCATTTCTTAATCAAGAACTGATCGAAGTGGGAGAAAAGAGCTGACATTTTTATATGGAGTGCCCTGGTTTAAGATGTATCAATCATATTAAACAAAGTCTAAATCGTACAGTCTAATGAAATACAAATGATTTTGAAGAGATGTAAAATAAAGCATTTGTCTTACTTCAAGGAGATTTTGTGTACATAAGTTTTCATATTTATCAGAGATTACTAAGAAGTAATCAAATTCAGTTCCAAAACTCATCTAGAAATACCTTTAAGGTTGATAACACTCTTTGTAGGAGTCAGGTGTGACCACTGAAAACCAAAGTATAATATGCTGCACTTTATCTGTGCTTTCAGATTAGCAACACATAGATACAGGGATACCAGGGGCACCTATCCAGGAACAACACCTCATGGGGTCTCTACCTAGATATTAGCTGGTGACTTCTCCTTTAATCCAAGCAACTCCAAACTTTACTGTGATGAATTCTGTCTTTGCCGCACCACAGACCTCATCTACTCTCATCTCTTGGTGAGATAAGAGATGCCACTACATCTAATGCCATGTTTTCCCAAAAATAAGACCTAACCATCATATCAGGGCTGGTCATTATCATAGTAAGGCTAATGCCATACTGATGATTATAGCTCCCTATTCCCTTGCTTGATGGCTATTCAGTAGGTAAGGAAAGTTGATGGGCTCAGCATTATTGATCTCTCATATTCTAGGCTGTTTATTTTCTGGTTAACTCTTATTTACAGGGAAACACACTACATGTTCTAAGGACTCTGTTATGGTTTATATTCCTATGACCCTGCCAAGTCTCATGTAATCATGGCATGCACACAGCTGAGTCTAGCATTCATGATTGGTTTGTTGTCTGATGCTGGGATTGATGGTGTGAGTGTGGCACCCGCCCAGAGGTGGAGCCTACATACACTGGAAGGGTAGGAGGAAGGCGTGTCTTCCCTCCCTTGTAGTTCACGCCTTGCTGTTTTGCAGCTGCCATGAATGGCTGCCCTACCACACCACACTGCCTTGGAACCAGCTGAATATGGACTGAAAACTCCAAGAACTGTGAGAAATAAACCTTTCCTTCCCTAATTTTGGCATCAAGTATTCTGTCTCAGCAATGAGTGAAAAGTAACTAAGACAGAATTTTGTCTTAGGGGTTTTTGCTATGGTTAAACCTGACCATGTGGTTTAAGAGTCTTTGGAAATGGCTTGTGGGAAGAGTTTGGATAGGGTCAGAGATGTTGCCTGAAAGGGTGATGATGGAAAAATTTAGGCTGTTCTGTATGAGAGATTCTGGTCAGAGTTCAGAAGACCAGAAGGCTGATAGAAAGCCTGAGGGTAAAGACCAGGCTCAGGAGGTTTCTGCTGGGAAGAAGGTCTGCATTGGTTGTTGGACTCCACATGATGTGTGTTACAGCTTGGCAGAAAGTTTGTCTGCATTTTGCTTGTGTCCAGAGACTTTGCCTGAGACTGAGATTAAGGGCAACAGACTGATTAATCTGGCAAAGGAAATTTCAAGGCAGTCAAAAGTTGAGGTGGTGGCATGGCTATTGTTGGGGGCTTTTAGCCAGATTTATGTTGCAAATCAATAGCAAAGAGCCCAACATGGTGATTTAAAACATTGTGAGTTTGGCCAGGAAACTGTGGACTGTACAGATAAAGCTGAGACCTAGATTGCTGAGAAGGAACAGAGAAATAAAAAAGATGGCCTGGGGACAACCCGGGAAGCAGCGGGCCCTCACCTTTTGTAGCTTCAACCTTATAAATGTGAAAGAGTTTGCCTGGAGGACAAAGCCACAGAGTGCCATGTTCCAGAGTGGCAACAGAGGCCATAGAAGTTTCCAAAATGGTGGCAGCCACACCAGATTCCAGAATGGCAGCAGCATAGATAAGCTTTTTCTCACAATCGAGTTCAGACAGGTACTCAACCCCTACAGCCAAGAGAGAGGACAGCCTGGCTACTGTTCCAGCTGGCAGCAGACCTTGGTGGCATCCATGAAGTGCTGGATTTAATTGAATGCTTCGTAATCCCATTTGTAACTTTTGGAATGATAATGTTTATCTCCTGCCTTTACATGTTGGAAGTTTTTAACCTTGTTTTCATCTGTACAGGGGTTTACAATTAAGAGTTTGCCATAGTTCTCAGAGGAAACTTGGGACTTGGACTTTTCAGGAATGCTGAAACTGTTAGGACTTTGGCAACTCTTGGAGATGGACTAAATGTCTTTTGTATAAAGGATGTACATGATTCTTTGGGGGCAGGGGTGGAATGTTATGGTTTATATTCCTATGGCCCCACCAAGTCTCATGTAATCATGGCATGGACATGACTGAGTGTAGTGTTTGTGACTAATTTGTTGTCTGGCACTGGGATTGATGGTGTAAGTGTGGCACCCAGTCAGGAGTGGAGCCAACATACAGTGTAAGGGTGGGAGAAAGGTGTGTCTTCCCTCTCTTGGGATTTGTGCCTTACTGCTTTGTGGCTGCCATGAATGGCTGCCCCACCACGCCACACTGCCTTGGAGCCAACTAACGATGGATTGAAACCTCCAAGAACTGTAAGAAATAAACCTGTCATTCCCTAATTTTGGGCATCAGGTATTCTGTCTCAGCAATGAATGAAAAGTAACTAATAGGCTCCTTATGACAGGTAACCAATTTAGTCCAGGGCTTTTCTCCCATAATACTGGAGGTTGCATGTTTCACTGTAATTCAGACTTATCACTAATAAATTTAGCATTCTTGAATTGTGACAGCCTCAAATTAGATTTCTGACATTTATTTGGTTATGTACATATGCTAACCCTCCACAAGGAATGTAGATATTATGTACTACAAACACTTACTAATTAAATAATTCAAGAAAGGAAAGATCCTAGTTTTTTACCATTTGAATATAAGGTGAAATGTTGTATTCCTCTTTTAATTTTCAAAGAACTTAGACATAGATGGAACACAATTTATGCTTTAGCTGCAATAATAATTAATTTTTTCAGTTTTTACTTTTTTGAGTATACACTTGTAGTATACAATTATATTCCTCATGGGGAGTTGGTACATGTGCGTAGCACATCTTAATTCTATTTTCATCTACTTCCTTTTCCCTAGCTCCATCTCTTGGTACTTTTACAAATGATTTATCTCCCTATGTCCTATTATCTATCTCTTATTTGGCTCTATATTTCTGTTTTGGATTTGTGTCTCATTTATTTCACTTAAGATTATGGTCTCAAGGTAAATCCATTTCCCTACAAATGATTCAAATTTATCCTTCTTTATGGCAGAGTAGTTCTCCATCTGGTGTAAATACCACATGTCCATTCATCTGTTGAAGAATGTTGAGGCCACTTCCAAGATTTAGCTATTATGAACTGTGCCACTACAAATATGGATGTGCATGTATCACTGGACTATGATGTATTTAATTCTTTTGAGGAAGATACCTAAAAAAGGAATAGCTGGGTCAGATGGTGTTTCTAGTTTCAGTTTTTCTGAAGAACTGTCATACTAATTTCCATACTAGTTGGACCCTTTTAAATTTCTACCAACAATGAAAAAAACTTTCTTTTTCCCCACAGCCTCTTCAGCGTTGGTTATTATTTGGTTGCTTAATGCTAGTCATTCTTTGTGGAATAAGATGAACTCTCAGTCTTGTTTTAGTTTGTATGTCTTTCCTGGCCAGAGATAAGGAACATTTTTTTCATTGACACTCTATATTAGGTATACTATGTCCCCCCAAGTCCTCACATACTTTTGATGGGGCTGAGTCTGAGGCTTGTGATCAGTTGTTGTCTAGCACCAGGATTGATGATGTCAGTGCTGTACCCGCCCAGGGGTGGAGCTGACATACAGTGTAATGGAAGGCGGGTCTTCCTCTTGTTCGCTTCCTCTTCCACCTGTCTCTCTCTCTCTCTCTTGCCAGCACGGCTTGCAGCTTGCAGCTTGCAGCTGCCATGAACAGCAGGCCCGCCATGCCACGCTATCTTGAAGCCAACTTAAGTATGGACTGAAACTCCTGGGAAACTGTAAGAATAAACCTTTCCTTCCCTAACTTTGGGTATCAGGTATTTTGTCTCGGCAACGAGCAAAAAGTAACTAAGACACACTCCAAAATGTCTATAAAAAATTAGATTCCCCAAAATAAAAGACTCAATCAAAAAATAACTAACTGAAATGAATAGCTGCAAAAATTATTTATATATCTCAGATTTTTAGAGGTATCATCCCACTCTCAATGCATTGAAAACATTTTTAAATGAACGTTTAAAATATTACATTTATATTCTTATCTTTTCATATGAGATATCATAGATAATCATAATCATTTCAGTTTTGGATAAAGCACATGCTAAATATTGTAAAAATCTAGATAAATAACATATAATACTGACTCTGAAAGGTTTTTAAAAATCATTTAGCTCCAGGAGATTCAATGCGTCCATAAATCACATGTCCTAACAGTTAATAGGAAAAGACACAGTATTTTAATTCAGTGTGACTTTATTAAGAAGAAAGTACTTGAACTGAGTGTGCTATTTTCAATGAGTCTTAAAGAAAATATATGAATTCAACCAGTAAAAGACAGAAAGGAAAAAATGTCATCTGGAGTAAAAATCATTCAAAGACAGGCTGGTTGGACAGCATATAATAGTCTGGTTGCATACAGAAGGGAACACTGCCTAGATTTGCAAAGGCACTGAGTATTGTTCAGGTCTGTTTATTCAGATTCTGAAACTAAAATTTTTCCTTTTGTAAAAGAATATGTGTATTGATAATGATATTGTTATTTAACCATTAAATGAGTTCTTGATAAAGAAATATTTGGAGAAAATTAGTATAGGTTTGGCAATAATAGATTATCAGGCATTCAGTGTAATAATAGCCATAAGTCAGGGCAGTGTTGATGGTGAAATTAGAAGACCAATTTGTCTGGAGTATAGGATACTGAGATATGAGCATGTGTAGTGGCATTTGAGGGAATTGGTTTCTGCCAGATTTATGTTTTGTGACGATCCCAGTGAGTGATAGAATGGAGATGTCCACTTGTAAGTGCACATTTCAGCAATCAAGTTCTATCCTCATCAAATTATTAATATGGCCTTAATCTCAAAAAAGGATTTGAATTTCTTCTCTGCACAGCTACTGCTGAAATGAAATGACCTTGAGATGTCCCTGAGGCTTGAAGAAGAGAAAATCTACATTCTAAAGCAGTTTCTTCATCATCTCTTTCCCCAGAGCTGCTTGCAAGTTAATATAACCAATGTAGAAACCTTTGTCATGTTTATAGAACTGCATTTTAGTAACAGCTGAAGTCATTTAAAATCTTACCAGAGAAATGCATTTAAAAACATAGTTTTCACTTGTGAGGATGTAGAATAAGTAGAAATTTCAATATCAGTTTCTATGATCAATTATGTTAACCTTTTAAAATGTGAAATGTAAGAAGCTGTAATTTCTGTTCTCAAACAGTGATTAAATGAAATGAATTAATAAATAGTTGCTTTACATTTGAGAGTAAGTCTCACAGTTGAATTAAAGCCAAAATCACTGTAGCGTAATTGTGAACAGTATATTTATAACATACTAAGCACTGAATATTATGACTATTTATTTTGGCATAAAGAGGCCGAAGAGAAAAGAAATATACAATTTCATTGCATTTGTGAACTCAGAAGGAATTTATCTAGACTAACAATCAGCATTTAATGTACTGTGTGTGTGTGTGCATGTGGTTGATTCTTTCATGATTAGTAAAACTCCATTTTGTTTTTTGCATAAGAAAGTCCAGTTCGCTGAGCATCGTTCAGTGAGAGTTGGTGTTCATAAATACAGTTTCAGTATTGTCAAGGTGTCAGTTCCTCACAATGTGATCTGTAAATTCGATGAAATTCAGTCAGTCATAAATGTAGACACAGAGTTCATATCCCTCACAAAAATTCCATTAATCAGAACGAATCGTATAGTTAAATATCAAATGCAAATCTATAGCACTCATTGAAGATAACATAGGAGAAAACCTATGTGATCATGGGGGTGACAATGACTTTTTAGGTATCATTTTAAAAGCACAATCTGTGAAAAAAGCATTAACAATCTGGACTTCATTAACAGTAAAACAGTCGTTTCATGAAAACACTGTCCAGAGAACAAAGACAAGCCACATTAGTAGAAGACATCTTGTAAAGAATGTCTATCCAAAATATACAAAGAATTTTCAAAACTCAGCATTAAGAAAAATAAACGACCAGATTTTAAAATGGCAAAATATCTGGACAGTCATTTCACCAAAGAAGATATACAAAAGGTAAATAAGTATGTGAAAAAAATGCTCAATATCATATTTCATTAAAAATACAAATTAAAGGATGAAGTTTTACTATATAACTGCTAGAATGCTCGAAATCAAGAATTCTGATGACATTAACTACTGGAGAGGTGTAAGAGCTCTCAACTGCCACTCATAAGAATGCAAAGTGGTGCACCCATTTTGGAAGGCACACTTGCAGTTTCTTACAAGACTAAACATACTCTTTCAATATCATCTGGAAATAGCACCCCTCCTTATTTACTCATGTATTAAAAATTTATTGCCACACAAATACCAGCAAATGAATGTTTGTACTCATAATTGCCAAAACTTGTAATCAGCAAAGATACCTGTCTTGGTTACTTTTCTCTCATTGCTGGAACAAAATACCCAACACCCAAAATTAAGGAAGAAAAGGTTTATTTAGCTCATCTGTGGAGGTTTCAGTCCAAAATCAGCTGGCTCCAAGGCAGGGTGATATGGCGCTAGGGCAATACTTCAAGGAGTCGGAAAACAGCAAAAGTAGTAAGAGAAAAAAATGGGGGGAGCACACAAGTGAATGTTCTTTCTATCTCCTATATTGTATGTAGGCTACCCACCCTAGGGTGAGTGTAGCACTCACACCCATAATCCCAGCATTGTACTGTGAATCAATCACAAATTCTAGGAGCCTGCCAGCATGACTGTATGAGGCTTTGGGGGAATTTCCAGACACAAACCATAATCATATCCATCAGGATGTGAATAAAAAGTGAGGTACACTCAGATAGAATATTATTCAAGACTAAAAAGAAAGTATTGCCATGCTATGAAAAGTTATGGAAGGAATTTAAATGTATATAATTCACAGAAATAATCTAAGTCTATGGAAAAGACAAAACACGGACTCAGTGAAATGATAAGCAGTTGCCAAGGATTACAGGAGAGGAAGAGAAGGATCGCCAGAGCACAGAGGATGTTTAGGGCAATGAAACCATTCTGCATGAAACTGTAATGAAAAAAAACCCTATAAAACCTGCCTCAGTCAGGTTTTAATGTTAATGTTACCCATACTAAATCATGTTGATAATGTGGTATAATTTAATGCAATGGCACTTGACCTCTTATAGTGTTTCCCAAACAAATAAACCCCATCTGACTATGAAAAATATCACAGAAAACCAAACTGAGTGTGCAACTTAATTGTCAACTTGACTAGAGTAAGAGACTCCTGTTGAGGTGATTTGATCATGGGGTTTTTATACTCATCAGCAGATTAACCTCCACTAGTGTCCACACTGAAATGTGCTGTCAGGAGGTGGGGTCCAGATGGAGGAAGTCAGTCACTGTGAATGAATATCCCTTGTGTTTTGCCCTGCTTGCAAGCTGCCATAAAGTATGAAGCTGCTTTCCCACATCCTTCTGCCATGATGCCTCTCCCATGGAGTCAGTTGATTATGGTCCAAACCAATAAAAACATGAACCAAAAGAGCCGCTTCCTTCTTTAAGCCATGTATAACAGGCATTTTCATCCTGGATGGGAAAGTTGAGCAATACACTGAGAGACATTCTATAAAATGCCTGACCCTACTACTCATCCAAATTGCCAAAGCTATCACGACCAAGAAAATCTGAGGAACTTTTAAAAGTTATAGGATGATAAGAAATGACAAATTAAATGTGCTACTTGGAAAGACTTCTCAGCAGAAAATGGATTTGGGGTCCAAATATGAATATAGTGAAAATAATGTCCAATATGGTTCCCTAGCTATAGTCTACATAACACAGAAATAAGCCGTACGAGTGATAAAAGACACCAGATGAGGGGTATAGGGCATACTGGAACTCTCTTTTCTACTATTCCACAATGTATTCCACTGTCTTTGCAACTTCTCTATACATCTAAAATCATTCTGAAATAAAAAGCTCATTTTAACATCATTTGTCCCTTTTTATTGGACTATCAATAATCCTTTTCTCTAGGAAAAAAAGCATTTTATTCTTTGATATTGATGAAGGAAATAATGCTCTGAAATCTGTCCTTTACTGATATTTCTTCACCTTGTCTGAAATTGCCTGGATTTCATAGTTTTTGAAGAGCATGTGAAAGTAACCATAGCTATTATTACATCATATCCCTACTGATTTTATCAACCTGTGTATTCTCAGAATCACACCTGCTCTTCTCATGTGAAAAGCATTGCTCTTTGGCTTTCTTCCTGACAACTTTGAGTAATGGCCTCATGTTTTCCAGCAAGTTGTAAGAGCAACAGTGAGTAATGATATATATCTAAAACAGAAAATAGCAAATACACTTTAGGAGGGTAACCTGAATAAATGGAAGACGTCAAATTGTGATTCCCATATCTGTGACACTTGAGCGGAGGTTATCTTAATGTTGTACCCAGCCAACATCTGTGTCTAGTTCTATTTCTGTGATTGTAAATTTAAAAAGTGGGCTAGTAAATAATGCAACACAAGAACACAGATGATTTCTTGGAAATTGACGGTCTTCATTTATTAGACCATATTAGAAATCTTGCATAGTTTTATAAATATCATTGTGACTACCTGAACCTTACTGGGTACAGAATAAAAAACAGAGTCATCTGCATTAATCAACTTCACATGAATTCATTCAGCACACACTATGCAGTGGGAGTTTTAAAAAATTAAAAATATTTATTTAAACACTAAATTGTGTATGAAAGAGACGGTATAATATAAAATGTTGGTTAACAGTCAAAAGATCTGGGCTTTCAGTCTCTTTCTTTTATTTATTAACCCTGTGGCATATGCCTCTAATTTGGTCTGTTGGTTTTATTTTTCTCACTTAATACTATAATATTTTATGTGCATCCCTATGCTTTAGAAAATAAGGCAATACATAGTAATTTTTATGATGTATTGTGAGGTACTTAATTCCATCTCTCCTTCTTTGTCCCTAATACCATTACAAATTTTCTGATTCTCATAACTGACTACCTATAGTATTGTAATGCTTCCTGGTTGAGCTGTAAGCCACTAGATTCTAGATTGCCTCCCTGTATGATTCAACTATATAAAATATTTTCAAGCTGATCATCTAGTAACAATGCTTCAGTGGTTTTCCATGAGGAGCAAATCTGGACACATTACAAGTTACCAGTGATGTAGCCTTCATCTATTCATAAAGTTTTCTCTTACACATTCTCAAATATGAATTAAAATAAGCAAAAACTGTTTATAACACCACTACTTCATGCCTCTCTATCTTTGCTCATATTTAATTTAGTTGCTAGTCTTTTAGTTGTTATAATTTTGGCTCACTCTAACCCTAAGACTGAGCAAAAGGTTCATTATCTGTGCTTTCATAATACCTTGCTCATATTGATGGGTGTCTTACTTACTTTTCCCTCATTGATGAGACAAAATACCTGGTACCCAAAGTTAAAAGGGGGAGAAGTTTTTAGGTAACAGTTTGTAGTGATTTCAGCCCATAATCCACTAGTTTCAAGGCAGGGTGGCTAGGCAGAAGGGCATCACAGAGAACAGTTCATGGCATTCACAAGGTAACAAAAGCAACATATGGGTCTTAACAGTATCTTTTTTTCCTCTTTTATCTTATCCAGACTACTGAGGGCAGATAGTACTCACACCCTTAATTCTAGTGCCCCTGAGCCTAGCATTGCAAAATGAATCAATTACAGTGTCACACACTCTAGATTCAACCACCTCTGAAAAGCCCCAGCTATGATTGTATGAGACTTTGGGCAGACATCTAGATATAAGCAATAACATTCTGCACCGGCCTCCCCAAGACTTGTGCATATCTCTTTATGCAAAAAAGCATTTAGTCCATCTCCAAGAATTGCAGAAGTCCTAACAATTTTAGCACTGCTTAAAAGATCAAGTCTAAATCTCTCCTGAGATTTAAGGCAAATTCTTAGCTGCAAACCCAGTACAAATGAAAAGAAAGTTAAACACTTCCAACATTCAATGGAACAAGTTAGACATTTGTATTCCAAAAATGAAGAGCTGGGGTATATAAGGGAATGAAACCAAAGAAAGACTAAAATCCAGCAGGGAAAATATTAAATCCCACAGTTCCACTTCCAGCATCCTTAGAAATCTATTGCAGGTTGTGAAGTCCAAAAGTCTTGGGTGGCTCCATCCCTATGGCTCTATCAATGTTTGAAGCTCCTAAGGCTTCTCTGTTGGGCCCACTCTGCTCCCGCCTTGCAGTTTTCCTCAGAAGATCCATGTTCCTGGTTTCTCCAAACTCCTGGGGTTTCCACTGCACCTTCAGCTTCATACTCACAGCTTAATACGCCGCCCTCTCCGAGGCACTGCCTGGCCTCCCAGGCCTTCTTCTAAAATCTGTGTGCAAGCCTTGCTGATGCCACAACTCTTGCATTCTTCATGCATTTAAACCAGCACCATGTGGATTCTGCCAAGGTCTGCCACCAGTTGGAGCAGTAGCCAGGTTTCCTTCTCTCTTGGTCATAGGGGTCAAATGCTTATGAATGAAATCCTAAGCAACAACTTCCCTAGGCCACTGCCTGTCTGGAACATGGTGCTCTGGATCTCTCTTCTCAAAGCAAAGCCTTCATCTTTGATCTCAGAGGCTGCAATGGCTGGAGTCCTGCTGCTTCTTTCAATGTGCTCAGGACATCTTTCCTATTCTCATTTTTCTTCTCAGCATTCAAGATCTATGTTTGTAATGGTTGATATACTGTGTCAAATTGAGAAGTCTAGAAGCCTAAGTGACTCACCAGTTCTACATCCTAGGGTGTTGAAGACATGCCCAAGGGTGACAGTTTATTTCTTAGTATGTCATACTGGTTGATTCATTGTGTCAAGTTCAGAAGTTTAGAAGTTTAATTAAGTGACTGAACAGGGGACCAAGGTCCTCACTTTGTAAACATCCTCATCCTGTGCAAGAAGAGGGCAGGGAAGTGGTGTGAGTGCTGCAACCACCCTGGGGTAGGTGGCCTGCTTAAAATATGAGGAAAGAAAAGAGGCTTGCTTCCTATCCCACTCTTTGCACTCTTGTTGCTTTTGCTGTCTCATTCTGTGTTGAACTATTGGCCCTCACCATGTCACCCTGCCTTGGAGCCTGCTGATTATGGACTGAAATCCTCCACAAACTGCTAAATAAATTTTTCCACCTTTAACTTTGAGTATTGGGCATTTTGTGTCAGCAGTGAAAGAAAAGCAACTAAGACACTGCTTTGTCTTTGCAGCCTACACTTTAATGGGGCTCCCATTCTGGCCAAGCTCAAAATGTTTTCAATCATTTGTTGGCCTCTTTGCTCATGATCTTCAAAATAAATCTGGTTAAAAACACCCAACCATAGCCATGCCACTGCCTCAAAATTAGACTGCCTTGAAATTTTTCATGCAAGATTAATCTGCTTCCCTTAATCTTAGTCTCAGTCAAAGTCTCTGGACACAAGCATAATGCAGACAAACTTTCTACCAAAGTATAACGTACATTGTCTGGAGTCCAATAACCAATGCAGTCCTTTTGCCAAGCAGAAACTTCCCAAACCTGGTCTTACTTGTAGGATTTCTATCATCCATCTGGTCTTCTGTGCTCTAGCCAAAAACTCCCATTAAGTTCTGTCTAAGGTGTTCCCAGCCTACTTTTTCAGTTGGGATCTCCAAATCTTTCCATACTCTTCCCACAAGCCATTGACAAACGATCCTGAGCCACATGGTCTGATATAGTCACAGTAACAATCCCACTCCTGATACCAAATTATGTCTTAATTGACTTTTTCTCTTTCCTGAGACAAAATACCTGACACCCAAAGTTAAAGTGGAAAATGGTTTATTTAGCTTACAGTTTTGGAGGTTTAAGTCCATGAGTGGCTGGCTCCAAGGCAGGGTGGCTTGGCAGAGGGACATCACAGAGAAGAACAGTTCATAGCATCCACAAGTTACAAAAGCAATAAATGGGCCTCAACGGTGTCTTCCTGCACCTTTTATTTTATTCAGACTACCTAGAGCAAATTGCACTCACACCCTTAATCTTAGTACCCTTGTGCCTAGTGTTGCATCAGGAACTAATTCCAGTGTCTCACACTCTAGATTCAACCACCTCTGAAAAAGCCCCCACTATGACTGCATGAGTCTTTGAGGGGACATCTAAACACAAACCATAACAATGATAAAACTAACTCCCAACCTGTTAGACGTCAGATGTGCCTAGCTCATGGTCTCTCAACATTGAGGAAGGAAGTCACAACCCAAACGAATAAGTTCAGACAGTTATGTCAGAAACAAGAATAGCTCCTGGATTTCCAGGAGAGGTCCCAAGTGGTTGGCCACAAAGGGTGTTTGTCAGGAATAGTTTATACAGCAAAATCACAATCTGGGTACAAAATGGGCCAAACTACAATCAACCTATAGGACTACAAGTGTAATCACTTATCTAATGCTAATAAAATGGGGAAATTAGTTGCACAGCAAGGGTATGTGGAAAGAAAAGGAATTCTTAGAAAGGAATGGGTCCATTTGTTCTGGTCACCCACCTCTGCATCTGATACCTATCCGGGCTCACTGGACAATGTTTTGCTAATTGTCGTATAATCATAGGTTGCTGTTTATTTCTACGTAGGCTCACAGGCCTATTGCTTCTCCATTGTGATGGCTGGCACCAATCAGATTTGCTTAAAGCCACGATTTGATGTCTTTAACTTTTGTTCTGATTTCCCTGAGGACCTAATCCTTTTCTGACTGCATATTAATTTCTAACTTAGGTGTCTATAACAATATCTTCATAATTTTACATTCATATTTAATAGTTTTTAATCAACTGAATTCACAATTTCAAAAAATAAAATTTTATTGTCTTTATAGCAATTGGTACAGTATCAAACAGTCATATTCAATAAAATTTCTAGACTAGAGTTAACATGTACTATTATGAAGTTATATTATACCTGTAAATCAGGAGGGAAATTTTCCTATATCTTAAAGTCTATGTTATAAGTTGTTCTTTTGAGGAAACTAATTAGAATGTTCCTTGGATAAAGTATATCCCCCAAAATAAGTAAACTGAAACTCTAACATTCAATAGCTTAGACCGTGGCCTTAATTGGAAATAGAGACCTATACTAAACACATAGTTGCTATATATTTATGTAACTAAAGTTAAATATGTTGTTCTTGAGTAAGTTAATTACTATGGAAAATGATAAATGTATTCAATCAGTTGGATGTTTATATACATCAAGCTTTTTATTTATTCTTTCTTCTTTTTGAGGCTCTATACCAGTTTCAAGACATGAGTTCCCACTGATGGAAATTCGTGCTTAAAATATGAACCTCAGAATAGAAAAATGTCAAAAGGAGTTCATACTTATGTAACCAAATTTTTATCATTTTATTTATTATTTTTCTAAAGCTAGTTTTCTCATAATTATCCCCTGCTTCACTCATCATGAGCTCACACTATGTATGTAAAGCTATTGTAAGTTTTTGAAAATGTATAATTAAAATATTCTAATTTAAAAGTCCTCTCCACCTAGGTAGTTGAGAAAGAAACTACCAAGTATCAAGCTACAGGCAATGCACCAAGAAATTTCAAAGACAGAAATCTTGCTTTCTTACATTCTCAAGTAGGTGCAACCCATTCCATAGGTGTTTTTAGGATAAACAGTAATCCTCAAACAAGAAGATTCGATGGTGCTTTTGGAAAATACTGTGACAATTGGAATTAGTTAATTGGTTTTATCCAAGAGGAAAACATGGAGAAAAAAATGTGTCAGGTTCATTGTAGAAGACACTTCTGTAGCTTTGCAGGATGATGTCCAGAGAAGTTAGGGACCTGCTGTCCAGAGAAGACTATCTATTTTATCCATTTCAAAAAGATGGTTCCCAGTCCATGAGAAAGACATCCCTGGGTTATAAACCTGACAAAAGACCTATCTAGCTTTCAGAAACATTTACATATATTTCACACAGAAGAAAAATTTTAAAGTGAATGTTCTAACAAAAGGGGGAAGGCTAAGTCACTTCCCTTATTTTAAAAAGAATAAAAGATTTTTATTTTTAATTTCCACTTAATCTTATGCAAGATTTTATTTTTCAAAGTCATTGCCTTATTTCAGTCTTTTTTGCTCCCTGAATAATATAGTCAAATCTTTATTTTATTAAAAATTGTGTTATATTAATTCAGGTAAATAAGAAATAAATTATATTACTTAAAACATTCAAATTGTTTTATTATAGAATATTAAAAACAAACCGAATCACATCAAAGAGTATAAAATACTTGTATTAACACTCTCTATACTACAGCCCTTCTCAAATTACTGTTAGGAAATTTCTTGAAACTCTCCTTCTCTGTTTCGGATTGAACCCAGGGCCTTCTGCCTGTCACAGGCAGGCTTTACCACTGAGACCACATTCAGTCCCTATTGAGGAGTTAATGTGTCCTTTGTTCTAACTGAATACAGATATTCCTCATTACATTTCAGCAACTGACATTCCCATTACGTTAAATGAATTGGTCACTAAATGAGGAAATGTAAAACTACTGTACTGCGGTGTATAGTATAATCAGCAAAAATTATGGTGATATATAAACAAGATGTACTGCACACACACACAGAAACATTGAGGCTCTATAAACAAGATATACAGAACTGTACACACACACACACACACACACACACACACACACAGGTCACAAGTCCAACGGTTAGGATGTAAGTCCAAACAATGTCCCTCAAATGTAAATACAAAAACTCATTCAGTGGGTAGGTCATTAAAGGAGAAACATCTCTACAGTTCTATTGCTCACTTGCCATAGTTATGGACACTGCATTCATTGATTGATGGATCAAAAAAAAATTTTATTGCTTCTCTACTGATCACATATAAACACTTATTTCTTTATGTTACTTCTTAAATAATATAACAATTCGCAAATACTTTATATTAGGCATTATTAAAAAATCTAGAGATGTTTACAAGTATGAGGGGATTACTTTGGCTCCATGTAAGTATTTCTCAATTTTATATAAGAGACTTGAGCATCCCTGGATTTTGGTACCTGCTAGAACCCCTAGATCATGCAGCCACTATGGAGCTGGGATCTAAGGAAGACTATATTTACTCTTTGACAAAGGCTGAATGCAGTCTACACTTTTTCTAGAAATGAAAGAGCTATCACAGTATAAACCAAACTCATTGCTTCATGAAATGAAGAATGAAATCATGGACAAAATGGGGAGGTTATGAGAGTATTAGAAATATAAGAAGAACCACTCCTGGTTGGAAGGGGTCCTGAGTGGGTTGCTACATGGCCCTCTGTTCAGAACATCTATGGATTAGCAGAGCACAGGAATTCCTCATTTTTTTAGTAGCCACATAACATGAGCAATTCTGTGGGTTTAACATGACCATTTGGTACTCAAGCACTGGAAAACAGTTACTCGGCATATGAAATTTAAAGAGAAATTAGGATTTAAAAAAAAATCAGTTCTGCATTTCAAGTTCCTCAAAAGTCAGGTAGGAACTGTCATACTGCCCAAGGAAGTCCATTCTTGGTCAAAGTCCTCATCTACTGCCTATTTTTCATTTAATTGTTTATGAATGTGATTTATCACCAAACCCTCTCAGGACCTTTCCCTAGCTAGTCATATATTATAAATGTAGCTAACTAAACTGCCTTACGTGTAGAAGCCCATCATTTCAGTAACATGGCCTGAAACTGAAATCTCTTGAATCAAATCTTGATTTCTGTTGTTTCACTGAGAGGCTTAATTTTGGTTTTCTGGAAGGAGGAAAATAGTGTGGAGGAGATTAAAAACATGGAGCAGGGTATTCTCTGCTCATGGTTAGATTCTTCGTGTCACAATGACTAGCACTTTGCTCCCTGACTTTACCTGGAAATCTTGGTGGCATATTCTTTCTAAGACTGATTACTCTGTTTTAGAGCTAACCTACGTGACTACAAGCAAACCATACATCAATTATCTCTGTCTATACATAATCATAGATATTTTGCCAGACTTGGGGGTGCTAAAGTTTCATTCTAGAGGTGGTTTTAGATTCTTTCTGCCCTGAACAATGAATTGGTCAAGACAAGTGCAAAAATACTGAGATTTTACATGTATTAAAGATACAAAAAGAGAAGAAATATGTCAGTGAGTATGGGCCAATTAAAAGTAGGAAAATAAGTAGACTCTACAGGGTGAGAGCAGACCATTGTGAAATAGCAAGCTGTAAAAAGTTAATAGCAATTATCTTTGTATCTCCCACTTCTCAAGCTGATGTCAGGTCTGCGATGTTCTATCAAAAACCTATTTGAGCTCATGTGAGTAGAACTGAAGATAGCACACTCTGATTGCTCACATGTCCAGAGCTTTGGGAAATGTTCTGTGCGTGTGTCCCAGAACTCTGTAATTGATGGGTCATGTCTTCTCTTTCAGCCAGTTTGCCACATTCTAATCTCCTGCCAAATCTCTATTTATCTCTGATAAACAACTAGACAAACATGAATAGTTATAGAGAATTTGAAAACACAGGAAAAAAATAGAAGAAATCTCAAGAGCAAATCCATCAAATAAATAAGAAAGAAGATATAGTGATGTCAACCTTACATAGGAATATATGAATTTATTTCATTAATAAAGTTCTTATTTTACAAACAGTAATTGAAAATATTTATGGGTACACAATTAGGTTTTGTTATATACTTAACATGAAGAAAGATCAAGACAAGTTAACAAATTCATCATCACACACTTTGATGATGAAAACATTTAAAACCTATTGTAATTTTAAATATATAGTGCATTATTATTTATTAAAATCACAGAATGGTGAATATATAATGCATTGTTACTTACTATAATCACCATTCTGTGAAACAGATCGTTAAAGTTATTTCCCAGAACTGAAACTTTGTACCTTATTTTTGCATTACTGGAGATCAAATTCAGAAATATTCTACTGACCAACATCTGTATTTTTTTTTATTTAAAGCAAGATCTAACTAAGTTGCGCAAATTGACCACAAACTTAGAATGATCTTGCCTTGTGCTCTTAGGAACTGAATCTCTCACTGGTTAGCATGGGTCATAGTCATGTTAGAGGAAAGTCAGACATGGACTAACAGTAAAGTAAAAGTAAGCGTGTCATAGAAAGTAAAACAAAACTGGCTGCTCTACCGGCAACCCCAAGAAAAACAGAGCACATTTGGCTACGCCGAAGATAGACAAGCCTCCAAAAAAGCATGCATTTCATTTTTAAAGGATCTTAAAATAATGCTGCTAATTATTCATGGCATTTTTTCACAAGTAGCAGAGGTCTCAAACTACAATAGGGTTTAGTTATTGCTAAAGTGAGAGTTTGTGCACAACACATGTGCTTAGAAATCCATTATATCCTCTTTTTGGATAGAAACTTTATCATGAAAATTATTATAATTAAAACATAAGGAAGTTTAGGATTATTTTTTGGTCACACCAGTTGCCAACTTTAGGAGATTCGTCCAGTTTTTCTGCTCACCTCACCTTTCTCATCTCAAGCAACAGTGGCTTGCTTGCTTAATTGAAAGCCTGATTCACTTTCCCATTCCTTTCACCAAAATTTACAACCGCCACTTCTCTCTCATGCTGCTTAGAAGTCATGCCATGCCCTATCCCATCTCAAGATTGTAGTCATGCACCACCATGTAGCAAACTTCATATGTTTTCATCATCTCTTTTCTTGTTTATTTCCTTCCTCTTGCCTCTGGTAACAGTTAATTTCCTGCTGTTGTTGTAACACATTACCACCAAGGTAGTGACTCAGAACAACACCAATGTATTACCTTTGCATTGTATTGGTCAGAAGTCAATACCAGTGGCATGTATTAAATTCAAGGTGTCAACAAAGCTACTTTCTGTTCTGAAGGCTCTCATGGGAATATGCTTCCTTTCCTCCATTAATTGTTGGAGAGCAACAGTATTTCAGGCTTATAGTACTTTTCCTCTTGCTTCAAAGTGAGCAATACATCGCATCACGCTGATCAGCCTTCCATGGTCTTATCTCCTTTGAAAATCATCTCCTTCCCTGTTCTAATTTTCAAGGACCTTTGTAATTATAGCCTCATGAGACCATTCCCAGAAAATATCCTCAAGCTGCTTGAGTTAGTCACATCCTCAAGTCTATTTTACTTTGTAGCATACGCATAGGTTCTGCAGATTGGGATGTTGACATTCTCAGAGATTATTATTCTGACTACTGTGCTCATTATAACAAAAAAAGGTACAAACAGATACATTAGTATACTTAATAGTGACAAAATCAAGTAGTTCTTAGTTTACCGCTTGAAATTTATCATTGAACTGAGACTCAATTATGTGTAAGTTATCAGAGAAATATATTAAAAATTTGATGAAAGAAATTATTAAATAGTATTTTGGAAAGTGGAAAGGTGAATTAACTAAGTTTGTATTAGTACATTTTCTGAACATCAATTGAGGTTTGTGATAATAAATTTAAGGTAAGACTTTTCAGTATAGTTGTAAATTTTCTCTGTCAGATTTCATGTTTCTATTGAGTAGGTAGGCATTTGGGCTAATTAAGTAAGAAAGCTGAGGAACAGAGCACTTGAGGATATGGACAGGAGACTATTCATGGACAGTTACGCCTCAGCTGGACAAAAAGAAATGAGAGGATGTGGGCAGAAAAGGTCGTGGATGTGGGGGAATGGAGACTCTAAAGTGGTCAGTTTTGGAAGTGGTCAGTTTCAGGATAAGTGACGAGAAAAGCTTAGGAGAGAATCAGACAAGCTAAGTGGAATTTTAAAAGTGTAATGGGATTATTTATTAATAAAGTCAAAGTTAAAGGTAGGATCTTGGGGGAAAATGTGGTCAGAAACTTGAAACTAAATAAAGCAAAAAGGTTTGTCTTAACATTTCTATACGTCTTCGTGTATATGCATGCACATGCATCTCTCTCTCTCTCTCTGTCATTCTGTTTCTTGCTTATATTATTTTACAGTTTGGGGGAAACATGAGTTTTACGACAAGCATTGAAATATTTTCTAAATTGTGTTGTTAATATCTATCACACCTGAAAAGAGATCTTTAGAATTTAGTCCCCAGGAATGTCCTCGGTCAGTCTTCATGAAAGCATTTGTAATAGGGTAGCTGCAGGAATCACGAAACAGAAAATTACTTGTGAATACATGAAAAGTACACTCGTCCACAGAGTCACGTTGATCTTTGAGATGAGAGGATTTGCTAAATTGTAAAACAAAGGGCTTTTGGCGTACTGAAATCGTATGTCACGTCTTTATTCCAAAACAAGACACTAAAAAGCATAAAATTGACTAACTGGGTTGATCACATCAGCTGATGATAGTCACGAGGCAGCAGTGAAGATGTTTAACCTTGGCTATCAGCTCAATATCCTGCTGAACTGCAGGAGGTCATGCATTTAAGTGGGTAAAATAATAGGGCTCCCGAGAAAGAAAGGACAGCCTGGGGACAATGAGTCCTCACATAAGACATGACTCATTTCTCCAGTCTCATATCTTTAAATACCTTACTAATTAACGATGAGAACATCATATATCACAACTCAACAAGCACCTAGGGACCAGCGTACTATTGTAAAGAGAGATATCTTAGTTCATATTGAGACATTAAATTTTTTCTAGTACTCTTTTTTCCCTTGAATAAAGACATTATTGATATGATACAGAATGAAATTTTAAAGTTATACTGTACTGTGAGATTAAGCTATAACCCTCAGGAATACATTCCATGATTCTCTAAAATTAATTTATTTTCAAATCTATAATTAACAGTTCACTAAAATCTCCAGTACCATTATAGTAATAGAACAGCTCCTAAAGTTCCAACTACATGCTCATAAAATTTTGATTACTTCTTGTAATCATGCCATCTGGTAGCTTGGTTATAGCTACATCTTAAAAGTTATTGAAAATTGGGTAATTTTAAAAGATTTTTTAGTATTCTGATAATTCAACATTTCAGGAATAAAACCACAGTTCTTCATCTTTAATATGAAACTATAAAGCAGTTTTTCATGTATAAAAATGATCAATTAGCTGGTTTCCAACATACCAAGCACTACTTTAAGTACTTCTCTTAACAACTATTAAGTCACAATTTATTTTAAACATAGGAAATTATAGGTCTAAAATGCAAATATTAGATTATCATCTTCTGTCCAATAATAAAATTGTAAATATATGTAAATTTTACTTTATTTTTAATTGTATACAAGTTTAGTGTTTTATACACTCTTACATATCTGTAAACAATAATGAAGAAAAGAATGCTCTTGCAAACAATCTGAGATACGTGCACTACTCTTAAATTAGGCCGTCAGTCGATCTACTAAGCTAATGGGGTTGGATAAGAAGACTTCAGCTGCCTCTGAGAGTGCAGTTGCGATCTCTGGAGCAGAAGAGAATCTGGTAAATAGCATTTAAGGGGAAAAAAAACGAGCTGTTGTAAAGCTTTGTGAGATGGCCTCATAGATATATTAAATGCTATCACCAGGTTCAGGGCTAGAAGAGTCTGACATCCTCCCCATCTTCTTGGCCTTTCAAGGCCTGCTTACTGACTGCTCCCAAGTGACAGAGAAACAGCCTCTGGTCGCTCCAGCCAGCCAGCTGCCCACGGAGCATGGATAGGAAAGCAATGCCTCTGTGGCCCCACCACAAGTCCATGCAAGGTGAACACTTAAGTCAGGTCCCTGACAAGACAGAGGGAGCTGGGAAGCACCAACCGGAACAAGATGCTTTTACTTTGAAAATTAAAACAAACAAACAAAAAAATCATACATTTAAAAAAATCCAATATTTTACATTACAGGATGAATGTAAAACTCCAAGTCAAAAAACAAAATATTAAGTGGGAAAACGCCATAGGAAAAAATGTAAAGATAAAAAAGAAGACGAAATTGAAGGACCTAAAAATAGATAGGCATGGCCTGATCACAGTTATTACTAAAGATTACCGGGAAGATTATAACAAAAACAATGTGCTAAGAAAACAAAACAATGTTAAATGAAAAATCATTGTTTGTAATGATATGAATTCATACTTAAAAACCCCAGAGAATAGTAAAATCCAATAGATTTAAATATTTTGTCAAAATGGCTGGATAAAAAATGGAATACAAAAAATACTCTATGACATTGACAGTATTAATTATGATACACTTAAAAATACATTTAGCAGAGTCCCATATAAAAGTTAAACAACTGTGCTCCCTTCAATAGCACAGATACTAAAAAGTTAAACAACTGTTAAAAGATAAAAGGAGAAATATTCCATAGGTGGTGTGGTATGTTAATTGACTAATTGTCAAGTTCAGTGGGAATGCCCAGCTGATTTGGGTCAGCATGGTTACTACAGCAGTGTAAAAGGAGAAAGGAAGGAAAGGATTTCATGCTGATTTCTCTGGGAAGAGCTTCCCTGATGCATTGACACTGAGTTTTATTCTGGCTGCTTTTCTTTGGAGAAGCTTTGGTCTTTGCCTTCACCCAGGATGGCAGTTGCTCTCTTGGGAGGAGCGCTGTTCTTTGTTGTCACCTTGAGCATCCTCTCCTGTTTCCTGGCACAGATTCTTCAGCTTCCAGCACCGGCCTTCTGGCTGTTGGCACAGAATCTAGCCTCCAGTACCCATCCCTGGGCATCCGGTGCAGACCCTTCAGTCTTCCATGGCAGATTCCTCGGCCTCCTGATGTGGACTTACACAGAGCATTACCATGCGCTCCAGGCCTTCAGCTGGGATTCTTTAGATCTCTAGTGCGCAGACAGATCTCTTGCAGTCGTCTACATTTGCTTGTCTTGCAAATACTGACTACAATAGGTGCGAAAATTAAAACCATATAATATAAATTATTACAAGTCTATAAAATTAAATTCAATGCATTTTTTTTGTTAAAATCCTGACTTTTCTTTTTAAGTAGAAAAACATATAAATATGTTTCCCCCAGGTATTTGCTGAACACCAGCATCATCCCTGGTCTTATTCCTGACACTCCCGGTGCCAAGGCGAACCATGTAGTCTCTGCCCTCATCTTGCATATGTGCTTCTGGGGGTGGTGTGGAGAGGATCCCTTGAAAGCTACACAGCATGTGAGACAGAGATAAAAGCTATAAGTTAAAAATAAAAATGAGTGCTAAGAATATTAAGAGATTTTATTTCAGTCACGGTACTCAAGAAAAAAGTTCTCTGAGGAAGCACCTTTAAATCAAGATGTAAATACAGTGTGCTGGGCTCTTAAACTCTACATAGAAGAGGAGAATTATAAGCAGTAACTCCAGGACCTCTGGTAAAAGTCTACGTGTTTGAAGAATGAATGGGCAAATGGCAGGAACTGGGGTCTAACACCTTGTAAGGTCCTGTGGGACTGATAAGGCCTGGGGAAGAAGTGGCTGGTGAAGGGAAGGGCGGGGACTGGCTTAAGCTGCAGCACATATTAGACCATGTCTCATGAGTGACAGAGAATGACAGCTGAAGGGCAGAGGTGAATGCAGAAGCCACGGGCAGGCCTGAAGCTATTCAAGCAGGAGATGACTACAGCTCCTGTCATAGCATCACTGATCTGATTAAAGAAAGATTTTGAGGATAAAACCAGCAGACACATTTCACAGAATGTGCATTGCTCGTAGGTTAGAGAAGTCAGTTATGATGTCATGTTTGTTTTTTCAAAAAATTAACCAACTGGACAATTGTAAAAAGAGGCATGAAAATCAAGGAATATCTACAGAAAGAAAATGAATTCTGAAGCTGTTAGTCTCTTTTTAGCAAAATGTATGTCAGAACTTATTGAAATATTAATGCAATAAAATAAATATCATGCGCTTATACCTAGGGACAAATAGATTAACAGACTATAATACTGAAGCCAGAAATAAGAACCATTATATAAGAAAATGTAATATTGGAAGTGTAAAAAGCAAGGTATATTTAATAAAAATACTAACAGAAGCAGTTATCCATCTGGATAAGAATAATTTGAACCCTTTCTCACATGTTATCAGCAATATATTGCAACTGGCTTGAGTAGGGGGAAGAGAAAAAATTTTTTACTGCAAGTACAAACTCTAAAACTATGAAAAGACTGCCCCCACTTTCTCTTTCTGTCCAATAGAATATCACACAGATATTATTTAACAAAATAATCAAGAAGATCTATTTTTAATTCACACCACCAAATAATTTGATTATCATTTACAAAGTACTGAATAAAATTAAATTTAAAGTATACTCATAAAATCATGTTCAGAGACTATGAGCAATCAACTCACAAAGAATTCCTATTAATACTAAAATTCATATATCACTGTAATATGATGTTTTTAACTTTTTAAGGAAAATACTAGAAGAGGAATAGCTAGATCAAATGAAATTTCTGCTTTTTTAGTTTTTAAGGAATCTCCATACTGAATTCCATTATGGTTATAGTACTTTACATTTCCAGCAACAACATAGAATGGTTCCTTTTCTTCCAAAGATTTCCCAGCATTTTTTATTGTTTGATTTCTTGATGTTAAGAATTATTTCTGGAGTAAGATGAAATTTCAGTGTTTTTTAAATTGCAATTCTCTAATGGCAAGAAATATTGAACATTTTTATGTATTTATTGGTCATTTGTCCTTTTTCTTCTAAGAAGTGTTTATTCATTAAACTTACTCATTTTTTTAAAATAGGTCTTTTATCTGGGGAGAGCTAATTTTTTTGAGTTCCTTATATGCTCTACATATAAGTCTGAGGAATAGCTGACAAAGTTCTTTTTCCCATTCTTTATGTTGTTTCTTTATTCTGTTGGTTATTATTTTTCCTGTCCAGGAAATTTTAATTTGATATATATTACATTTACTGATTCTTTATGTTATCTGTTGTGCAACTGAGGTGTGCTTCAGAAAGTCCTTTCCCTTCTCTGTGTCTTTGAGAGTTTTACCTATTTTATCTTCTAACAGATTAAAGGTTTCTGTTTTAACATGTAGGTCTTTGATCCATTTTGATCTTAAATTACTACATGGTGAGAAATATGAGCGTAGGTTCAATCTTCTGCACGTGGATAGCCAGCTTTCCCAGCATCATTTGTTAAAGAGGCTGTTTTTCCTCCCATGTGAATGTTTGGCCCTTCTGTAGAATATCAGATAGTTGAATGTTTCTGGAGTTATTTCCATAGCCTCTATTCTCTTCCAATTACTGATATGTTTGTATTCCTGCTACTACCATGATTTATTGTTTCATTGTATCTTTATAGTATGACTGAAAGTCCAGGATTGTGGCACCTCTTGCTTTATTCTTTTTGACCAGGATTCCATATGCTAACCTGGGTTTTCTGGGGGTTTTTTGCTCCATATAAATTTTAAGACTGTTTCCTCTAGTATTATGAGGAATGCTACTGATCTTTTGATTAGGATTGCATTAGATTTGGGTATCAGTTTTGAAAATATGACCACTTTGACATTATTTGTTCTACCTATTCAGAAATTAGGCAAGCATCTCCATTCTCTGATGTCCTCTTTGATCTCTTTTTCAGAGCACCATTGACTTTATTGCACAGATCTTTCATTTCCTTAGGTTAATTCCTAAATATTTAATTTTTCTTGATGCTATTGTGTATGGCATTGGTTTCCTAATTTCTTTCTCAGTGAGTACATTCTTGCTGCTCAAGAGTGCAAGTAAATTTGTATTTTGATTTTGTATCTTGTGATGTTACTAAATTTGGTTATGAATTATTGGATTTATTTGGTAAAATTTTTAGATCATCTGTGTAAAGAATTATGTCATTTGTGAATGATAATTTGACTTCTTCCTTTTTTATACATATCCCTTTTATTTCTTTCTTTTTCCCTCATTGCTCTGGCTAGTATTGTGAGTACTATATTGAACAGGAGTGGCAGACATTTTTGTCCTCAGAGAGTAAGCTTTCAGTTTTTCTCCATTTAATACGATGTTGGCCATTGGTTTGTCAAAAATGGCTTTTATCATATTGAAATAATGTCCATTTATACCTATTTTTTTCAGAGTTTTTGTCATGAATGAATTTTGGATTTTGTCAAAGACTTTTTCTGCATAAATTAAAATGATCATGTGGTTTTTCCTTGCTTCTGTTTATGTACTGTATTATATTTATTAATTTGTGTATGCTGCATCTCTGCCTCTGTTGTAGACAGGGGTTACAGAGAGAACAACTGCGTACAGGACACAGAATTTGTAATACTGTTTTATGATGGTCACCCAGAGTTAAACACAAGAAAGTGCAGGAAAATCTGTCCACAACATTAAAGATCCAGGATATTCAGGCAATGGCCTGGATCCCACAGCAACGTCCTGCAAGAGTCCAGCTAAAGACCCAAAACACATGACAATGCCTCCCACAAATCCAACTGGAGACCTAAGAGCCCACGATAAGGACTCATGCCAGTCTATTTTATGGTTCTGTGCCGGGAAGGCCAAAAGTCAATGGTGGAACTAAAAAGTCTATGCCAGCGCGGTGAAGGAGCTGTGCAGTGGGTTGAGGGTTCTACACTGGAGCTAAGAAGTCATGCACAAAATAAGAAGCGGGGCTGCCCTGAAAAATACTACAGCCATCCTCAGTGGCAATGAGGTCCCACGCTCCTCCGACGATGAGAATAGTTAAGTACAGGTCAGGAAGTCCAGCTTAACAAGCTTCACCAGGACACAGCTTCCCCTCCACAGCCAGGAAGCGATGCTCAGTGTGAGGAGCAGAGCTCCCCCAAGGTGAACCACAACCACTCTCATTGATGAGGTCCTGACCTTCTCCGATGATAACGGCCGAATCCATATTGGGAAAGCCAGCATGATTAACACCTCCGGGAGAGCCATTGGCTCGAAACACCAACTCTTGAAAGAACCTACAATGCCTACCCGCTTCTTCTCCACGTCCCTATTTATACTGGCAACTTTCCTCAGGTGGGCCATCTTTACTCAACACCAGCTGAATTACATCAGCTGCTGTTAAGCTGACCACCAGTTTTTAATCCATAACAGCCTCCTTGAGATGGTCATGATATATGTTATTTTTAATATTTGATTTGCATTCTGTTTGCCAGTATCTTGTTTAGGATTTTTGTGTCTATGGCCTTTTTTATTTCTAATTGCATTGATTTGAGTCTTTCCCTTCCTTTTTTGGTAACATTGTCTAAGAGTTTGTCTATTTTGTTTATTATTGCAAAGAAACAGCTCTTAAATTTGTTGTTATAGTGCTATTTTATTCTCAATTTCATTAACATCTGTTCTGACTTTTATAATTTCTTTCTTTTTGCTAGATTTTAGTTTGTCTTCTGTTTGTTTTTATAAGACTTTGAGTTGTCTCATTAGGCTAAGTATTTGATTTTTTTCTGTATTCTGATATGGATATTTACCCTGCAAACTTTCCTCTTAGGACTGCTTTCACTGTGTCCCATAAATTCTAATATGTTGTACTGGCATTAATATTTGATTTTTAAGACCAATTTTTCTTTGATTTCTTCATTACCTATGGGTTTTTCAAGAGAGTATTCTTGAATTTAAATGTGTTCGCAATTTCCATGGTTTCTTTTGTCATTGATTTCTAGTTTAATTGCATTATCCTCTAATAATATGCATGGTATAATACCCACTCTTTTGCATTTACTTAAGCATGTTTTATAGGTTAGCATGTGGTCTATTTTGGAGAAAATTCTGTGTATTTCTGAGAATAATGTGTATTCTGTTGCTGAAAGGAACACCCTGTAATATCTATTAAGTGAGAGGTTTGGTTAAATTCTGACATTTTTTTGATCTGTCTGTTTGTGTTAGTGAGTATTGAGGTTTCCCATTACAATTTTATTGATGTTTATCTGACTTTTTATGTCCAGTAGTATCTGTTTTATGAAGTAAAGTGGGCCAGTGTTCAGTGAATATGTGTTTATATTGTTATCCTATCTTTTTTAATTGTTCGCTGTCCAATTTGTAGTGATCTTTGTCTCTTCTGATTAGTTTTGACTTGAAATCCACCTTCTCTGAAAATAGGATAGCTACTTCTGCTTTTTAACAGATTCCAAACATATGGAATATTGTTTTCAATCATTTGATTTTTAGTCTGTGAATCTCTTTTTGGATTAAGATATGTTCTCTGTATACAACATACCATTGGGTTTTGTTTCTTGAATCATTCTTTCCATTAGTGAGTTTTAATTGAGGCATTAAGTGTTTTCTTCTGAGAGGTAATAACTCATTCCTATCATTGCATTATTTTCCTGTTCTTCCTTCCTTTCTTTCTTTCCTCACAAGGTGTCTCTCTGTGACCCATTAAACCCATGGAGCTGTGGAGTTTGGTGAGCTTCATAGCCCCTGACCGGTTTTAGTGGTGTTCCTATGTGGGCGCCATACGATGAGTCATGGAAAGGCTATCCCATGGGCACAGTGTTTGAGGGAAGAATGGCTATGTGTCTATTTTGAGGCTGCTCCAATTACGTTTCTCTCCAGAGTCTTGCTGTTCACAGCTGCTGCCTTCTTGTGCAACTCTCAGGGCTGCCGTTTTCTCAGCACCCAAATCTAGGTCCCTAATCAGGAGTGTGTACTTGTTTTCAGCTTTCCTAAGGGGTTGATGGTGCTTTCTCAAACACTGTTCAAAGATTATGTTTCTCTGGTGCTGTGGTATGTGAAAGTCTCACTCATTGGGTATCTTTCCCAGTGAGGATTGTGGGAAGGTTAGGAGTCTATTTCAGCAGCCTGGCCACCACTGAGATGCTGACTCTCTCTCTAGGAGTGAGACCCTCTCCCAGGATGGCATGTGTCAGAACTGTGCAGTAAGGGCTGTTGTACTCCAGCCATGGTCCAGTGTCCTTTTCTACACCCCTCTAATATTGGATTTGGATCTAGTGAGTTTCTCCAGCTTGCGTTTATGTGACTGGTTTTCTTCAACAACCTGTTTCTGTATACCTGTGTTTTCTGAACCACATTTTGGAAGACACCCTCATGCACTATGGCCATTAGTTGGCCATAAAGGAATATATGTTCCATATATATTTGGATATATATGGAATATATATTATATTTTCCATATATATAATATATTTTCCATATATATTATATATATGGAAAATAAACTTATTTTCTGTAGTGTCAAAATCTGAAAACAATTGGACAATTATTGCTCTAATTTGATAGAAAAATAAGCAGTCTTTAAAAGAATGATGTACACTTCTATTAATAAACCTGAAAGGGGCTTGGCAGCATGTTAATCAATGAGTAGGGAAGATCCAAAGCACTGGGTGTGTGTCTGCTTTTTAAGGAAAAAAAAGTAAAAAGAAAAGTTCAGAAATATTTACATATACGTGTTTAAATATGCAAATATGAGTAACTTACAAAAAACATACAATATTTGAAAACATAAGAAAAAATTAAAATACATAAAGACATACATGCACAATAAAAATCAAGTTCCATCTTGTTTTTACTCATCCTCTCCATTTTCATCTCCCTTCCTTCTTTTTCTGTTTTGTCAATACATCCTCACAGGACACAATACCATGCAATGTGAGTGTGCATACATCACACACCTTGTTTCTGATGATGAATCTTTCCATTATTGTTTGTCTGAAAATATCCCTAACTTTGTATTTTGTATGATATTTGTGCTGAATAAAATTCTGTATAAACTTCCATTTCAGGCATATCTATTGGACTCACTTCAGATTATAAATCGGCAATTAGTTGTATCATTTTTCCTTACATATAATATATATTTGCTCCCATAATTTTTAAGATTTCTTTCTTTATCTGTGGCTTTCACCACTTTAAGTATGTTTTACCTAGATATGGTTCACTTTCCACGCATCCACTTTGGCTACTGAGATTCTCGGATTACAAATTTGTGATTTTCATCAAATTCAAGACATTTTCTGAAAATGGTACAAAATTTCTCTCTCTCTCTCCCTCTCTCTCCTCTCTCTCTCTCTCTCTCTCTCTCTCTCTCTCTCTCTCTCTCTCTCTTTCTCTCCTGTTCATAGGCTTTGATTTACACATCTCTAAGTTTGTTATTCTTTATTTCGGTTACCAAATTTCTGTTCAAGCTTTTGTTTCCTGTTCTTCAAATTAGCTGGTTTCTATTTTGAAATTCACTGATCCTTTTATTTTCCATCCCTAGTCATTTTATTAAGACAATGGATGCTTTCATTTCATAGATTGTAATTTTACAGGTGTACCTTTTTTATACTTTGTCACTCTACTGAACTTTTTCTTCATTCATGAGAGCAATATATTCCTTTATGCCCTTGAAGCTATTTATAAGTCATATACAATTCTTAATGATTCATTTTGCTGTGCTATCTAGATTATCTTGCTGTTGGTTGTCACTAAATACCTTTCCCCCTAGGTATGATTCATTATAGTATAATAATTTTTAAACTTATTTTGTTGTCTTCCTTTAGATAATGTTAGGTATTGTTTTAGGAGATGGTTGACTTACTGATGTGTCGTATTTTTCCTTTCAAGTTTTACCCTCTTTCAGGTCTAGTGTAACATAGTCATTATTCTATGTAATGTCTTTGTGAGTTCTTAACTGAGTTCCTATGTCTGGCTTGTTGAAACTCCCATTTTTAGACAATGGTTGACATTTAACATCTTCATTTATCTCATAACTCCCTAGAAGCTGTGTACCTAGCTAATCATCTATTAAACTAGACCATTTCTCCTAATTTTAGAGAGTTATTTATGTTATATCTGGGCTCCACTTCTGTATGCAGGTGTAAAGAATGTACACAGAAGGCAAAATATGGAATGCTGTGGAACATTGTGTGTGCAGTGACAGTCCTGTATTGTCTGTGTCCATTATCTGAAAGCATTCCCTCTTGTTCATGACAGGAGGTTAGTATGGTATCAGTGACTTCTTCATGGCTAGAATATTTGATGGCACATTTTCCTCTTTCTTTCATTCAACTACTATGAGTAAGTTAGATTTTTGGACACACATGAATATATCCATGATTATAAGATAACTCTCAGTACTTGCTATATCAGTATAATTTTTTAAAGGCAGTTAAACACTTTAGGATTCACAACAATTAATCCACTATGGCTCAATATTTCAAGAAGATGCAAAATATTTCCACATGAATAGAATTAAAGGCAAAGAAGGTATATTTACTTCAGTGAACACCACTCATGCCGTGTTCAAATTAAATGTTTATTATCAATGGCACTAAGGAGGAATATTAAATATAGTTCATGAAAGTTAAGAATTCTTTCAAAAATGTCACTAGATAATTCAATATTAGAATAAATACAGAATATCTATTCTAATTTTAAGAGACATTTAACAAATAAGGACTACACCAAGAATTGTAAAGAATTTTTGTATGTGTACATAAAATTAGTTTATAAACCCTTTTAGTTTTTCCTTACATATCAAGATTAATGAAACTGCTTTCCCTGTAAAAAGGAAAACAACTGAATATTTCAATGGATGATAATTCCATTCAAGGCAAAACATTGTTGCATTTTCATAGCCTAAAAAGTACAATATTTGTGATATTTTTTCTTCTTTGGAAAATTAAAAAATGTACATTTTGTCAAAAATTGCATATTTTTAGAATGCTAATGGTATTACTGAAAATATGAGATAAATCATGATGATATAAGACTATCATTATAGAGCACTCTAATCCATCATTTTAAATAGATTCTACATTAATCATCTACTTTAATTTGAATGCTCAAGTAATCATAATTTATTTTAATGATTCAGACTAAAAATAAACATCAACAATGTTGGCTGCTTTTGCAGGACAATACAGATTGGATTTAGAAATTGTCCCCAAATGACAAGCCTAGTTTGTCAATTCTAGCTGTATTCAACAGAAAGCACATATATTTATACTGCTGTAATAATTGGGCTAAATTTGTCAAGACTAATTCACCAAGCAAGAAGCCTAATTCAAATCTCCATGGTAACATAGGCACAGCCTAGATCATATAATGTGTATATATACTTCAAGTGAATATTATATAACTAAATATCACTACTAGGAATAATCAATAGAAAGAAGATATAAATAATGCGTATTACCAACATTTTACAGTCTGGTTAAATATGCTATGAAAATTATATCCCCTCACAGTTTTCCAACTTATTTTCACGATGTTCTACTACTAGCTTCTGTAAGAATTTATTGAAAATAAGAAGAGAAATAGTTTTCTTGGCTTCCTTAATAAATGCAATTCTTTTTTATTTCAATGTCTTTTATATACCAAGTTTTCTTGTAGGGTGGTTTTTGAAAAATAAAATTTTTGTATATAAATTTTAAAAATATTTTTGTTGTAAGATAAATGGATAAGCCTAAATATATGCAAGTTTCTGTGCACAAGTTTGTTAAAGTAACAGATAAAGCAAAAGATTATTTAATATTTCTATTTTCCAAACAACCACTTTTGTGTGTTACTAAGGAAAAAAATTAAAAATAGTACAACATAAGACTAAGGACAATTTTGCTCCTGGGAGGAAGCAATTAGAATGGGGTGTAAATAAATGATAAACAACTGAACAAACAGTTGAGCCAATGCAAAACAGGAAAAATATAATGAGAAAGGTTTAAACAAGTGATTACTTTAAAATAAAATTGCATTCTGTTTATTTCTAACTGAAGAAAACCCAAAGTTATAGTCAAATACTACTACAGTTATATTATAATTATCTTTCTTAAATTTTAGACTTTGGTAGATAATGTTTGTTCTTCCCTTAACTCAGTTCTGATAGATGTAAATATTGTAGGTCGAGTGATACATTTATATATACACCATAACAATATAATCATCAAAGACAGGCTACAGCTAGCAAGCGTATCTGTTTAAGACAAAGGAAATTCTCTGAGTGGCCACTTAGAGTCTGAGTCATAGCGTCTGTTACACTGGAATAAGAAGATACACACAAAGACCTTCATATAGGTGTCCACCTTCACATGACCTAACTAGTCAGTATTCTGAAATCATTTCTGTTTCTGTAGACACCTGGTACGTAAATGTTGAGGATGATGTGATGGTTTCTATCTACATGTTCCTAACCCTCATGCACTCATAGGTGAGGATTTGGGAGGTGACTCGATCATGGGTGTGTGACACTGGATTGTCACACTGATGGGTTTATGGCTGAATGTGATGCTGGGAGGTGAAGCCTGACGCTATGCCCCTGTCACCTGCCTTGCAGCCGGATAGCTGTGGAATGAAACCTCTACAAACTGTGAGGTCAAAGAAACTGTTCCTCTTTTAACTCTGGGTGTCTGATATTCTGTCCCAGCAATGAGAAAGTAACTAAGACAAATGAAGACACTGCCTCTACTGTATTTGGATCAAGTGACAACCATGTACCTAATAACCTGAAATCAGATAAGTCAGGTAAGAATATGTCTGATATCTGATATTTGATGAAATATATAAACAGGTGAAGACTGGTTCTAAGAAAGTTACATGAGAAATAATAAAAATAAAACAATAGCAAACAAAAACATCTTCCAAAATAATCTGAAAGATTTGTCTGCCAACTACATACAGCATTAATATGCTCTATGAGATGCCACTTTGATTGTGATGAGAACAAAGGGGAAGCTTTGTAAAAGCTCATTTCAGTGCTTTCAAAGACAGGCAGATAGTTGGTAGACAGAAAGATAGATAGAAAGATAGATAGATAGAAGAATAGATCATATACCTTTACGTGATGGATAACACATATTTTGAAAATATGGTATTTTATTTACCATAGTAATAGCATGTTACACAGGTACTCCGTAGACATTCATTCCCATATAGCTGTCCGTTATATGAATTTTCTGATATTTATAAACAAGTGTCAGATAGTAATTGTATTATTTGCCCTATTTTTATATCTAGGTTATTATTATGAGATTCAGAAATTATTTATTATTATTATATAATGGAATTTGCACTATTTTAAAATATGGCCAGTAATAACACTTAATATTCTAAAATCTATTGATAACCTTGCAAGCACAGATTAATTAAAATAGTTGACTAAACTAATATTTGCATTTAATTCTTATAACAACTTTATGAAGTAGAATTTATATACACACTCATTTTTTAAAATTTATTTTTGTAGTGGTAGTGAGGAGGCCCAGGGACACATGCTTTAACACACAGCTGCGTAACCATCCTCTATACTTGTTTAAAATGTGCAATATGATGATTTTCAACAAATGTGTAATTCGGTGAATCTACTACCTTAATCACATTATAAACATTTTCCTTTACCCAGTGTATTCCATTTGGTAATTCCTATAGACTCTTTTAGGGCTGTAAACACAGTCCTGGAGCTTCCTCTATAGAAATACTTTTAGTTATTCAATTTTTACATATGATAGACCTTAAAAGTGATTAATTTTTTATGTGCACTTGACTAGATTAAGGAATACTTAGACAACAGATAAAGTATCACTTTGGGGTGTATCTGTGAGCCTGTTTTCAGAGGCAGTTAGGGGTGCGTTAGTTCACTGGATGGGGAAGAGCCATCTTCATTTTTGGCAGACACCATTTGGTTGGTTAAGACGTCAGGTAGAAAATAGAGGCAATTTCTTCTGTCATAAAAACAAGATACATTCTTCTCCCTGCACTTAGACACCAGAACTCCATGTTTACGAGGCTTTGTACCCCAGGATTTATATTGGCAGACCTCAGGGTTCTCAGGACTTCAGCCTGTGTCCAAGACTTAAACGGTTAGTTTCCCAGATTCTGAGGATTTTGGAGTTGAACTGATCACTCCACTGGTATTCCTCGCTTGTAAAAAGCTTGCCATGGGACATCACAGCCTCTCTAATCGTGTTATCCAATTTCCCTAGTTATTACCCAGTTATATGTCTGCGCAGATATATATTTTACCACAGCTTTCAGTGTATTTTTCACAACATCTTAAAGTTGCACTTCAGAATACAAATCACAGCAAAGACTGTGTTACTCCTGCTGATCACAGAAACTCCTGCTGCGTTCAAGTTACAACAACCTGCTTGAACTTCCACATCTGTGCTCTCAATGAAAGTGATGTGCACAATTTGGGATCCTGATCCTGCTTTTGGTAATCCACAGTGTGACTCTAGGTAGAAGACCAAGGCAACAATAGGTAATTCTCTTTTATATCACATTTTTAAGTGATCACAGTATTAAGCAACTTGTTAACTAATGTTATTTAGGTTTCTTTTTTCAGATTTTTGTTCTTTATGATAGGAAAATTATGTCTCTGATTCCACTGTGGCTAGAAGAGCAAACAAGATTTATTACTGACAAGAATTACTTCTCTGGATATGGGAGCATAACACTTCATAAAGTTTAAAAACTTCAGACAAGTATTACCAAAATTGAATGGACTAAAATTAAATAACAAATATATTTCTTATGTAAGAAAAATACAAACACAAATAAATTACTTTGCACTACTTTTGATTCAGACAATATGGCCTTTATCTGGCTCTGTGAGTACTATTTAGGGTTTTGTGAAATCCTTTTGTCTGTCTTATAATATTACAAAATATTAATAATGTATACAACTTCACAGAAAAGATTCATGCTGTCAAATTATTAAAAGTGTTATAAATATTTTTGCAGCGATTAATAGCTGGTAAGTGTTTTTATATAAAGATAGGATGCTGCCATACTTAAATTTGAATAGATATTGCCTCATATTCTTATTTATCAGAGTTGCACAATGAGACAGTGTGAAATTTAAAACTTTCATCATCTGTGCCGCATAGCTTATCAGAGGATGTTATTTTATTCCTCAGACGATGAGACAGAACTGCACCTTACCTGCACTCCTGTACCCGGCACTCATCGTTGTGCAGGTGTCTGCTGCGTGTGAACACTCACCGCAGAACTCGGCTGTGGCAACCTGATCTGTCAGCAGTCAGAGAATGAGCGTCAGTATTTTGAAAGTAACTCAAAATATGGGTCTCTATATCTATAGAAGACTTTGATAAACCTTAATTTTTAATCTGTGAAATTTAGTATAAATGTGGCCAGACATTTAAAAAAACTTTGGATATACAGATTGGCTAAAGGCATTATTCACAGGAAAAATTTGGTGCATAAATCCTATATATGTGATTTATAATGAGGAAGAAATGGTGTTACTTTCTTAAAAGAACGTTTATAAAGTTCCAAAGAATAGCCTAGGGATGATTTAAGCTAAGTGTTTTATGAAATATTGTAAGAAATGACCGTAAGATTCTTTTTTAAACTCTTAATTTCTTTGAAGTTAGCATGACTTCTTTATTTTACAAGATTATCCCTACTTCACATAACAGTCTAATTAAGGATGGTACTGGGGTACATGATTCTGCACTTAATAAAATCTCACTCATAAAATTAACAGTTATGAACTTGGAAGCACTATTCGCTTATGAAAAAATCATCTGACACCCTTCAATATATATCTCTCTTACAAATGACGGTCATGGTGGTGATCACAGATTTTGGTGGGGAATATATGTCTTTATATTTATGAAGGATTTACTCCTACCAGTGGGCAAGCCAACCTATTTTGTGCTTACTGCAGTTTTATTTGCATGCTGTGTTAATATTCTGATAAAGTATATTATAATGGCTAAGTCAAGATATGATAAATATGTGGAACAGTGTGGTTCATTTATCATCTTGACAGCAAGAATAGTCTTATGGCCAGCTGCAACTGGGCAAAAATATAAGTTATTGAAATGGACTTGGAATTTATCTGTTAAGTTTATGAGATTCATAATTTTCCCTAAAGCCTGTCTTGTACTGATTTTTCTGAGAACTGGTTCCAGCATGTTCAGTGGTTGCTGTGGACAGGAAAATTTCTGGAACTTCTTTGATATTTTACATGGGATTTACTCTCATATTAGAACAATAAAAGCAATTACACAGCTCTAGATTTCATTTGTTTCCTTTTTTAATTGAAGTAATCAAGAAACTAACTTGGATTCTAATAGATTTTAAACCAATTAAGGGGAAAAGTCAGAAATGGGTAATGGAGGAAAAGCAACAGTTAGTCATCTTTTCAATGGTGCCCTATCAAATAGGTTCACTCTTTTCTAAAGGAAACATCTACTGTATTGTGCTACTTTCTAGTTCAATAGCCAATTGATCTGTTCATTATTGAGTGAAGTCTAAATTTCTAGGATGTATCAACAATATCAAGTTCTTCCACAGTCTGGCTCCTACATAAAAATTTCCAGAATTTTATTCTTTATTCTTTTTCATATATTTTGAAAGTTATCTGTAGTCTTTTATGCCCCCATGACTCAGCTTATTTTCCTATTTTTGCATTTTTCCACATTCTAGCATGCTTCCTCTTTACAACTTTGAAGAAACTCAAACATCTTCTCTTTGATGTTTTCGTTATTTATTCAAATCAAATGGATTTTTCTAATTTTCCAAAATATTTCTTTTGTTAAACTTACTACTTCAGTTAATGGGTGAGCTACCCCTGCTTTTTTCTGGTTCCCTGTCACATACAGCATTATTTTCTCTCCTTTGTCTTTCAATCTATGAATTTCATTTCGAGTTAATGTGTTTCTTGGATACCACATATTGATAGGACTTGTTTCTTGATGCATTCTGCCTGTATGTCTTTTGATTGGTGCGTTGAGGCCATCTACATTAATGGTTATGGCTAACATGCACTGGTTCATCTTTGCCATGCTTTTTTCCTGCTGTTGGCTCCCTACTTTCCCCCTCTATTTGATTGCCTGGCCCGCTCAGTGATCCCACTCCGCTGTGAGTCCTGGGACCTGGGTCATTTTTACCTCTCTAAAAGATCCTTCAGTATTCTCTGTAGGGTTGGTTTGATGATTGTGAATTCCTGCTGTTGTTCTTTATCATGGAAATATCTTATTTTTCCATCAATTTTGAAAGATAGTTTCCAGGGTACATCAATCTGGGTTGGAAGTTGTTTTCTTTCAGGATTTGAAACACTTCTCTCCAAACTCTTCTTGACTTGTTTGTATTGAGAAGTCTTTCATGATTCTGATGGATTTTCCTTTATAGGTGATTTGTTTCTTTTCTCAAACAACCTTTAATATTCTGTTCTTATGCTGATTTTCTGGAATCTTGATTATTATACATCTGGGTGTAGATTTATTTTGGTTATGGCTAATTGGAGCTCTATGTGCCTCACTTATCTGTACGTCAGGCCCTTTTTCCATGCTTGGGAAATTCCCTGCTGTTACTTCTGTAAATAGTTTTTTCATATCATTTGTGTTGACCATATTGCTTTTTCACTGACACCTATCATTATTAAATTATCTTTCTTTGCATTGTCTTGCAGCACTGAATTGTTATTTCCTAGTTCCTTGTTATTTTAAAGAGATCTTTCCTTTTACAATTGCTAGCTGCCATCCTGTCTTCAAGGTCTGAACCACAGAATGGATAAGAAAGATATGCACTTTTATACAATGGGAAGTTACTCAGCTATGAAGGATAATCACAAGGCTCTTGTAGGTAAATGGATGCAACTTGTGATCACACTCTTAGATGAAATGGTACAAACTCACATAAGTGAACATCATATTGTCTCCCTAGTATAAAAAACTGAACAAGTTAGTGGGATCCAAAATGTAGAGTAGATATTGTGAAAGTGAAAGGGTGGGAAACATTTAAAAGGGAAGGTGACAGCCATTGTTAATTCCCTATTATTTCACTTTAATTGCTTGGTTTGGTTTGGTTTTATTCTGTTTTGTTTGTTTTGATTTTATTATAGCTGATGGCATGGGCAGCTATTTTGAAGATAACAAGATAGATTATGTAGCAATTGTTGATTTCCTATAATCTTGTTTTGAAGTCTACATCACTTTCACTGTTTTATTTTGATTGGTTTTATTCTGTTCTGTTTTATTTTATTTTATTAGGTCTGATGGTATGGGCAGCTATTTTGAAGAAAACAAGAAGCATTATGGCAGCCATTGTTGATTTCCTATTATCTTCTTTTGAAGTCTTTTATCGTTTTCACTGTTTTGTTTTGATGGCATTATTCTGTATTATTTTGTTTGGTTTTATTCCCTTAAAAATAAAAAACTAAAGAAAAAAACTTACTACTTCATAACTTACACCAAAATATCACAAAATCCTTTTGGAGAACAGAATGTATGCCAGCTTTTCTATATACTTTATCTACTACTAACATGTAACAAAATATTTTGGAAAGTTTTGTTGCTATATTTTAGCACTAAATTTTCAGGAATATCACACAGGAGAGATTTTTATTTTTATTTTATACTCTGTAGTTAGTTACAACATTCCTGGATGTTGTTACATGGGTTTACCTTTTTCTATGTTTAATTAAACTAATTCCTGTTAATTTTTGAGATTGTTCATTATATTCAACTACAAAATTTCTTCATAAATTTACATTAAATTTTCTTGCAGTAATGTCTATTTTCCCCACCCCCTATAGAGTCACCTTACAATGAAAGTATTTGAAAAACAAAGTATTCAGAAAAAATATAATGAAAGAAAATGTGATTTCACATAAATATTAAGGAAAATAATAATTAACTCCTCTCTGAAAGCTTAAATGATCAAGTCATATTCCTTATAAGATTAGTAATGAAAATGTCTTCTTACTATATCTTTCAATTTAGAGTTTGTATACATTGTAAGTAAGACACATGTCCTTATATCTATTCCATATAAATAATAATTTCCTTTGAAAGAACATGTTATGTAAATTTATCCTTGGAATGATTCAGTGAAAAAAATGAATAACCTATTCTTTCCCTTTAATGCTTCTAGTAGTAATGAAGGATGTAGATATTTTATTTTATTTATTTATTTATTTATTGCGGCACCAGGGATCGAACTCACAACCTCGCACCTGCCAGCACAGGCGCTTAAGCCGCTGAGCCAAACTCCCAGCCCTGGTTTTTTGAGGCAGGGTCACACTATGTAGCTCAGCCCGGCCTTGCACTCGCATTGTAGCCCAAGCCAGCCTCGAACTCACAACGCTCCTCCTACCTCAGCCTCTGGAGTGCTGGGATTAAAGGCGTGCGCCACCACACCCGGCTGGATGTAGATATTTTAAATAATGCTGAATTTCAGTAAAATTAACAAGCCAATAGATAGCAGAGTAAAGTGCAGGCAAAAGTTCATTTCAAATATATTGAAAAAAAAATCACCAAGACCTTGATAATTTAAGAACTCCTGCCTAAAAGACCTATATAATAGCTTAAGGTGAACTAATTGCTTACTGATTGATAAGCAATTATTAGAACAAAAAAATGGGCTGAAATTTACTAAAAATTTTCAAAACAGAAATGTTACCTGATTCTGTTTGCAGGTTGTTAGAAAAATTGTTTTAGTGCTGTCAACTCTGTCACATATATATATAGTGCTGAAATGAACATTATGTATGTGACTTAATGTATGGAAGCAATTCCTTTTAAATGGACATTTGAGGAATAAATTATAGGAACTATATTCTTCCAGTCAGTATAAGGGTAATAAAATATTTGTTAAAATCATAGTATTCATGAAAAATCAACTACAGATAAGAATAAAATAGACAAAAGGAAGGTTTAGTATCATGCCCTTTTGGTCAAAATCCTTTTTCACTCTAGCTTAAGAAGTTATCTTTCACTGCAACTCTAGCTGCCAACTTGACTCTTCAATAGCAGCATCATCAATATTCCCACAGTCAACACCTTCTTCCATAACTTGACTTATGTTTTATTTGAATTCTTTTCCAGTGTTATCTTTTTCCATCATTTGCTGCAGTTTTGTCTTTGTTGGCCAATGCTCTCTTTTAATTATCCATTGTTGTAAAACAGCAAATGTGTTTATCATCAGAGATAAGTAGGAGCATAAATGCATACAGCATTGTCTGTGCATGAACTGAATAACACACACAATGAACAGTCAACAACAGAATTTAATAAAAATCATGTGGTTGGCTCCTGACCATGAGGCAAATGCTTTCTTAACTTTCTGATTTGTGTACCGAAGAGATATCAGCAATGTTTGTACTTTACAGAATGACTTGGCATTAATACACTGTTCTAAAATTTTAACCATGTCATTGAAAGACTTGTTGAAGTAAGTTTTGGTACCTGAAATCCATGGCAATATCATTAAACAATTGAAAAAAAACCTGCAAATGTCAACTAAGAAGTTTTTACCAGGTGAAAATAAATTTCAAAAACGTTGATGAAAGAACTTAGAGTGATAAACAAAAAAAAAAATTACAAGCCAAATGACATTGAAAATATGTACCTTAAATATTATAAGCAAAACCACAACAATAAAAACCATCAATTCAGTGTTCAAAACTGAAAATGTCTTCTAAAAATTAATATATAATGACACTATTTCAGAGAATTTATCACCAGCATACTTAAAATATAAGTTATGTTAAAGTAAGTTCTTTGGGAAAACAGAAAATGATACCATATTGAAACTTGGATTTAAGAAACATATGAAACATATAAAGAACAACAAAAAAGGACAATATGCAGATAAATATATAAGGTGGCTTATAAAAGCTTAAATTATTCTAAATACCATTCATTAATTATGCAAAATGATATTAATATATTACAGGGTATATAAAATAAAAAGAAGTGAACTATACAAATAAAATATCACATAAGACAGGAATTACAAAATAAAAGTTCAAATGATACCATTTGGAAGTTAACTGATAAGCTGTGAAAAGTTAAGTCATATTGTATACACAATAGGACTTACTAATCTAGATGAAACAAATAAGTATAGCTAAAAAGCAAATTATGGCAATAAAAGGGAATCCTAAAAAGAAATATGACCAAAGTGGAAAATGAAATAGTAAAAGAGATAAAAAGAATCTATGGGAAAAATAGAATAGCCTGATGTTAAATTTAAACTATAATCTCGTCAAAAATGACATTAAATTTAAATGGTTTAAATTTGGCTGAGATAAAAATGTCTTCATTCACACAGAAAATGATTCTCTGTATGGAAAAATCCTAAGAAATCTAGGTGAAAGCTATAGAACTTAAATAAAAATTTAGCAGTGTCAGAAGGTAAAGATTGGCATACAACTATCCATTCTATTTCAGTATACTAGCAACCAGCAATGGGAGTTGAAATTTACATGACACTTGTATTACAAAACTATGAAATATACTTAAGACAAATATCCAAAATTCTTCAAAGTACTTCTCAGGATACAAAGCATCAAAACAAATGAAATGCTACATGATGTTCATATACTAAAATACTTAGTATTATTAGTGTGCTAGTTCTATTGAAACAAATTTAGAATGGATTATTTTGTGAAAATCATTGAGTTGACTATACAGTTAGTAAAAAAGCAAAGAGCCTGTGGTATCAAAACACTTTTGAAAAATAACCTCCATGTCAGGGCTGAAGCTTATTCTCAGACCAGTGTTTCTCCTGAAAAGGCGCAGAGCACTTGCAGCTGAGATTTACCAGCAAGTGCCTGCTAGGAAAGCAAACGTGGCCACTCAGGTCTGACTTCAAATCAGTGATGGATCCCTTCTGACAGTAAAGAAAATTTTGGCTAGCACATTTTTTCATTTTTAATTTTTAGCTTATTTTTTATTTTTATTAATACATATTTCTGTACCTAGTGATTACATTCAGTGAAAATAAGAATGTGCCAAAGGCTGAAAATGATGTTACAAATACTAAACTAGTGAAGAAATCGGTATAGGTGACTTTGATGGTAGTATATTTGATGATGTGTGGTCATGGAGGTTCAATTTTCAGTTTAAATATCTTTATAAATGGAGATAGGTGAAACCCATGGTTAAATGACAAATATTTTTGGACATATAATACAAAATTTACCCCTAATATTAGTGCCAAGCAGTTTGTATTTTACTCTATTCACTTAAGATAAAGTAAAAAATAGTGAGAATATGTGATTTAATAAATTAAATTGGAATATTATATGATTGAATTACAAGCATATGCCTCAATATTCACATGCATATTCTTACAATAAAATTAAAAAATCCCAAATCACAATTTACATGTCAATCATTTTACAATCTGTCTGTTATTTTGGCTTATTATTTATGACATTTATGTTTTGATCTTATATCTACACAGAATGTGACTTTCTTGAAATACAATTTGCTTTTTATTGATCCTATTGTATTAAAACAAACTATTTGATGTACAAACTCAAAAATGCCAAGAACTCTCTCATTTTATTATGGCCTCTTCCTAGAGAAGCAGGACTTAAAAAAGGTCAAGTTACCCGAATTCCTCCCCACACACATACAGCTGTTGTTCTTTGTTCTAACACAGATAAAAACAGTAGCTTTGTCCCTGTAAATAAAGTTTTATAACCTCTACTCATAACATACTGTTTTTACTGGACCAAGACCACTGGCACAGCTCGACAAGCTGCCTTTGTTCTGTTTGCTCGACCCCAAGTTACACACCACTAGAGCAACCTCTTGAGCAACATTTGTAAAACTAGAGCTCTTTCTTCGTTCGAGCTCAGTTCTTTGGACACAAGTCCACATGTACTGTATCCTCCTGTTTCTCCCACATGGTCTCTCTGGTCTCTTGAGTTCTGCAACACTATTAGTAGATGTAGATTGCTAACCAAAAGAAATTGTAAGTCAATTATCATTACACAGAAACTAGTGGGTGGTACACGATAGATTTTCATTAAAATTAAGAATCACTAGGAGTTCCTATAAGTCAGTAGATGGAGGATTTCAGTAGGAAACAATTCCTCTTACTACCATATGATAAATTCAGCAGGTAAAATCCAGACACTTGTGTGTGAAGAGCAATTAACTAAAAATGCATACGCCTGATGGCAGCCAGCGTCTACCAGGAGAACCAGAATAACACACCCCTGTGCACCTGCAACCATTGGGAGAGCCCCGGTATAAACACACAGGCTGAGAAAAGAAGCAGCCCCACTGCCAGGCATCCCTGGCCATCAGGAAAGCCTCAGTGTAGCTGCATTGATCTGGAGAATCCTGACCCATGCCCTGCTAACTCCCTTGGAACCTGGGTTCAGAGAAACCCAGATGTCTACCCCATTCCCCTGCACCATGGAGGGGCAGCCAATGTGGGAAGTGCCTAGGACCCCACAACCAGCTTTTTGGGAGGAACCCAGGAGAATGTCAAGATGAAGGAGAAAAGCCAGTCTCAGACCTCTAGCCCACAGAGAACAAATCTGGGGGATATAGTCATGGAAGAAAATGGAAATCACACACTTGAAATCTCCAAGAGGATAGCAACTGAAGTAAAGAAACAACTTCATGAGACAGTAAAAGTAATCAGATCAAAAATAATGTCTCAGGTAAAAGAAGAAATCATAAACATAATGAACAACTTATTGAGCATATCTAAAGAAGACATAGATTTTAAAAAGAGGAGCACAGGAAAATGATAGAAACCTTGAATGAACAATATAGAAAGAATATACAATGCATGAAACAGATTCAAAGAGATATCCAGGAAATTAAAAAGTCAACTGAAAGCTGGCAAAACTGCTTTAAAGAGACAGAAGATAGATTTTCAGACAGGGTTGAAGACAGGGTTGCAGCTAGCAATGTGAAAGGAAAGATCTCTTAAAAATAAGGAACCAGGAAATAACAATTCAATGGCTGCAAGATGATGCAAGAAAAAATAATTTAAGAGTATAGGTATCAGAGAAGAAGCAGGGGTCAACACAAATGAAATAAAAAAACTACTTACAGAAGTAATAGCAGAGAACTCCCCTAACATGGGAAAAGGATCTGGCATACAGATGAACGTGGTATGCACAACCCCAACTAGCCATAACCAAAATAAATCTGCACCCAGACATATAACAGTCAAGATCCCAGAAATTCAACATGATGACAGAATATTAAAAACTGTTAGACAAGAGAAACAGGTCACCTATAAAGGAAAATCAATCAGAGTCATGACAGACTTCTCAATACAAACCGTAAGTGAATAAGAGTTTAGAGTGAAGTGTTGCAAATCCCGAAAGAAAAGAGCTTCCAAGCAAGACTGATATATCCTGCAAAACTATCTTTCAAAATTATGGAGAAATAAGATACTTTCATGAATTCATGACCACCAAATTAACCCTACAGAGGGTCCTGAAGGATATTTTAGAGAGATTAAGGTGACCATAGCTCCAGGAACAGCAGCCAAGGAAGATTGTTAAAGGCAATTGAATGAAGGGCATAAGTGGAGAACAAACAGCAGGAGGATCACATGGCAGAGATGAACTAATGCATATCAGTTGTAACCATTAATGTAGATGACCTCAACTCACCAATCAAAAGAAACACAGGCAGAGTGGATCAAGAAAAAAGATCTATCAATACACTGTGTACACGAAATACATTTAACTCGAAAAAAATGCATAGACTGAAAATCAAAAAAGAGAAAACAAGCCTGGCGTGGAGGCACACGCCTTTAATCCCAGCACTCGGGAGGCTGAGGTAGGAGGAGCGTTTGAGTACGAGGCCGGCTTGGGCTACAACGCGAGCTCAAGGCCGGCCTGAGCTACACAGTGTGACCCTGCCTCAAAAAACCAGGGCTGGGAGTTTGGCTCAGTGACTTAAGCGCCTGTCTGACAGGCGCGAGGTTGTGAGTTCAATCTCCGGTGCCACAAAAAAAAAAAAAAAAAGAGAGAAAACAATTGATCCATACTACAGGAGACCAGAAAAAGCAAAGATAACTTGCCCATCAACCACAGAATGGATAAGAAAAATATGATATTTTTGTACAATGGAAAGCTACCAAGCTATAAGGTAGGATAATCTCAAAGCTCTTGTAGGTAAATGGATGCAACTGGAGATCATGCTCATGGGTGAAATTGTTTGGACTCGTATAGGTGAACACTGAGTTATCTCCCTAGCATAAAAAGCTGAAGGAGTTAGTGGGATTCAAAAAGCACAGTAGTTATTATGAAAGTGATAGGGGAGAAAATGCCTAAAAAGGGAAAGTGGTAACCTCTGCTAATTTCCTGTTTTCTTGTTTTGAATTCTTGTATCATTTTCATAATTTTGTTAGGTTTGGTTTTTTTAAGTCTTGTTTTGTTAGATTTTACTATGTCTGATGGTATGGGCAGCTATTTTGAAGATAACAGGATGTATTATGATAAACATGGTTGATTTCCTATTATCTTGTTTTGAATTCCTATAATGCTTTATTTCTTTTGTTCTGATTGGTTTTATTCTGTTGTGTTTTGTTTGATTTTGTTATGTGTCATGGTATGGACAGCTATTTTTTAAAAACCTAGACATTATGGTAGCCATTGTTGATTTACTATCATCTTGTTTTGAAGTCCTATAATGCTTTCATTCTTTTGTCTTGATTGGTTTTATTCTGTTTTGTTTTATTTGATTTATTATGTGTGATAGTATGCACAGCTATTTTAAAGAAACAAGAGACATTATAGTAACCATTGTTCTTTTCCTATTATCTTGTTTTGGAGTCCTGTAATGTTTTCATTCTTTTGTTTTGATTGGTTTTATTCTGTTTTGTCTTGTTTGATTTTATTTTGATGAAAATGAGAGACATTATATTAGCCATTGTTCTTTTCCTGTTGTCTTGTTTTGAAGTCCTATATTGCTTACATTTTTCTGTTTTGATTTGCTTTATTCTGTTTTGCTTTGTTTTATTCTTTTTAAAATAAAAAACAAGTAAATAAATTTGGTAGATAGTGTCAATTAAATATGTCAATGGTGATGCTCTTTTATTAATATGTAAGATCTTTTAAATTATAAAATATCACTTTAAGATTATTAACTCTCATGGTTTTTAAACAATGAATTTTTTTAAAGATTTTATTAGGTCGAATAGACAATAATGTATAATCATTAACATGACCAAGATTTTCTGCTAGATAATACTGAACTAACGCTTCATCTCAGTGCTTATTACTTCATCTTTAGTTCCAGCTTCTAACAAAGGATAAGCACTTATCAAAGCCACTATGAAATATATCATTCCTCAATAAATTAGATAAATAGCACACTTTAGCCTGTAGAAAATTCAATACAAAAATTTGATTTTATATTTTGTATATAAAGTTAATTTCAGCTGGTAACCTTTAAAGGATTTCTTAGCACACTATACATAACTTCTAATTAGTCCAACTGGCATTGTGGCTTAAATGAATAGTCAGTAGTGTTCATTAGATGACGAATCTAACTATTCATCTTCAAATGAAGTAGAGATAAGTCTGCATTATAGTCTTTTACCAGCTGAGTAATGGCCAGTGAAGTGGCAACAAAAATAGTAAATCATTGGGATAAGGAGGAGGATATCCCTTCTTCCCTCTAGCACATTCCATACTGAGTCTCATATATGAGGGGCCTTGGAAGTATTGGTGGAGGAGTGGGAAAGGAACCAGACTTCTGCTGCCATGTGTTGTCTTGCAAGATTCTTTCAGTCAGGCGTAAGTCTGATAGGCAACAAACTAGTAATAAAATGATTAGCATGATTTTATCTCCAATTTGTATGGGTGGAAACTTTCTTAAAAAATCTTTGCTTCTCAGGATGTCTGAGTCAAGTGCCTGACTCTAAAATCATATACCAATAGTGCCACTTGCATGAGTCCCTGGAAGGAGTGTTGCTGCAAGTTAAACTAACAAGAGTTGGTAATAAAATATTTATGAAAGGAATATGGAAAAAATCTACTAACAAAAACAATAAAACAACATTAAAAAGAAAATATTCACATTATCAAATTATTGGAAATTTTTTCCCTTAGTGCTATGGGGCAAACCCAGTGTCTTGGGCATGCTATCTAAATGCTGTACCAGTGAGTACCTTCAGTTAATTTTTTATGTAGCAAAGCTAGTGTCAATTGATGAAGAAACATGACAACACATTGTTTTAATTTTTATGTTATATAGAAATAAGTGTTAAAAAAGTTTAAAAAGTAAGGAGACACATATTAAGTGTGTGTGCTAGGTTAGATTAAGAAGGTAATAAAAATATAAAACAAAAATAGCTATCTTACATATCAATAATAGATACATAAAACTGAGAAATACCACCTATTATGCTGGATAATTTAACATTGCAGAGAGGACTTCAAATGAATTGAAAGAGGGATATTATTTAATGATTGCTACATAAATGATTAGATTGATATGCAGAAATCACTTTAATTGGCCTCATTTTACAGGTGAATTGAATAAGAAAACATACATATACAGCATGTAGGTTTGAAATTTGGAATCTGTAAGCCCATGTAATGGTTAAGTCAAACTGACTAACATACATATTACCTCTTACAGTTATTTTCTCTTTCTTGAGGGGTTAGAACACTTAAAAATCTACACTCTTAGCAATGCTAAAGAACATGATACATTGTTCCTAACTAAAGTCACTATTGTAAATGTTGACCACATGTGAAAAATGCATTCACAGAAACATCTAAATTGATAGTTGACCAAATAACTAGGTGGCACCAAACAACATAGAACACTTGTAAAATCATGTCCATCATATATACTCATGCATCTTTGAAAGTTCCCAAATGCACATCCAAGTAACCAAGGCACTGTTTGTTCCAGAGACACAAGTAAGTTTGGGTCCATCAACCTCCTTCTTTGCATATCTACTGTCTTTGTTTCTAGGAATATAGTATCGTTAGATATCTACACTTTCTCTTACCATGTCATAATTAGTAGTTGTCAATCAAAATTGTTTGCATTTCAATAATAGGTGACTTCAGCAACAGAATGAACAGGTTTTACATAGTGACACAACCATTAGAAGATTTTTTAGCAGTCATGAGACTAGAATGGAACTAGCAATGATACTCTACAAGCCATGGACCTGCTCTCTATTAGTAGGCATCCTTTACACAAATTCTGTATCTGTGGAACCGACTTGTATTTGTACAAATTAACTATTCTTTTTTTCCCTAAAGCTACCTCTCTCACTTGTCTGCTGGATCCTTTGCAATCTTACCTAAGCTAGAACCACCCATATCTGTTGCATGATCATTGCTTCTTTTTTTCCAAATTACCCTACTAGGTTTTAGCTCTTATTTTTAAAAAATTTCCATTGACTTTCATATGCTCTCAGTTAGCACTCCAAATGTCAGTTTTTTGTTTTTTTGTTTTTGTTTTTTTTTTGTTTGTTTGTTTTGTGTGTGTGTGTGTGGCCGCGGGGATCGAATTCACAACCTCACGCCTGCCAGACAGGTGCTTAAATCACTGAGCCAAACTCCAGGCCCTATTTTTTTTTATTTAAGAGAAAAAAATACATAAAAGAAAGACAAAAAGCAAAAGAGACAAACAAATGACAACAGCAAATCCACAACAGCAGCATTATAGGTTTACAAAACAAGATGATAGGAAATTGACAATGGTTGCAATACTGTGTATCATTTCCTTCAACATGGCTGTTTACATTAACAGACATAGACATGTAAAATTGATCTAATCATATGAGTATAAACTGATCTTTCTCAATAACTAATACATTCAGTAGTATAGATATTTTAGTTATCTTACATGTACGTATATACAGATTTATGACTTTTTCCTTTTCCCTTCCTTCTTTCCTCCTTTTCCCTTTCCCAATTACTTTTGCTCTTTGAGCAGTTTCTTACCCTTACACAGTATTTATTGTAGATTTTGGATCATATATACTGTTTCAATTTCTTACGCTAGTGAGACAATACAGTATTTGCACATGTGAGTTTGATTTATCTCACTTATGAGAATGGTCTGAAGTCGTGTCCATTTACTTATAAAAGTCTCAATGCAATCTTTTTGATAGCTGAGTAGTACTCCATTGTATAAAAATACCACATCTTTTATATCCATTTCTTGATTGATGGGCACTTGGATTGTTTCCAAGATTTGGCTATTACAAATTGGGTTGCTGTAAACATCGGTGTACAAATATCACTGTGGTATAATTGATTATTGAATTTCCCTGTGTTTATGGGTTTCTTGTGGCTTTTTTGTCATCAGTTGCCAATTTTATTGTGCTGTGGTCAGATAATATGCATGCAAGTATTTAATTTCCTCTGCATTTACTTAAGCATGTCCTGTGGACTAGTATATGATCTATTTTAGAGAATGACCCTTGTGCAGCTGAGAAGAATGTGTATTCTGATGTTGATGGGTGGAAAACTTGGTACACATCTACTAGGTCCATTTGTTCACAAGTTTGATTCAGTTCTTATTTATTATTTGTAATTTCAGTAGACCCTAATATTACCAGATGCCAGGCTATATTTCTGTATTTTCTTTTCAGTGATCTTAAAAATCTTATTTTCAAAAAGATTTCATAAGCACCTGATTCTTCATGCTTTTCATACTGAAATGCAAATATTTTGGTTTAGCTGAGTAGTTGAGTGTTACATTTTGTTATTTCTTCTTAGCAATCCAAATATATATATATATAGTACTTTATATATTTAATATTATTTATAATTCACAACTCCCCTCATTGTTCTTTCCTTATGTAAATTTTTCTGTTGCAGGAGAAATTTTGTCTTGTTATTCCAATAAAACAAAACTCACTATTCACAGCAATAACTAATATTCATTGAGTACTTGCTTTATTGCAGGTATTGTGCTCAGCAAGTTGCATGATTGCATTTAACTCAATAGTAAAGCCCTACATATAGATTACCTTTATTTACATACTAAAGATGAGAAAATAGACATAAGAAACCACCAACAGAGTAAAGAGACAACCCACAGAGAGGGAAAAAACTTACCAACTGTTTCTCAGACAAAGGACTACTGTCTAGACTATATAAAGAATTCAAAACAATTGGACCTCCCAAATTTAAAGTCGCAATCCAAAAAATGGGCGTCTGAAGCCGGGCGTGGTGGTGCACGCCTTTAATCCCAGCACTCAGGAGGCTGAGGTAGGTGGAGCGTTGTGAGTTCGAGGCCGGCTTGGGCTACAACGTGAGCGCAAGGCCGGCCTGAGCTACACAGTGCGACCCTGCCTCAAAAAACCAGGGCCGGGAGTTTGGCTCAGCGGCTTACGCGCCTGTCAGGCAGGCACGAGGTTGTAAGCTGGATCCCCGGTGCCACAAAAAAAAAAAAAAAAAAAAAAAAGGGGCATCTGAAATAAATAGGCACTTTTCAGATTAAGAAGTAGAAACAGCAAATAAATATATGAAAAATGTTCAACATCACTGATCATTTGAGAGATGCAAATTAAAACAATGCTGTGATTCCTTCTCACTACAGAAAGAATGGCTTTTATCAACTACTTTAAAGATAACAACAGGTAATGTATTAACTATTCCTGTTCTTCCATTATTTGTTATGAAATTTTGCTTTGCCTTTTTTCCATAAAATAAAGACAAAACAAAACAAATACACAAACCAATAACAAATGCTGGTGGGGCTGTAGGGAAAAAGGAACTCTTTTCCACTGTTGGTGGGAGTGTAGACTGGAGCAACCACTGTGGAAATCAGTGTGAAGATCCCTCAAAAAACTAGAACTAGAGGTTCCATTTGATCCAGCTACTCCTCTTCGTGGCATGGTCCTGAAAGAATTAAAAGTGTCATACCACAGTGATATATGCACACCCATCTTCACAGAAGCACAGTTTGTAATAGCTAAACCTTTGAAACAAATGTCCATCAACCTATGAGTGAATAAAGAAGTTATTTGAGGCATGCATGGGTTGCTGCTGGCAGGGGTCAGCTAGAGCCAAGACTTACCCTGTGAGTCAGCACCATTTGCAGACTGCAGTGGGAGAGAACAAGTGCCATGTGTGGGCCGCCACTGGTGGGGGGACAGCCAGACCCAAGCCTTTCCCCATGAGTCAGTACCATTCACAGACTGCAGGGAAAGAGAACAAGGATCCACCAGGATGCAAGCCCTCCCAGTGAATCTGTACCATGTGCAGGCTGCCACCGAACAGGGAACAGGCAGACCCCAGCCCTTTCTGGTGCCCTGGCTTGCAAACAAGAAGAGCCAATCCCCCCCGCCATAAGTGACTGGCTGATCTGGAGAAACACAGGCTGCAATGATAGCTATTGAGGTGAAATGCAATTGATTCTTGTGGTGTTTTCTTGTTTCACTAATATTGCAGGTCTAGGGACAGTGGTCTGATCATCTGTTCAGAGGATAGCGGTACTAGCGCAGCATCTAGAGGGACCTCCTTCTGAGGGTGATAGCCATTGTTGATTCCCTGTTGTTTTGTTTTGAAGTCTTGTATCATTTTCATTGTTTCATTAGGTTTGGTTTTATTCTGTTTTGTTTTGTTTGATTTTGTTATAACCAATGACATGAGCAGCTGTTTCAAAGATAGCGAGATATATTATGGTAGCCATTTTGGATTTACTAGGGTTTTGTTTTGAAGTCCTTTATTGTATTCATCATTTTGTTTTTATTCGTTCTATTCTGTTCTGTTTTGTTTGATTTTTACTATGTTGAAGGTATCTGCATGTATTAGGTATGCTATGTACCCCCATGTCCTAATATATTTTTGATGGGGCTAAGTCCAGTGCTTGCTTGTGTTTGCTTTGTTGTCTAGCACTGGGATTGGTGATGTGAGTGCTACACATGCCCAGGGGTGGAGCTGAGATACAGTGTAAAGGATGGCGGGTCTTCCTCTTGCGCTTTCACCCTCTCAGTCTCTCACCAGCGTACCTTGCGGCTTGCAGCCGCCATGAATGGCAGCCCCTCCATGCCATGCTGACTTGGAGCCAACTAAGTAGGACTGAAACTCCCAAGAAACTGTAATATACCTTTCCTTCCCTGATTTTGGGCATCAGGTATTTTGTCTTGGCAACGAGTAAAAAATAACTAAGACACTACAACGATTTTGAAGAGAACAAGAGGCATTATGGTAACTATTGTTGATTTCATGTTTTTTGAAGTCCTGTGTTATGGTTGATACATTGTGTCAACTTAAGAAGTTTAGAACTTTAACTGAGAGACTCCACAGGGAGCCAGGGTTCTTACTTTGTAAATATCTTCATCCTGTGCAAAGGAAGGCAAGGAGATTTTGTGAGGGCTACACCTGCCCTGGGGAGAGGGATGACCTGCATACAATATAAGGGAGGAGAAGAGTCTTGTCCCTCCCCCTTTAGTTCTGGCTGCTTTTGCTCGGCTGCTGCCTTGAAGTGTTGCCCCTGTGCCATGACACCCTGCCTTGGAGCCAGCTGATTATGGACTGAAACCTAAATAAACCTTTACTTCCATAATTTTGGGTGTCAGGTGTTTTATCTCAGCAATGAGAGAAATGTAAAAGTAACCAAGACACCTTGTATCACTTACACTGGTTTGTTTTTATTGGTTTTATTCTGTTTTATTTTCCTTGGTTTTATCCTCTTTAAAATTAAATTTAAAATTTTTTTTAAATTAAAAAAATTAAACTTAAAAATACAACAGTGTACTATTTTGCCATGAAGAAGAATAAGCTTGAGACATTTCTAGCTAATGGATGCAACTTGAGGCCATAATCTTAAATTAAATGAATCACATATGTATGTGTAAATACTGCATTGTTTCTCTACTGTGAGAAGTCAAAAATGTAAAGACAGACCATAGTGTATAATAGATATTGTAAAATGGGAATAAAATGTTTAAATTGGAAGGGAACTAGGGAGGGAGGAGGGGGGAAGGAAGGGAAAATGAAAAAATGATGAAAAATGAAAGAAAAAGTGGACATAAAGAAGTCATAGCATCAAAGAAAATAAGTGGTATATTACTTATTTGGAGTATTAGGTATTTTATAATTAAATGAAAACTAAATTCTTTGAGACAGCTTCTAGAGCAACGAAATCACTGACAAAGGGACAGAAAAGGCAATTAAGATGTCATATTTCAGGAATGTATATATACCTATGTTTATGGCAGTAGAGTTCATAATCGCTACATCTTGGAAACGGCCTATATGTCCATCGAGATGAATGGATAAAGAAAATGCGGCTATTACACACACTGGAGCACTACCTCGCCATAAATAAACTTTAATCATTTGTAGGAAAATGGATGCACATTGAGACCATAATGTTAAGTGAAATAAATCAGACGCATAAGCTTAAATATCACGTGGTAGCTCTGCATAAGAAACCCAAAGTATAAAGGGTAAAATAGAAGATAGATAATAGGAAGTAGGAAGATAGATCTTTCTCAAAGGAAAAGGTTAGCAATAGATGGAGGTAGGGGAAAAAACTAGAGGGAAGGGAGATGCAAAAAGGAACTAAAATGTACTATGTATGTATATGTACCAAGTTCCCACAAGAAATGTAAACATGTACTTCAGGCACATACTAATAAAAATTTTAAAAGAAAAAAAAAGGGAGAAGACAATTAGCAAGGAGCAAATTGAGAAAGCAGTGCAATAGATAGTGATGATCATGGGGGATTTGCTAAAGAAATTTAAAAGAGATTCCTACCTGTAAATGGTCTTATAGGACATAGACAGACCACCATTCAGTCTTCTCAAACCACTTCTTTGATTCCCTACTTCACTAAGTAACATTACTTATTGTGATCCACAAAGTCCTGTGGGAGGTCGTGTTGCAGCTTCTCATTGACCTTGTTTCTAATTCTTTTCCTTCATCTCTGCTCTCATCTCCTAAGACCGCCTCATACTCCAAATGACTTTATTTTCCAAACTCCTGCTATAAATAAGTCTTCAGCTGATCATTACTCTATGTGTGTGGACCCAGCCCCTGCTCAGTGGTGGAGGACCTGGCAAACCAGTGTAGGTTTTGTGCCTCTGATACAGTCCATCAGAGATAAGGCTTCATGACTATTATGAAACTAAATGTACCAAATGAGATTCTATTTCTTAAGTTAAAAACCACAGAACTATAAATGTCATGTAGGTAATTTCTCCAAAATATGGAGAATACAAATATGAGCACTTTATTTTAAAAAGCAAACACAGAAAATTGTTGTAAATTCAAAAGCTTTAAATGCTTCTATTTTGGAAATTGCAGTTAAAAGCTTATGTAACCTATTCTTTAGGTCTCAGGAGCTACCACATTATGTATTTCTAAAGAAAAATGAATTCTAAAAATTAATGTGGTTTTCAGTGTTTCAAATATCACTATCATATAAAAATCTAGAGATACCAATAATATCCAGTAGCTTCAAAAGGCAAAGGGCTCTTTACTATAATCCACTTTACCAATGTTGGTCAGATCTGTTTAATACTTACACAAGAAAAATGCATGACTCTATAATCTCTTACAAAATAGCAAGTAAGAAATAGTTGTAGGAGATGTAGAAGGGTAAAGGGAATTCAAGAAGTTCTTCTTTTTGCCAACTTTCACTTCAGAATCATCAAAAAGCAACTTTCCCTCATATTCCTTTAAACTTTGCACTACACAGGAAATTTTGTTCTCCAATCCACTAATATTAATTCCTGTTTGGTCACTAGATTTCTTTTTGCTATCCACTTTGTCAGTCTCGTTAATAGTGTGAGTCTCAAGAATTTCTACTTTCAGCAAAGGTGACACTAGCAGCCTCATCAGGATGAGATGCTTTGTTGTAGAGCTCTTAACCAGCTTTACTCTTTGTCCTTAGCCAGTCCAATGGCTTCTACTTTTTTTAGTTCAAAATGCTACTCAGCTGTGTATTTCCACCAACTTTCATTGACACTTCTTCATCATTATAATTTTCACCTGCATCTCTCACTTTCTCCTTTTTTAGTGGCTCTGCCTTGCCTATTTCACATATGTGATCAATCATGATATTCTCCTTGTCTGGTGCTAACCTGTTGGGGGTGATGACAAACAGAACCAGTGTAATGTCCACTACTAATTGCAATGCCACTATGCACTACAATTGCAAAACACTCATAGCTGTCTTTAGTTGGCCTTGTGCTCCATTCTTCTAGTGACAATTTAAGAGGTGTCAATAAAGGAATGTTGGTCTTGAAAAGTCCACTAACATAATAGTCAAACAAAGCACCTGGAATGAATAATTATAACTTCAGGCATTTTGTTAAACTGGAAACTTCCTTCAGCTTCAGTGTGATGATGGCAATTTTCACAGAAGTATTTATCTTCTAAATCCTCTCACTGAAGCAAATTGTGAAATTGCCCATCTCAAGATCTTCATTTTTTTTTTCTGGCTCTGCTTTAGAAAGCTCATCTTCTTGTTCTGCATAGTGGTGTCCCGAAAATCTTCACTTCTTTCCATTAAACTTTAACATTTCAAGCAGCAAGTTCTTAATACAATCCGACCCTGAAATAAATTTTCCACAACTCAAATAAATTTTCTTTGCACTTCTGTATATGAGTTTAACTTCATTAACACCTACAGGCTTAGTATTTTCTGGAGATTCAAGTCCACAACCAATAATTGTGTTATCACTTTCTTACTTCCCAAAATCCTCTTAAAGATCATTCTCATTTCTTTTAGCTTGTTCTTTGGATTCTTGAGGTGTTGTTAGTTCTCCCAGACCACATTATTTAGAAAGAATTCTGGGTTGCTTACTTGTGCATTTTAACCAATTTATTTTAATTTTTGATAGCCTTTTTGAGGGTCTTGTGCACTCATTTTCAGAAACAGACTCGGGGATTAAATTAGGAGGAGTGTCCAATATATCACCAGCATCTTCACTGTTTGATCCGGTTTGTGTCTGGTTTTTAGTTCTTTTCCCATTCCTTTTTGGTGATTTTCCTTTACAGTTTTAAGAAATGTTCATATTCTTAATCTCCATGCTACTAATTTTACTCATTTCCTGTTTCTGATGAAGTTTCTCTTCTACCTTTGTAGATAATTCTGACACAGATTTACTTCTCCATTTTTAAGGAGTTGACATGTTTCTTGAATGTTTCTCACAATATACTGTGATACTTTCTGTGCATCATCCTGCATCAGAAATATTTAAAACTCTTACTGCTAAAAACCATTAACAAAGTGAAAAAACAATAGAATGAGAGTGTGTGTGCATTTGATAAGGGACTTGTACCCAGAATATATAAAGAACTTTTCAAATCAATAATAGATTGAGGACTCAACATAATAGAAGTAAAAGATTACTCCTTAATATCTCTTTCAAGGTAATACATAAATGACCAATAGTCACATTAGAACATGTTTAGCATCATTGATAATAAGGGTACTATAAACCAAACCAATAATAAAATGCCATTTCATTTACACCAGTATGACTAAAATAAAAAAGGAATAATAAATGTTGATGAAGATGTGTGTAAATCAGATCCTTCATACATTGTTGTTAGGACTATAAAACTGGTGGCACTTTTGAAAGCAGTTTGGCAGTTTCATAAGTATTAGACATGTAATTACCATAAGATCCAGTAATTCCTTCTCTGGGTAACTAAGATAATTCAAAACATATGTTTACACATAAAATAAAAACTATAAATAAAGTTCATTGAAGTTTTATTCATAATACTCAAAACCGTCAAAGTAACCTAAGTATGCTGCTGATGAATCACTAGACAATCACCAGGCAGCATATTCATTCAAATGAATACAGTCATACATAAGGAAAAGTGAAATACTAATTATGCTACAAGGATGGACTTTTGAAATGTTCTGCTTAATGAAATAAACCATTCATAAACGTCACATGCACTGTTCCATTTACATGAAATATTTTGTATGAATAAAACTTAGAAAGTGAATTACTGCTTGTTAGGGGTTTGGGGGAGAGACAAAGGGAATAGTGGCTCATAATCAGTACAGCATTTCTATTCATGGGTGACCATAGTATTCTAAAATAAGAAGTGATAATGGTTAGGTACGTCTGAACATAATAAAAAATGCTGTATTTTAGAGACTTAAGGAAATGAATTTCATTTCATGTGAGTTACATAAAAATAAATAGTAGTTATAATGAAGTTATTAAAATGTAAAGAATTTAGGTGGAAGAATATATTAAATACTCCTTTAAATATAGAGGAAAAGAATAAATATAGGAAAATGACAAGAAAAATAATATTATGAAATAAATAAAAGAGAAATTAGATGAAAGAGTGAAAGAAGCAAAAGGAATCAAAGTTTAGCAGGTATCTGCACTGGCAGAAATATTACTAACCTAAAGAGATGCAAAAATTTAGTTGAAAATTCTTATAATTTTCAGAAAAAAATTGTTAATAAACCACAGTTAGAAACAGTCCCATGATTTTATAGCAAAATGTAAAATACCTATCAAACTGTCACCTAAAACCAGGCACATTTTAATATTTACCTAAATCATTGAGGAGAAAGATGCCTGACTTGATTAATTTAACCCAGGAAGATATTAGAGGAATACTGTCTCTACATTTCTAGAACAATACCTTTCTCTTGAACCCATGCATAAGCTATCTTATATTCATAGTTATGTTCCAAGAGAGTGGAAGACTACCAACAAACATACACACACACACACACACATTTTTGTTTTACTTCAGTTTTGTGTGATTAAAAACAAGAATTTGTGTTCTCTCTTGAAAATGCAATTGTTTTAAGCCAACATTTCTACCTTCTCCAGAAAGTAAAGAGGGAATTTGGAAGGAAGAGGGCAAAAGTTGAACTTCAGGGATACCTGAAAATTGGACCAGGGATCGATTCTTATTGCAACATTAGCTAAGGCTTTTATGAAGAGTTCATCATACTATACGTAAAATTACTCAGAATCTGAGCCAGTAGCTACTATAGTTAATAAGTAGCTAATTAACATTAAAAAATTTTTTAAAATGTTTTTTAAGCAACCATTTTTGATAAGATGCATCTACTGTGCAAATTGATAGCTAGTCACAGATACCAGAGCAGGTAGTGTGAGCTGTTGGGTTTAAAAGGTAAAAGGAACTCAGAGTGAATTTTCATTAAAATGAGTTCATCTGAACATAGCTTAATTTCTTGTGATCATGCATTTTCTTGATAACTTATATAAAAGAACTATTCATGAAATAGTTGTTTGGCTGATAATTTGACAGTGAAATAGGTAAAATCTTTGTTTCTAAAATAGTTACATTCATGTTGGTGAGATGGAAATGAGCAAATAATAAACAATAAATATATTGTGTCAGGTAATTATAATAAATGGTATAGAAAAAAAAGCAGGAGGATGAAGAATGGGAGCATAGACTGCTATTTTATAAAGGTGATCAGATGAGGTTGTATAATAAAGAAACAGCCTGCCAGATAGCTGATGGAAGAAACAGAATGTATCATGTGATGTTTGGGAAAGACCAAGTGCAAAGACACTGAAGTGTGGGTCACCTATGGATTGAAGAAACTTCCAGAGATCAGTGTTTCCGAAGTCAAGGGATCACAGGGATGAGTAATAGAAGAGCAGACAATGGACGCACCGGTGAATCATACCAAATGTATCCTGTATGATCTGACACGCACAACCCAGGATTATTCTGACTGAACTAAGAAGTTGCTTAGGAAATTTGGACCTGCAAGAGAACATATACAGTGACTGCCACATGAGGAATATGTATAGTGGGTCAGAGGGAAGTAACAGGTGATCAGAGTAATTACAGTGCATCAAACTAGAACATAAGGGAACATAAATATAGCAAATTGAGTTTTATGCTGGACTTCAAGTTTTTTACCGATGTAATATATGAATTGCATGGGCATTTGTTGAGATGGGAAAGACTCAAAATTTATTAAAATTGAGTCTAATACCATTTTAAAATACTGAACTACACAGGGCCATTAGAAAAAAATCTGCATAGAGGATAGTTTGGATGAGAGGTCAGTATGGATTTGGGCATGTGGAAGTCATTTGTAAGGGAAATTTTAGTCATCGGTTAGGGATGAAAGCCTCATTGGACAGATGTAGATTCAGCAGTAAAAAGAACTTACATTTGGGATTCTGACCCCCACCAAGTAAGGTGGAGGATCCAGCAACACACTCTGGGGATGCACCCTCACTAGCTGCACAGAGGATCGAGTTCTACCCAGCCCAGCCCAGAGCCCCAGAGCTGCTCATCAGGGAGCAGCCAGCATAGCTGCAGGGCCTTAGAGAACTTGAGCTCTACCCATTAGAGCACAAGGTGCAGCTCCATTATTCAGGGGTGCGGCTGTGCTGCAGGCCCTAGCAGTTGCAAACCTCACCCACCCAGGAGTAAGGCCCCAGCACTATATGCCAGGGACTTGCCCAGGCTTGCCACATGCTCCAGAGGCTCTGAACTCCTCGCAGCCAGACTCAAGGTGCTGGTGGTGCCACACTCCAGGGTGTCCTCCGTCTAGCCACCTGGGTCCCGGAGATTCCGAACTCCACCCAGCCAGGCTGAAAGTCCAGTGACACACTCCAGGGGCTAGCCACCTAGATTGCAGGAGTTTTGAATGCTACACAGATAAATTCTAGGCTCCAGCAATAAGCTCCAGGGGTGTGATCCTGCTAGATACAGGGAGGATACAAACTTTGTCCAGCTCAGCATCTCAGAGCAACCCAACAAAGTACATCAGAAGAACACGCGATCAGCCTCGCAGACCACAGAACACAAGGGTCAAGTGCCATAAACTGGGGGTGTGCCCCAGCTAGCCATGGGGATATTGGAGGACTGAAGCTCTACCCAGCACAGTGCTCCAGTGCAATCCATCAGGAGGCTGCCTACCCAGCTACACAGGTCTCAGAAGAAAATGACAAAATGGAAGAGCAAGAGGCAGTCTCAATCACCCAACCCACTAGGAACAAACCCAATAGACACTGAAAGAGAAGATACTGGGAGTCACACAACTGAACTTTCTGAAATGATAGCAAATGAAGTAAAGAAACAACTCCATGAAGCTATAGAGAAACTCAAATTAGAAATAATCTCTCAGCTAAAAATATGAAATGACAATCATTATGAAAGAAATGCTGTAATCTAAAGAAGATCAAGATTAAAAATAGAAAAATAAAAGAAAATGATGGAAACTTTGAATGAACAATATAAGGCACAAATAGAATGCATGAAACATATTCAAAGGGAAATTCAGGAAATGAAAAATTACATGGAAAGTTTGAAAAACTGCTTGAATGAAGCTGAAGATAGAATCTCAGACCTTGAAGACAGCATAGAAGCTTATGATCATGAAAGAAAAGATCATTTAAAAATAATAAGGAACCAGGAAACAACAATTCAACAGTTGCAAGATGATGCAAAGAGAAATAAAATAAGATTACTAGGCATCAATGAAAAAGCAGGGGTCAATATTAATGACCTGTGGAGACTATTCACAGAAATAATAGCAGAAAATTTTCCAAACATGGGAAGAAAATCTGATATGCAGATAAGTGAAGGGCACAGAACCCCAGTTAACCATAACCAAAATAAACCTTCACCCAGACATATAATAATTAGGCTATCAGAAATACGCACAAGAACAAAATACTAAAAGCTGTCAGAGAAAAGAAACAGATCACCTATGAAGGAAAGCCTATCAGAATCATGGCAGACTTCTCAACACAAACCTTTAAGTCAAGAAGAGCTTGCAGTGAAGTATTTCAAATCCTGAAAGAAAACAACTTTCAACCCAGATTGATGTACCCTGCAAAACCATCCTTAAAAATTGATGGAGAAATAAGATACTTTCATGACAATGAACAACTGAAGAAATTTATGGCCACCAAACCAAAACTACGAACAGTACTGAAAGACACTCTAGAAAGAGACGAAGATAATTACAATCTTAAGAACAACATCAAAATGAAATCACTAAGCAGGGCAAATAATTGAACAGAAAATGTAGAAAACCAACAACAGAAAGATATCATCACAGGGATGAGCCAGTACATATCAGTTATATCAATCAATGTAAATGGTCTCAACTCACCAATAAAAAGAAACAGACTGGCAGAGTGGGTTAAGAAACAAAACCCAACAATATGCTGTGTATAAGAAACACATTTCACTCAAACGGAAATTCACAGACTAAAATTCAAAGGCTGGAAAACAATACTCCATGCAACAGGAACCCAGAAAAAAGCAGGGGTAGCTATTAGGTTTGCACACAATGTGAACTTCAAACCAAAAATGATCTAAAGAGATAAAGAAGGTCACTACATACTTGTTAGGGGAAAACTTCAAGAGGAAGAGATTACAATCATAAATATATATGCACCAAATATGGGAAGACTCAACTATGTAAGACAATTCTTAATAGACATCAAAAAACAAATAAACAATAATACAGTTATAACAGGGGACCTTAACACCCCACTGTCACAGAGAGACAGATCAACCAAACAAAAAATCAGCAAAGAAATAACAGAACTGAATCAAACTTGTATGCAAATGGATCGAGTAGATGTATACTGAGTGCTCTACACATCAACATCAGAATACACATTCTTCTCAGCTGCACGTGGGTCATTGTCAAAAATAGATCATATACTGGTCCACAGCACATGCTTAAGTAAATACAAAGGAACTGAAATACTTCCATGCATATCATCTGACCATAGCACAATAAAATTGGAAATGAATGACATAAAACCCACAAGAAACACATAAACACATGAAAATTAAATAATACTCGGCTAAACAATAATAGGTCACAGAAGAAATTAAAGAAGAAATTAAACAATATCTACAATTGAATGAAAATGTAAATACTAATGACTGGAACCTGTGGGACACAATGAAAGCAGTCCTCAGAGGGAAATTTATAGCACTAAACTCCCACATCAGAAAAATGGAAAAAACACATATAAACAACCTAAAGATGCACTTCAAACATCTAGAAAAAGAAGAACAAGTCATGCCCAAAGCCCAAAGAAGGGAGGAAGTTATCAAGAGCAGAGCAGAAATTAATGCAATTGAAACTATGAAAACAATACAAAGAATTAACAAAACCCTTTCTTTGAAAGAGTAAATGAAATTGATAAAGCCCTAGCCAACCTTATCAAAAAGAGGAAAGAAAAAACTCAGATCCATTCAATAAGAAATAAAAAGGATGAAATCAGTACTGACCCTGTGGAAATACAGAAGATCACCAACACCCACTTCGATAAACTTTACTCACAAAGATTCGATAACACAGAAGAAATGGACAGATTCCTAGAAACCTATGAATTACCAAAGCTGAATGAAGAAGATATAAAACTGCTGAATAACCCAATTTCAGCTAATGAAATTTAAAATGTAATTAGAACTGACCAACAAGAAAAAGCCCAGGTCCTGATGGATTCACTGCTGAATTCTACAAGAAATTTAGAGAAGACTTAAAGCCAACACTCCGCAAACTCTTCAATGAAATTGAAAGGGAAGCAAGTCTCCCTAACTCATTCCTGGAAGCAAGTATTACCCTCATACCAAAACCAGAGGAAGAAGAAAAGAAAATTACAGGCCAATCTGCCTCATGAACACAAATGCAAAAATCCTCAATAAAATACTGGCAAATAGAATACAGCAAGTTATCAGGAAGATTATACACCATGATCGAGTGGGATTCATTCCAGGAATGCAGGCATGTTTCAACATATGCAAACCAATAAATGTAATACACCATATCAACAGGGCCAAGGACAAGAATCACATGATCTTCTCAATAGATGCAGAAAAAGCCTTTGAGAAAAATCCAACACTCATTCATGATAAAAACCCTACAGAAAATCAGAATAGATGGTCTCTACCTAAACCTGATAAAAGCCATATACCATAAACCAACAGCCAACACCTTACTAAATCGAGAAAAACTGAAAACTTTCAACCTAAAATCAGGAATGAGACAAGGATGTCCATTATCACCACTCCTATTCAATATAGTTCTGGAAATGTTAGCCAGAGAAATTAGGCAAGAGAAATAAATAAAGGGAATAAGGATAGGAAAGGAAGAAGCTAAATTATCACTCTTTGCAGATGATATGATACTCTACATAGAAGACTCCCAAAACTCCATTGAAAGACTTCTAGAAGTGATAACCAAATTCAGTAATGTTGCTGGATACAAGGTCAACACTGAAAAATCAATAGCATTCCTCTACATGAACAACAAACTCACTGACAGAGAAATAAGGGAAACCACACCCTTCACTATAACATCCAAAAAAATGAAATATTTAGGAATCAATCTAACAAAGAAAGTAAAATATCTACACAGTGAAAATTACATTACTCTGAAAAAGGAAATCGGAGAGGATTTCAGAAAATGGAAAGATACTCCCCGTTCATGGATAGGAAGAACAAACATTGTGAAAATGGCCATTCTTCCAAAATTATTATACAGATTTAATGCAATCCCAATCAAAACACCACTTGCCTACCTCACAGAGCTAGAGAAAGCTTTCCTGAAATTCGTCTGGAACCAGAAGAGGCCTAGAACACTAAAGGCAATTCTGGGCAACAAAGGTAAGGCAGGAGGCATCACAATCCCCAACTTGAAACTATATTACAAAGCTAGTGTGATAAAATCAGCATGGTACTGGAATAAAAACAGACCTGAAAATCAATGGAATAGATTAGAAGATACAGACACAACTACAAACACACTTAGCCATCTCATCTTTGACAAAGGGGCCAAACATGTGCATTGGAAGAAAGATAGCCTCTTTATTTATTATTATTTTTTTTAAGATAGCCTCTTTAACAAATGGTGCTGGAAAATCTGAATTTCCATATACTGTAAACTAAAACTAGATCCACGTCTATCACCATGCACTAAAATAAAGTCAAAATGGATCAAAGATCTGAATATTAATACAGAGATGCTAAATCTGCTGGAAGACAAGGTAGGTAAAAATCTTGATGACATAGGAATAGGCAGAGAGTTTATGAACAAAAATCAAACTGCATGGGAAATACTTCCCAGAAACAACAACTAGGATCTCATCTTATTAAACAGCTTTTGCATGTCAAAAGAAATCTCCAACAGAGTGAAAAGCAAACCCATGAGTTGGGAAAATATCTTAGCCAATTGTCCATCAGACAAAGGACTTCTATCCAAAATTTATTAAGAATTTTAAAAAATCAGGCCCCTAAAATTCAAGAACCCAATCCAAAAATGGGCATCTGAGATGAATACACACTTCTCAGAGAAAGAAATACAAACGGCAAATAAATATATGAAAAAATGTTCAACATCAATGGTCATTCAGGAAATGCAAATTAAAGCAACACTGAGATCCCATCTCACTCCAGAAAGAATGGCCAAGATTAAAAAATCAATCAACAACAAATGTTGGAAGGGCTGTGGGGAAAAAGGAACTCTTCTCCACTGTTGGTGGGAATGTAGACTGGTGCAACCACTGTGGAAAACATGTGGAGATTCCTCAAGAAGCTAGGGTTAGAGATCCCATGCAACCCAGCTGTCCCACTTCTGGGCATTTTCCCAGAAGAATTAAAAACTTCATACCACAGTGATATTTGTGCACCCATGTTTATAGCAATCCAATTTGTAATAGCCAAATCTTGGAAACAACCCAAGTGCCCATCAATCAAAGAATGGATAACATACTATATGGTTTATTATCTTCTTTATAAAGTTTGTGAAACAGAAAACACTGAAAACTGTTGGCACCATTTTTATAAATGTGGAGACCAGTGACAGTGGTGCTTGTGTGTGCGTGTGTGTGTGTGTACATCATAGAACAGAAAGGAGAAAACTCTAGTTAAAAGATTTCAAGTATTACAGTGGTATATAAAAGCTGTTGGCAGTATTTCACAAGACCTTGTTTCTCCTGAGAAATCATTGTAGTAGCATTTGAATATTTTAACTGTGTCACTGCATTTGTTTCTACTATAAGTTTTCTTGTAACATAGATTGATCACAGGGAGAGAGTACTTGTAAATCATGATTTTTTTAAATTATTATGTCAGTATTGGTTATGATCATTGCAGTTTGAACATACAGGTAATTCATTTTTAATAATATAAAGCACTTAAGCAATTTCCAGGAAAATTTTGTGTGTATGTCAGTCAATACTATCTCTTTCTTTTTCTGTCAAACTATACTTCTTTTTTGATGCCTTCTGCCTGCATTGCCTTGTAACTCATCTCTTTCTACAGGAGAAAAGACATAAAAGAAGCTTGCAAGGAGAAACTGTTTAAGGCACCTTGTACTTTGTCATGTACATTCTTTGAAAATTTTCAAATTCACCTTTGTATTAGTGTTTTGTGTATGAAGATTTTTACATCAAACTTCAAAGTTGTAGGTCATGTATTTTCCTTATGTGTTTAAAATGTAAATGACATATGCATTAAGAAGAAAACTATGAGCATGTGCAAAAAGCATTTTAATATGCTTCTAGAAATTGTGATTCAACCCAGATATTTATATAGCAGTGAATATAAATTATTTAGCAATTAATAATTTTTTATGCAAAGTAGCAAGAGTGTAAATGATCAAAAGATATCTATCGAGTTGTGTTTTATAAGATAATCAGATACTCTTCAGAATTTGACATTTAAAAACTGTACCTCTGAAAGTCGTACTATAAAACCAACCCCTTTTATTTGCAAAATGTCATCAGTAGGATGAAGATGGAATTATTACTACTTTTGTTATTACCATTCATAGAACTTATATTTACTGAATATTTATTTTACATTAGATACTATGCTGAATAGTGTACATGTCTCATAGGATCCTTGTAGTAACCCTAAAAAAATAAGCACATGTTTTATACCTATTTTTACAAAGTGGGCACTAGTAAGTTAAGTAATTTATCCAAGATTACACCTTGAGTTGGAGGCTGGAAATGTACACAGTGAATGGTGAAGAAGGATTTATGAAATTGTGTAAATATAGAATGCTGATGTAGCCTACCTCAATTTATTCTACCATTCATATGCATTCCTATGAATTCATATTTCATCCAGGTATCTTTGGGGATTCCAGCATGGAGCAATTGCAAAACCTAAAACCACAACAGTGGTGAGATGTCATGTATCATGTACATCCTAGCTGTTAAAAACAGGGACATTTACCCACTGAAGTCAACATTCACCCCGAGTGACATACGGTGCACCAGGCACCAGGACCTAAGTGCTACTCTAGGTAAGATGCTAATTACTGTGATTTGAGAATAACCCTCCTGTCATATTTTCCATAATTCTTAATGACAAAAATAATAAATTTATTCTTTGTGTTGGTGTCAAGGTTTCCAAACAGATTCTTAAGCTTCACAAGACAGTGATGAAAATTATGACTATTTGTTATTAGTTTGTGTCCTCAGAACATAATAATAGGTGCTCAAAAGTAGTCGTTTTAGTTGAATGAACTGAACTGAAGCTTTTGGGAATGGTTCATGTGAGGCAGACACAGTGGTAATCAAGAAGCAGCATTCTTTGTATCAGGCAAAGGCAACAACAATATTCGCAGCCTATGGCAGGACACCTTACCAAATGTCAGAACTTTATTCTTCCTGGACAAACTACTAACTTGTTTATGGCATAATGAATATTATGAACAGACTCACTGAAAAAAATTAAGAGTAAATGATATTACTAGCTAAACTGTTACGAGACACTCCTCCATATAGGGGGAGAAAAAGCAACAGAATTTACAAGAACCTGAAGCATTTTCCATTATAGATGCACCAGCTATAGGATCACCCTTGCCTCTGACTACTGCCAATTTCACTACTACCTGTTGCCTATTGTCCCACTGCAGTAAAAGTCATATATTTCAGATATATTCTTAAATAGCAGGAACTCTTTCAAGTCATCAGTTTCTAAACTAGTCAGGACATGCTATTTTGTGTGGTCAAAAAAAAATTCATCCTACTACCTCAGTGGTTAAAAACAATAATGGTTTATTTCTTAGTCACCTTCTATCCCTTATCCATAACTAAGGAATCTTCTCCAATTTATTGTCACTAGAAACAAGCTTATAGATTAGATCCTGTCTTGGTTACTTTTATTTTTCTCTCGTTGCTGAGACAAAATACCTGGCACCCAAAATGAAGGAAGGAAAGGATTATTGATCCCACAGTTTTTGGAGGTTTCAGTCCATAATCAGCTGGTTCCAAAGCAAGGTGGCATGACACTGGGACAACACTTCAAGGCAGCAGCCAGAGCAAAAAAAAGGGGAAAACAAGCCTCTTCTCCTCCCTTAAAGTGTATGTAGGCCATCTCCCACTCCCTAAGGCAGATATAGCCTTCACAAAATCTCTTTGCCCTCATCTTGCACAGGATAAGGATATTTACAAAGTAAGAACCATGGATCCCTGCTGAGTCTGTCAGTTAAACTTCTAAACTTCTCAAGTTGACACAATGTAACAATCAGAACAGATCCCATCTGAATTAATTTGCTAAATATGCTGTAAAAATGTGCCATCAAATAGGTCACTTAAAACAACAGAAAACTATTATCTCACCATTCCAGAAGTTGTTGATTCACAATTGTCTGCAGGGCCGTGCATTCAGTGAAACTATAGGGAACAAACCTTGGCTTCTAGTTTCTGGTGATCCCTGGCAACCTGTGGTGTTCTTGGCTTGCAGCTGCACCACTTCAAACTCTGTCTACACAGTCATAACACATCTCCCTGGTTATCTCTCTTCTCTTCTTAAAAGGTCAGGGTCATATTAGGTTATGGGCACACCCTATTCCAGTACAAACTCATCTTACAAATGGCACTGCAATGACCTTATTTCCAAATAATATCACATTCTGAGGTATTTCCAATCAAACTTAACACACATTTTGTATGGGTACACAACTTGATCAATTACACCATTCAAATGTGGATAGTTGCTGTTATGGATTGAATATTTGTGTCCCCGCAAAATCCATGTGTTAAAATCATATCCTCAAATCTTACAGTATTTACATCTGGAAGCAGGCTTATAAAAGGTAACCTCTCTCTCTGTCTCTGTCTCTCTCTCTCTTTCTCTCTCTATGCATGAAGAAAAGTTCATGAAAAAGAGTGAAAAGGCAGCTGTGTAGCCTAGAAAGTAGGCTTCATCTGACATATCATCTACTTGTTCCTTGATCTTTGAGTTCCCACCCTTCAGAATTGTGAGGAAATGTTTGTTATTTAAGCCATTTACCATAGTCTATGTCATTTTGCTATAACCTGATTGGATTACAGCAGTTACGCAGGCAAAGGGACATTGTAAGAGACTGTGCAATATCTACTAATGATTTAACTCAGAAAGAACACATACGACTTCCGTTAGGGTTGCACTGATAGGACGCATGACCCTGTTGTCCACTCAACTCTTCTAGGCTCTATTTCCATGAGTTCCTGTCTGTACCAGCATGACCTCGATCCCTTGGTCTGTGAGCTGTCACTGATTGCTGGCTCCTTCTTTAGGCAGCAAAATAGACTGTGAAATTTACACTCCCCTAAGAATAGACCCTCCAAAAGCAGCTCAAGTTGGTATTTAAACTAGTTGCTTTGCTCTTTTGTTGAGGTGATTCTGATGCATGCTTTATGTTACCTCCTAAAGCTTTTTCATTGAATGAAGCTTTAATTGCTTATGTTATGAACCTACCTTATCATACATACCTTTTTCCCTTCTTTCACTTCTTTTTTTTTTTTTTTTTGGCAGCACCGGGGATTGAACTCACAAACTCGCACCTGCCAGACAGGCGCTTGAGCCACTGAGCCAAACTCCCAGCCCTGGTTTTTTGAGGCAGGATCGCACTATGTAGCTCAGGCCAGCCTTGCGCTCGCCTTGTAGCCCAAGCCGGCCTCAAACTCACAACGCTCCTCCTACCTCAGCCTCCCCAGTGCTGGGATTAAAGGCGTGCACCACCACGCCCGGCTCCTTCTTTCACTTCTACAATGCTCTTTCTTTCATTCCTGTGTACCTGTTTCATCAGAACACCTGGAAACAAACTGCTTGACCCTTAGAGCTTGTACTTAGGTGTGTTTCCTGGGGAATCCAAACTGAGATGTTCCAGACCTCAAGTCAACCAGACTTTTCACTGGCTTCCTCATCTCATGTTCTCTCCCCCACACCTTTCTTTCTGGGATCACCTCCCGAAGTAAACTACTTACCCTCAAGTCTCTAATTTACCTTGCCTTTTGTTGCAGAGCCTGATGTAAACAAAACCTGAAGGTTTTGAAAAATCATGTTTAAAAAAAATCTTTGTATTGCATGCTAGAAAGTAAATTCCAGATTATGTCACATTTTTGTGTGGTTTATTTGGTTCTTCTGGTTTATATGTGCATATGCTTGTACATGTGCATATGTATTTATATAGATGCATGGAGATATGTAAACAGGTATACTTATTTTTGTGTATATCAGAATTAACAGTCTAACATAAACAACATTCACATTTAGCCTTATAATATGAGGGAAAACACTGTCCATCCTTGAATTCATGAACTTAATTATTTAATTGGGAATTACTTTTTCCTAGGAATTATTTTTGTGAGTAAGTGCATACTTCTTTCAGTTGCTTTACTTTGCTGTTTATGGTTTTTCTGTGTACCATACTCGAGTTATCTCAGGGAATTTATATTTCTCCATGAATCCATTAAGGCTTCATCTGAAGAACACTGCAAGTGGCAATTGTTCTCAGTGGTAGAAGTTTTCCTGTAGGCCAAGGTCTGTAAACTAGAGGTCGCATAGCTACCTACCCTGTTTTTGAAGCACCTCTCTTCTCTGAGAATTTATTGTCTCTCTAGTGTCTTCTAATACTGGTCTCCAAACACTTCTTCATCTGGCAGAGGGACAAACAAAACCCCAATACCAGCTTTATACAAGTAACCTGCAAAAACAAACACAAAGTTTCACTTACTTCCACAAATCCTCAAGCATCTGCCAGAAGTTAACCCACAACATGCTGGAAACTGGACTTGAAAGTGAAAAGCAAGGAAGTATCAGTCATTCCAACACAGGCTCATAATGCCCTCTGTAATTGCTTTGAGTTTTTATTTTGTGGTTGTTGTTGTAGCTGTTGTTGTTATGATTATATTACACTACCAGAAAGTTAAGTTTTTCACCAAAGCAGTGTAACATAGTTGTTAAGAATTCCGACTCTAGAGTGAGATTAGACAGATTCTCGTCACAGTTCATCTACCTACCATCTGTGTGATATCCACATCGTAATTTAAGCCCTGTGCTTCTGTTTCTTTCTTAAAGTGTGGCTCATAGTACTTACTGCTCAGAGTCTTTTGGAAAAGATTATATAATAAAGACAACATTTTTTGGCAGATTCTAAATGGTTTGAGGATTAATTTATAACTAGGTACATTGAAACACTAATTTAATACTGAAAGTAAGGTGCACAGAAAGATGTCAATGTCATGTGAGAATTATTCCCACTCACTTCCCATTTGACAGAAAAACAAACTATGTTTTCACCATAGGCACTTAATGCCCAAAAGGAGAACTGAGAGCAGAGTTGAGCTTTGCACATTTGCTTATTTTCACAAATTTACCAGTGAACTAATATTGCCCATTTTCCTGTGAAAGGAAAATTGTCTGGTGGATATCTCACCTCATAAAAACAAAGAAAATGGAGAAATTGTCTCCCCTATGGATTGAGGTTAATATCTATCCATGACACTTTTATCCCGAGTAGTCTTTGAGCCTGTTCATTATTCCTGTTGTAGAAACCCATGTGGCTTTCCCTGAGTTTGGCTGTGAGCCCAGCCTCCACCTTTTCTGCCCGAAACATGCCCTTTGGGTGCCTTCCTGGATTCCTCATAGGCAGGTGAGTTTCCCTCCTCAGCTCCTTACTGAATGAGCGCGTTAAGAGACCCTTTCCATTCTTATCCAAAACCCTCTTCTACAAGGAAGTACTGTGAGCTCAGAAACCACCACTAAGACGAAATACACAAAGTCCAGTTAAAATTTCAACTGAGCTATGACCCACATTAAATTCTATACAATATAAAAATCCCAGGAAGAAACCAAAGATAAAATTCTTCTCCAAGTTAAAATTCAAACATAAAGACACCAAAGCAATGAAAATCCACTATCTTTCTTTTACAATTTAAAACTCTAAACTGAATATTTTTTATATTAAGTGAAGAAATCATCTTTATAAATTTGTTCTTTCATTTTACCTCTGACAGGGGCATTTTTCCTGACTATGTAGAAGTGTACTCGTTTCAGAAGCTGGAGAAAGTTTCAGTATCTCTTATTTTAATCTACATGGTCTCTTCCTGACCTCAGTGATTACAGACAGAACAAATCTCTCGAGAGTTCCACAGCCTTCATAAAATACATAATATTACAAATTCACTATATCTATCCCCATAAAATTTACAAAGCAGGAAACTGGTCTGTTTTTCCATCACCATCACAGAATACTTAAAACCACAGGCTACAGGGGGACAAGTTTACTAGGATCACATCTTCATGGAGTACAATTCATGGCTTTCTGGCTCCAAGGCACAAACATGGCATAAGACCATGGCAGAGGAAAGCTGTTTATCTCAAAGTAGATGGAAGGAAGCGCAGGGGCAAAGAGCCAACATGAGATATAACCTCCAAAGGCACAAGTCCGGGGATCAACCTCTTCCAACTACACCTCATCTCTTAACAGCACATTCACATATGCATGCCAGTGGGTTACCCCACTAATGAGTATAGAGCCCCCATGAGTCAGTTACCTCTCCAGAAGTCTCTTAATCTAATCAAATTCTCAATTAAGATTTACTGGCACACCAGGCAAATTTATATTCCCCAAACCTAGTAGTACTCAGTTTTGCCTAAGTTCATCATAGAAACCAAATGAAGGAAATGTCTGCCAAGAAACTCTCCATGAACGTACTCTCACCAGAATGACAATCAGTCCATTTATGTTATTCAGAGCCTTTGTATTTGTTTACAAACCATAAGGCTGTGAAAGAATTGTTTCTGATTCTATGCAACTGTTAAATCTGAACTGAAATTTCAGTTTGGTGTTTATATCATATTTGCTGGAATTGAAACGCTGCTAGCTCCTTAGAAGTCTAAAAAATTCCAATGAATGGGACAGCATTAGTCAATGGGTATATTTAAAGTATCTTTCTTTTGTAATCAGAATTGGCAATTGTTATTTATCCCTTGTTTCCCATTTTCCTGACCCAGTATTACACTGAGGTTAGCATCTATTTTTCTGAGCAGCCTTTCTCATCCCTGAGCCACAATTTGTTATTGCAGGATATACTAAACTTGGTAAAAATCTGCCTCCTATCTTGTTCTTGGAGCAACACAGTTAACATTCATAGGATTAGATCAATTTTGCATGTCTATATATGGTAATCTGAGTAACTCTTTTGAAGATAACTATGCAAAATAACAACCTTAGTTATGTTCCTACCACCTTGTTTTGAAAGCCTATATTGTTATTGTTTTGAGTTCTTGGTTATTGTTATTTATTTGTCTCTTGTTTTCTTGTATTTTTTTTTATCTTTCCCTCTAATACAGAAAGGGTAGATGTACACGGATAGGCTTATACATGCCTAGAACTTCTTGTAAACAGTTTACAAGAATTGATTTTATTAGGTGTGGTGTTATGAACAGCTACTTTGAAGAAAACAAGACATTATGGTATCCATTGATGATTTCCTATCATCTTGTTTTGAAGTCCTATAATGGTTTGATTCTTTGTTTTCATCAGTTTTAGTGTTTTGTATTATTTGATTTCAATATGTGTGAAGGTATGAACAGCTATTTTGAGAAAAACAAGAGACATTATGGTAGCCATTGTTGATTTCCTATTGTCTGGTTTTGAAGTCTCATAATGCTTTCATTCTTTCGTTTCGATTGGTTTTATACTATTTTGTTTTGCTTGAATTTATTGTGTGTGACGGTATGGACAACTACTTTAAAGAAAACAAGAGATAATATAGTAGCCACCGTTGATTTCCTGTTGTCTTATTTTGAAATCCTGTGTTGCTTGCATCATTCTGTTCTGATCTGCTTTGTTCTGATTTGTTTTGTTTTGTTTCATTTTCTTTAAAATAAAATTTTAAAAATCTGCCTCCTATCAATTGAGTCTCCTTAATCCCTTTAACTTGTTTCACTTGGAAAAAAAAAATTCCTTTCCCATTTGGAATCAGAATCTGCCATTTGATGCTTTTGAAACATATGCCAAAAGGGGCCTAGTAAGACCTGATTTCTCTGCATGTTGTCTTTAAGATACATTCTCTTTATTCACTTTCTGAATTTTCCAAGCATTGAAAAACATTACTTTATGTTGCTTTTTTCTCAACAGCCATTAAGGGTTCCTCTTATGCTTAATTTCCTTTTCCTTATACCTTTCAGGAGGGTTTAGCTGATTCCCAAGAGTCAAACTTATTTTTAGCTTAGTTTCTTTCCTTCTTAGTAAATATGAATTTTATAAAGTTTATTTTAAATTGAAGATTAGTGACTATATATTTATGGGGTATAATGTAATATGTTGATAAATGTATAAAGTTATAGAATTATTTGCTTTAGTAGAATTGAGGATGCTTTAACATTTTATTTTACCCTCCACATATTTGTTTTCTCATCATTTTCCTTATATTTTTTTCTCACAGAGAAATGGGTCTGGACCTGTGTGTGTGCAGTGAACCTTGGCTCAAACCAATCTTGTCTTCCCTCATTCTCCGTTAGAAAATCACTTCACGCCGCCCCCTCTCCGTCTGCCCTCTCATTGCCATTGCCTGTCCGGCCCTTCAAGTTGTCTCAGACAGTTCTTACCTCAGTGTTATTAAGTGCATACATTTCTGGGCAGCTTAATGAAGACAAAATCATATGTTCACTTTTCCTAAGTATACCCTCTTGAAATTATCTAATAAGACTTCAGCTCTTCCTCATTCTGACTTCTAAATGTTTCCTTAAATCTGCACAGGTTATTTTTGAAAACCACTTGGTGAAGCTGTTGCAATCTTTAAAGGTGGTCTTCTCTTTGCTTTTCTTACAGGTCCCTACACTAACGGCTCTTTATAACAATGTCTTCAGTTCCAATTTCTTTAGGAATATTACTCCCATTTGTTTTCTGTAAATGATGTTCAATTTCTTTGAGCCATAAATAAGGTAGACAAGGTTTCTGTCTCCTTATAAATAACTACGTTTTACTTTAGTCAAGCAGGTTTTTTGATTCTGCCTGTTGTGCTTGTGTCTTAGAATCTCTGCCTTTCTCTGAGGGATTTTTCTCTGCCAACACATCTTATGTTATTTCCACTATTTATAGTGTTGCCTCTCCCCTGTTCTGAGAATAAATGCCTTTTTCAAGCTACTTCCTAATCAACATGATTTCTCTACATTGTTTTGCTATTACCAAGATGACATATGGTAAGGGCACCAGGTCTTTCTGTTTGTATTAAGAGGGTCTATTATCTTCAAAGCAGTGAATATAGTTGAAATCATGAAACCAGGAGGCCTGAGAGCTTCTGCAGTTAAATCCTCAGACACTCCATTGTAATATGGGTGTGAGTGTAAGGTTGTATTGGGTGGCGAGGGAAATTCCCATACACGTAAACAGGGTACTGCCTGGCATGGTGGCAGAGACCTGGTAATCTCAGTACTCTGGGAGTCTGGGGCAGAAAGATCACAAGGTGGAACCCAATCTGCACAATTTAGCAGCTTAGTGAGATCCTGTTTCAAAATAAAAAACTGAAGAGGGCTGGGTATATAATTCAGTGTGAAAGCTCAGAATTCCATCCCCAATGCCAAAAACCAAAGCAAACCTGACCAAAACAAGATGAAATAAAAAAAGAACTAGGGTACCATAGTCTCCAGCCAGGGTTCTGCCTCCTTCATGATGTTCAGAGATGTCCACTTGTGGAATTCAGGGGACACAAAGATACTGGTATGTGCTGCCCACACCTCTGCAAAGGTCAACCCCAATGCCTCTCTGAAGGTTTGTCACCATTCACAAAGTCACAGTCACACCCCTAATGAGAAGGCCACTAAAAAGAAATCTAAAAGGAAAATAAATGCCAGAAACTGCCATTTCCACCCCCGTTCAAGAAGCAGAATGGCTGACCCCAGACACAGCAGTTAAAAACCGATTTCGCCACGAGAAACAACTTGGCACAGTATAAAGCTGCACACAGACCACCCAGGGCCCAGTGCCTGCCTCTCGCCCTGAATGACTGCAACTGACCAGAATTTCCCACATGAATATCATCTCACTGTTTGTCTTCATCAAATTAATATGATCATCTTCCACATATTTTTATTGTAAGAAGCATTAGTTTTAAATCAAAGTTTAAAGTTAAAAAAAATACCAGTTTGAGAAAAGAAGCTAGTGTGACACAGTCATGTTTGAGTTACTTTCTGGTGTTCCTAGAATTCATGTTTTAAAAGTTATTAATGTTTACATTTCTAATGAAAAAGAAATGTGTCCCTCATCTTACCCTGTGGTGGAAAAGGCAGGTAAATCGGTAAGGATAAACAAGGTTGCCTTTTGGAAAGTCTAGAAAGCTGGATTTTTCTAACTTAAAAAAGTCAGGTGAAGCCTAAGAAAATTGTCAGAACAAATATTGCCAAAAGCTGTTCATCGCCTACAAACAGATCTGACGGAGAGCTCTGCTGTATAAATAGGTGTTTCTGAGCCACAATTCTGACCTGACTTCCTATGTTGAACCCACAAAAAACAAGCTTCTGCTGTCTCTCTGCTCTTTATTTATCTTCAGAGTTGCTATGGTAATCTTCCAAACTCTAATTTTGTCCTAGTATGCAGCCTGTCATTACACAAATTATCAAATTTGAGACTACAGAGCCCTAGGCCAAAATCACTGGCTTAATACCAAAACTGAAACTTTGGAAGTCATATTCACACTTATAAAGAAAATCCCAAGTCCAACAGTAACGGAATTAGTATCTAGGCTATCTACCTGTACATCATCTACCCTCATCCACATTTACTCTACGCTCTCTAATCCCAGTTTCATTTAGCTGTTCGTAAATTACTGCTTTCTGTGGTTGACACGTGTGAAAGTTCATGTGTTATAAACTATTCTCAAGGCAACAGCGCTGAGGTGAAAACTTGGAATTTTTTTTTCTTAGAGGTGGTGTTGGTATTGGGGTTGAACCTAGTGCCTATGCACTGAGTTAAGTTACCCAGGCAGGACTCCTCAAACTTGTGACCCTCCTGCATCAGCCTCCCAGATGGCTGGGATGACAGGTGTGCCTCACAATGCCCGGCAACAGGTGAAACCTTCAGTAGGTGATGAGGGGATGCGGTGGTGAGGCCTCAGCTTCGCTCTGACATTTACATTGAGTACTCTGATGTCAGTCTCATGAGAGTTCTCCAATTTATCCCAAAAGTGTATTTGTTATGAAAGTAAGTATTACGGCATTGTTATGGTTGAAACACTGTGTCAACTGGAGAAGGTCAGAAGTTTACCTGAGAGACTCAGCAGGGAGCCAGGGTTTTTATTTTGTAAATATCCTCATCCTGTGCAAAGGAGGGCAAGGAGATTCTGTGAGTGCTACACCTGCCCTGGGGGTGGAGGTGGCCTGTGTACAATATAAGGAAGGAGAAGAGGCTTTTTGCTTGTTTGTTTTTTGCTATGTCTGCTGCCTTGAAGTGTTGCCCCTGTGCCATGCCACGCTGCCTTGGAGCCAACTGATTATGGACTGAAACCTCTAAACACTGTAAGCTAAATAAACCTTTGCTTCCCTAATTTTGGGTGTCAGGTGTTTTGTCTCAGCAAGGAGAGAAAGTAACCAAGACTGGTATAATGTTTTTGCAAGATAATTACCCACATGAATGGAATTAATATCTTCAAAAGAGAATCCTTCTCTCCTTCTTCCTGCTCGCTAACTACTGTATCTGTTCCTCTTTCCATTTTCCTCTTTCTCTCCCTCTCTCTCATGCACGCTCTCTCTCTCCCTCTCTCTCTCACACACACACACATCCCTCCTATATCCTTTTTCTTTGTTTCCTTACCATGTTGGTCATTTTCACAGGATTTCATCTCTGTTGAAAATTTTACCACATTGTTTACATTCAAAGGTTTCTTTATAAAAGTTATTTGTATTGGTACATGTTTGCAGTACGTAGTGATCACATCTAACATGAAGAGTGGTATTGGGGACCCGGCCTAGATTCCCAATCTCCCAAATGAGTGTACGGTGAAAGCTTAAATAAATGAGACAAGTGGTATGATTTTAGGGCTCCAGGAGGATCAAAGCCCTCTGCAGAGTTCTTGACTCTGAGGCTATGATAAGGGTTAAAACAAAGAGCTTCTCTGGGCCACCCGTATTTATTTCCATAATAACCAAAGAGAGGGGATACTGAGGAAAGCAAGGGAATGAGCAAGACCTTGGGAGCCACTTCAAAGACTTCTCCAAGTAGTAAATTGTGCCAGTTTTAGAACTGTCTTATCTCCATGATGACATTTACAGGGGAGTGAGACGCCTGCAAGTATGAGATACCTGCAGCTGCAGGCTCTATCTACTAATTGGATTGGAGTCAGGTATCTTCAGCTGTGGCCTTATCGTACCCTTTGAGGTATTTCTGGCCTCACAGTCCACTACAGGCTTCAGCCAGGACCAGTGATTCATAGAGGTTCACTTACTATGAATCAGCTCCCATCACCAGGCAAGGGTCCTAGACCTAGGACAGGCTCACAGATAAATATAGAATGCCAGTTAGTTAAATTTAAATCCTGCTCAGAGCTGCTTCGTAGTGGTCTCCAACAGTGTCGGTCCATGCATATAACACACTGTAGTCCTTTCATTTTTTTCATTCCCATACTCCTCCTCTCTTTTCTTGCTTCTTCCAACTTCAGGTCCCTTTTCTACTTGTAAAAGCTCTATTTTCCTCATGTTTCTCTTCAATTCTTTTTGTTTTTCTCCTTTTCCTCCCTTCCACCCCCTTGCTCCACCTCATGTTCCCTCAGCCACTTGAAAACAATCTCCCTAGTTCCTATTTATCTATCTAGCCTCTATTTTGCTTTGTATCCTAAGGTTTCTTTCCCTGGGAGCTTCTTCATGCCTTAGGAGGCCACTGGAGTAAGCATTGGCCTTGCCGCACTGTTACAACCCCAGGCTTTTCAGGCAGTGTGAGTTCTTTCATGTATTTGGGGGCAGTGGAAGAAATGAGGGCCTTACTGAGGGAACCCCTATAAGCACACATCCCTTGCAAATTGTTTATGTTCACAGGGTTTCTCTCCAATGTGAATTTCATAAACTGCATCTCCCCTTGATCTTGCACCTTCTGCCATAGGATGACACAGCAAGAAAAGGCCTGAGAAGATAGGTCCCTGGATATTAGATTTCTCAACTTCCAGAACCATGAACGAAATAAACTTCAAAATCTATCAATTATCTAATCCTTTGTTATAGGAGCCCAAAATAGCCTAAGACATCACTTAATGAATTTCAAATCATATTTGACTTTTCTCTCTCCATTTCTTTAAGCTGAATGTACCTCCAGAAGGATGCCTTTTTATTCACAAAAATGTTTCTCTTACACATATTATTTTTTATAATTTCTCTTCTCCTCCCCTTTTTCATTTCTATACCTTTTCTTATTTTTTGATTCCTTTTCCATTCTTTTCTCAGAACCTCAATAGCAAGTAGCACAGCTTTAATGGTAATGGATGCAGACTGAGCTGACCTCAGAAGCAGGTGCTCTCTCAAGAAGGCAAACGCAGGCGCCCCAGGGAGGCCTCAAGGAATGGGCAGGGCCTTGTGTCTCTAGCTGCTGTGATCAACCAGAAGGACCTCCTCTCATGCAGTGTGACAGCCCCAGCTTACTGTTTAGATGTGTGCCCTGGCAGGTCTCTCCTCAGGCATTTGTGCATAAGCCTTCTAAAATCAGTGTCAAGCGTGTTTTAAATGTTTGGCAGCAACGATTTTCTTTGAGTAGCTTTGTGGAATTTTTCTATTGTATTCCAGATTTAATTTTGTTCCACTAACTGTTTGCTACAAGAAAATACTTCATTAAATATTCTTGCACATGAGCTTTATCATCCGTATGTATGTTCTTTCTACATGTCCGTAAGTAAACTTACGGGTAAAAGTCATTGTGTACAGTATCTCCATTTTTAATGTATGTAGCCAGATTGTTTTCTCAATGTGTTAAAGTTAATTACATTTCCCCTAGTACTGAAGACAGGAAGTGAGAAAGGACATGAATCCAAATCAAGGAAGAGACTTTTTTGGTCCAAAGAAGGAATTTGAATTTCTTATACATTCAATAGGATAATATGGAAGTTTTTACATAGAAAGGAGATGTAATTTTCAAAGTATTACAAAAAAAGTCCTCTGAAATGTTGTGTGGGAAATGATTTTAGGGAAGGAAGGATTGTAGCAAAGAGAAAACTATAATGAAAATTTTTTTTCAATTGTTAGGATCTTGGAAATATTTTTATATGAATTCTTAATAAGATAGTGGTGCTCTGAATTTTATTTAAAACAGCTATGCTAAAAGGATTTAACCTGTACAGAATATATACATAAGTTTTTTTAAATCAATGGATTCCAAAATAAATATCTATTAAGTATAAGATCATTAAGAAAAACACATTTAACAGTGCTTTTTGAAGGTCTACTCTGATAATATAATCTGAAATAAATCTTCCTCTCTATTCTTTCATGTTCTCATTCTCTGATAGCCTTTTATCAGTCTTTCCATCTGTAAATGTATTTTCATTTGTGCTTTATCAATTCAGGGTCCATTTGTCTGGCAGCCCTGACCCCAATGCCTGTCTGCTCCTTGGGTACCAGAGCCCTGCTCAGCATGAATGCAGAACAAGCAGAGCACTCAAGCCAACATTTGATAAATAAATAAATATTTGTATCTAAAATACCAAGGAGCAAATACTTCTGTGCTTCAATACCTGTCCATGTCCATTGCTCGGAAAGAAAAAATTTAATGAACACTTCCAGGATCTCAATGAATAAAATTATAGCATTTACTCATTCAGCAATATATTTTATGCAAGTTAAAGCATCATTCTTCTATTTCATTTGCTTGAATATCAGTGGGACATTGTTTGTGCACATTTATTTTAAAGTGATAGCATGCTCACATATAGGGTCACTCCTTTATTATTATTATTTGAATATAATCTGTCAGTCAAAAAATAATTTATTTTCTGAACGACTTTGTCCTCCAGTCAGAATTATTCTAAACAGCTTGTCCAAGTGGCTAGAGGGAGATAGGAAATTATTGCATGTGAGAAATAAATAGAAATTAAAATGTGTTGCATATAGCATATGATTGGATGACAGTGGAAGGAGAGTTGAAATGAGTTTCTAATAAATAGAATCAAAATTAAAATGGAGAATTTGGGGATGGAATTTTTGTTAAGAGAGCTAGAACTAACAAGTTGAAAAGGTCATAATACTCATGTGCATTGGATGCTTAGATATCATGAGATAAACTTAAACCAGGTTTTCTAGTTAGTGAGAAAAATGAAAAGGAAAAGGTTTACTAAAAATCATCTCTCTTTTGCTAAATGAACCATTTAAAATGATGAAGAGTTCAGTGGTTTTAAGACTAATTGAACTGAATAAGCTCAAGGAGCAGGAGGCTCTCCTTCCTAAATGGCCTCTCTGCTGTACCCATCTGTCTCGGGCAAGTCTACAGTTCCTCCTGGGCGCGAGGTAAATAGTGTAAACTGAGGGAAGGGAGACAAGCAAGCAAGCATAAGCCCCAGAAATAAAAGACAGCACGTGTAAAGTTAAAAAACTATATATATGACTAAATTTATGTAAATTTTATTAGAAGAAAATTGATATTAACCTACCAAAGCTTGAGGGAGTAGCACTGCCAAATACGCTATTGTGAAGCCTTTATAAATCTTTAGTTGTATAAGCTTTACAGTTACTTTTGCCCTGTTTGGCGTCTCCCTACCAAGACCTTCAAATTAGACCACTGAGGACAATGAGTAACCAAGTCTCAGGAGGACAGGGACAGGGCACAAGGGAGTGATTCACACATGCAAAAGACCCGGGAGCCGGAGATTAATCATGTGACTGTGCTTGATAACTGCTATGGGCTACGGGCTCCTTCTCATTCTTCCTGTTGCTAAATAAATGACTGCTTCTCTATCATAAGAAAATGAATACCATGGTAAGTTCTGACAAATTCTTGTAAATCTGTTCTAATTTGTCTTTTTTTTTTTTTTTTTTTTTTGCAACTCAATACAATGGGAAAAAATAGAAAAAACCAGATACTTCTAGACTTTGAGAAGTGAGTAAAAACAGATTCCGAGTAGGAACCAGAATTTGGGGAACAAAGTCAGGTGTGGTGGTGCATATCTGTAACCCCAGCACTGGAGAGGCTGAGGTGGGAGAATCTCTGTGAATTCAAGGCCAGTCTAGGCTACAAAGTGAATTCAAGTCCAGCCTGAAATGCATATTGAAACACTGTCTCAAAAAGACAAAAAATAAATAAATAAATAAAACTTGGAGAACCAATGGTGGGTCCAATTAAGAGACTGGGAGGACAGTCATGGTTACAACTTCAGTAGATACACAGTATAGGTCAAAGGAGGAGACCTAGAAAACAGGGGTGCAACTTTCCGCATTATGTTAAACTGGTAACTTATTAATTACAATTTTACCGTGAAAAATTAGTGTATATGTTATAACTGTAATCCCTAGAAAAACAAGTACATTTATTACAAAGAGTCCTCAGAGGGTGGGAGGAGAAACTAGAATGAAATTCAAAAAAAATTCAGATACTGTTTTAAAGGGGCAGAAAATCTAGTTTATCTAAATGTTTTAAAAAACAGAAAATGATTAAGAATATAATGGAACTAAATCCAACCGTACTTACAGAAATGTTAATAGTAAAATGATTGCATATTGGAACTCTAGGAGCCGGGGATATATCTCAGTGGCAAAGTGCCTGCCTGGCAGCACAAGGTAGTGACTTTGATCCCTGGTACCAAAAAAAAAAAAAAAAAAAAAATGAAACTCTAGCATAAGCTGCCTACACACACACACACACACACACACACATTAAATAAAATGAGACAAGCACATTTAAAGTAAATGGCTGGAAACAAAATGTCCTGTGTGAACAATCAACATAAGAAGGCCAGCATGATTGGAAAGACTACATGGATAAAATAAATAAGGATATTTCATAACGATAAAAATACCTTGTTTAAATGTACCATGTAAATATGTGTGTAACCACTAAAGTAATTTCAAAATACATGAGGAAAAACTCAAATTTTATTTATTTATTTTTATTTTTTTTTTTACAGTGCTGTGAATGAACTTGTGGCCTCATGAATACTTGGCAAGCCCTCTACCAGTAAGCTATCACCCCAGATCCTAATTCAGATTTTTAGAAAGAAGATAATAACATAATTATAGCAGAGGATTTTAAAAGCCCTCTTTCAACAACTGATGGATAATTAGGTCAAAAAAGTTTAATATTTTTGAAGCCTTCGTGAGTGGAATTGCTTTCCTGATTTCTTCTCTGTTTTCAGTACATAGAAAAGCTATTGATGCTTTTATGTTGATTTTATATCTTGCTAGATTGCTGCATTTATTTACCATCTATAAAAGGCTTTTGGTGGAATCTTTAGGGTCTTCCTAGCATAGAATTATCTCATCTGCAAACTTCTTCCTTTCCTCCTCGTATCCCTTTTATTGATTTCTCTTTCTTGATTGCTGCAGCTAAAATTTTAAGAATCATATTCAACAGAAATTGTGGGAGTAGAGGTCTCTCCCTTGCTCCTGATTTGAGAGGAAATCCTTTCAGATTCTCCTTCCTCATAATGATGACGTCTGGGCATTTGCTGTGTGAGACCTACGACACTGAGAAATGATACTTCAATATCTGGTTTCCTCAGGCTTTTATCACGAAGGGATGTTGAATTCAAAGACTTTTTCTGTATCAACTGAGATGATCATGGGAATGTTTATCCTTCATTCTATTTACATGGTGTGCTACATATTCCGATTTACATTTATTGAACTGTCCTGGCATCCCTAAAGGGAAGACAAATTGAGCATGGTGTATGTTCTTTTTTACTCTGTGTGTTTGTGCATATGTGTGTGTGTGTGTGTATGTGTGTGTGTGTGAAAATGTAAGTATTTCTTTTAAATGCTGTAGGTACTGGGTATTTAATTGCTGTGGGTATATTTATTTTGTTTATTTTGTATTTAAATTAGTACATGTTTACAGTACAAAATTATTGCATCCATCTTTAGGAGTTGGACTACGTACATAACAATTATTAATTCTTTTTTTTACCCCTTTTCCCTCAGATCCCTAACCCCCTCCCTACATCTCTTGGTCTCCTTCCCCTTTGTGAAAGATCTATCTTACTGTTTCCTATTATCTGTCTTTTACATCGCTCTTGATTTGTATTTTGAGTTTCTCATTTAAGAGAAATTATACAATGTGGAAGTTGGGAGTCTTATTTTACTTGTGATCTCAAAGTGCATTCATTTTCCCACAAAGGACTCAAGTTTATCCTTCTTTATGGCAGAATAATACTCCATTGGGTATACGCATTCCTTATCCATTCATCTGCTGAAGAACAAAGAGGCCACTCCTAAGATCAAGCTATTGTGAACTGCTGCTATATACATGTGTGTGCTTGTATCACTGGGATACGATGTCTTTAAATCTTTCAGGAACAGGACATAAAAGGGGACTGAGTTAAATGAAATTTGTATTTTGAATTTTTTGAAGACTCTCATACTGATGTCCACAGTATTTGTAGTAGTTTACATCCCCACCAACAACATAGAAAGATTTTGTTTTCCTCAAGCCTCTCTAGCATTTATTTGATTTCTTGATAAGAATCATTTTCTTGGAGTAAATGGAATCTCGTTGTGCTAATTAGCATTTCTCTAATGGCCAGATTCTGAACATTCCTCATGTATTTATGGGCTCTTTGTACTTTTTCTCTTCCTAAGTGTGTATTCATTCAAGTTGATTAATTTTCTATTGGGTCTTTTATTTGGGGAGGGGTCAAAAATTTTTTTAATTGTTTTTATATGCTAGATAATAGTTCTCTGTCCAAGAAACGGCTTGTAAAATTTTCTTTGCATGCTATAAATTGTCTCTTCACCCTGTTCATGGTATCTTTTGCTAAGCAGAAACCTTTTCATTTAATATGACTCCACTTGTTGATTCTTGGTGTTATTTCTTGCACAGCTAGGGTTTTGTTCAGAAAGTCCGTGCCTACACCTATGTCTTCAAGACTTTCAGAATATTTTGTCTTCCATCAGATTGTTTTTAACATTTAGATTTTTTTTCATTTTTGTTTAATACATGGTAAGAGAGTTGGGTCTAGATTCTATCTTCTGCATATGTATAGCCAGTTTTCTTACCACTATTTGTTAAAGAGTTTGTGTTTCATCCACTGTATGCTTTTGACCCCTTTATGAAAGATCCAATAGTTGAAAGTCTCTGAGGTTGTTTCTGCATTCTCTACTCTATTGCATTCTTCCATGTGTCAGTTTTTGTGCCATTACCATGTTGCTTTTATCACGTAAGCATTGTTATAAAACTTGAAGTCTTTGATTCTTATATCTCCTACTTTGTTCTCATTGTCCAGGATTGGTATAACCTTTATTTTGCTGGGTGTCTTCTGGTTCCATATGAATTTCAAGATTGTTTCTCTAGTTCTGTGAGAAATGTTGGTGATTAAGATTGGATTTTGTTGGGACTGGATTAAATGAATGTGTCATTTTTGGAGATGTGGCCATTTTGACTACATTGACTCTGCCTATAGAGAAACGAGATACATTTCCATTTTCTAGTGTTCTTTAATCTCCTTTTTCAGAGTATTGTGGCTTTGGATTTAGAAATCTTACTTCCTTCATTAGTTAAATTTCTTAAATATTTAACTTTCTTTGATGCTACTGTGAACAGTAATTTTAAACATTTCTTTCTCAGTGAGTTTAGTATTGCTGTACAGGAATGCTACTGATTTCTGTGTATTGATAGTTTATCCTGCTATTCTTCTGAATTTGGTTATTAATTCTAAGTGTTTTGGTGAAAATTCTTCGGTCTTCAATGTGAAGGATCATGTCATCTACAAATAATGATAATTTTACTTCTTTTTCTCCTATGCATATTCCTTTTCTTTATTTCTCATGCTTAATTGCTAAGGCTAATATTTGAAGTTCTATATTGAACAGGAGTGATGACAATGGATATCTTTGACATTTTCCTGATTTTAGAGAGAAAACTTTCAGCATTTTTCCTTTCATTCTTTTGATTTTTGGGGGGTAGGGGCAGGGTCTCACTATGCAGGTAAGGCTGGACTTGAGCTCACTTTGTAGCCCAGGCTGGTTTCGAACTCACTACAATCCTCCTGCCTCAGCTTCCCGAGAGCTGGCATTACAGGTATGTGCCACCATGCCCAGCCATTTTTCCTTTTAATATAATTAATGGGGGTCATAAGTTTGTCAAGAATGACCTTTATCAGATTGAGATATGATTTTTTCTCTATTTTCTTTACCATTTTTATTATGAATGGTGGTGAAATTTGTCAAAGGCTTTTTCTGCATCTATTGATGATCATTTGGTTTTTGTCCTTGCTTCTGTATTGTGATGTATCAGATTTTTCATTTATTGATTCTTGTAGCTTGTTCTTAGTCTCAACTTCATTAATTTCTGCTCTGATCCTTAGAATTTCCTTCCTAGTGTTACAGGCAGCTGAGTTAGTTAGAAATATTATAGGCAGTCAGACAGGGCTGGGCCCTCAAAGGAGCCAGTGTGGAAGTTCAGACACCTTGTGACCTCTGAGGAGACAAGCACTTCCTGCTATGGGTGAGATCTCAAAATGAAAGACAAAGCAAATGCAACCACATCCTAAGGATTGACACTCCAAAGAGTTCTCTATTACCCCCGAGGAAGTCAGGAGTCAGTATCCTAATACCCTACAGGAAGAGTCACTGCTGTTAAGCACGTCTGCTTACTATGTGACTCGCTTCCCCATTTGTCCCCTACTTAATCAATTTTACCTGAGCAATTAATCTTATTGGTTAACCATAGTTCTGTCCCACCTTATGCCCACCTTGTGAGTTTCCAGGCTTTCCCCACCTTGGACCTGTCTCACCTTGTGGTTTTACTCTATAAAAGTCCCTAGAAATGACAGAGTCTTTGGCAATGCACTCGGGACCCCTTCTGTCCCTCAGACAGAAGCTTTCTTTCTCTCAGTAAATATATTCTGTTCTAAACCTCCATTGTTCTTAAAATTCATTCTTTGATTTTAGAGAACATGAATGTTTACTGGACACCTAGTACACTGGGAGTGTCATTCCCTTATATCACTAGCATTAGCTTTGGATTTTAATTTTAGTTGTTTTTCTAGAACTTTGAGGTGTATCATTAGGATATTTATTTAGGCTCATTCTGTTTTTCTAAGGTGAATGTTCACAGATATAAACTTTCTTACTATGATTGCTTCCATTGTTACCATTAGGTCCTGGTATGTTTACTGATGTTATCATTCGATTCTAGGAGCTGTCTGATTTCTTCCTTAATTTCTTCTGTGATACATTGATTATTCAAGAATATATTATTTAATTTCATATGTTTGCATATTTTCTGTGATTTCTTTTGCAAACTAATTTCTAGTTTCATTGCAGTATGAGATTACAGTGTGCATTGTTTTGCACTTACTTAACTAATCTTTATTTGCTAGTTATGTAGTCTATTTTGAAGAAAGTTTCATGTGCTGCTGAGAATAATGTGTGCTCTGTTGTCATTAGGTTGAACACTAGATATATATTAAGTCTATTTTTTTAAAGGTTTGGTTAGACTCAGACATTTCTTCATTGATTTTTTTCTGGTAGATCTATTTATGATGCCGTAACATTGATGTTCCCCACTATAATTTTGGTGATGTTTATCTGAAATTTTTGTGTACCATGATATTTTTTTAAATTGTATGCACCATTTTTGGTGCATATATGTTTATGTTTGTTATCTTTTTCCCACTGAACTGTTCCTATCATCAATATGTAGTGACTTTTTGGCCACTTCTGATCTGTTTTAGATTAAAGTCTGCCTTTTCTGAAAATAAGATTGCTACTTCTGCTTGTTTTTGGTTTCCTATGCCATGAAATCTTGTTCTCCATTTTCTACTTTTTAGTCTATAAATTCATTTTTTTGGATGAAATATGCTTTTCTCTACAGAATACTGTTCAATTTTATTTTGTATCTATACTGCCCATTTGTGTCTTTTGATGGAGAGATAAGACCATGCACATTAAGAGATACAATGAAAAGGTATTGACTTATTCCTGTCATTGTATTGTTTGTCTCTTTCTAGAATATTCTTGATAGCTTTTTGGAGTGCTGGTTTAGTGGTGCATGAATATCTTAAGGTGATCTTTTCATGGAAGTAGTTTATTTTTACATCAATTTTGAAGATAATTTTTCAGGATATATTAGTTTGGGCTGGAAATTGTTTTCTTTTGAAACTTAAAACACTTAATTCCAAGTTCTCCTGGCCTTTAAAGTTTAGTTGTAAAACCTACTATGATTCTAATGGTTTACCATTATAAGTGATTTGTTGCTTTTCTCTATCAGTTTTTTAGATTCTGTCCTTGTGTTAGATTTCTAGAATTTTGCCTATGAAGTGTCTTAAAGTAGTTCTTTACTGATTGTGAGTGTCTGAGATTTTATACCTCACTTATGTGCTTCTACATGCCACAGTATATACTAAATTGTTTCCCTGTATTTGGAGAGTTTTTTGCAATCATTTCTGTAAACAGGATTTTTATATCACGCACAATGTCTTCTTATTTTCACTAATCATAGATTATTCCTTGTGTAACCTAGCAGTTGTGGGTTTAAATATTTATACTCTCTTGTTGTTTTCAGGTGTCCTTGAGTATATGATCACAAGGATCAAGTCTGTCTTCCAATTCTGACACTTTGTCTTCATATTAATTACTTTTGTTGTCCATGACTTAATTAGAATTTTTAATATCCTGGATTTGTGTTTGGTATATTTTTATGAACTCTAATTCTTTGCTAAATAGGTTATTTATATTTTCTATTGTTTTGTTTATTTCATCTAGTTTTTTATCACTGTCTTCTGTAAACTCACTTATCAATTTGTTTATTGGATCTATTATCATCTACTTTTCTTCTGTGAGATCCTCAGGCAACTTTTCTCATCTAATTTTTATCTCAGTTTTTAACATTTTGAATCGCAGCTGTCTGTCTTTTGATTTCCTCCCCCTTGATGACCCATGGATTATGGATCAGCTTTGGGGTAGTTGGGTGTTTTGGAAGTCATTTAATTGCTTTGCTTTTCCATGTTTCTATTTTTTTAATTTGTTTTTTCTGTATGTGCATGATATGTTGAGGTCTGCAGTTTGATTATATGGGAAAACCTCTTTGCTTAGTGTCTGCTTTTCAGTTAGATTCTCTAGCCTCAGGGATTTGTATCCATCCCAAGATCCATTAACCTCTGTTAATCTGAGAGGGGAGGATGCAGTGTAATTGGCCCAGTACTCAGTTCCTGAGGAGCCAACCACAGCATTTTAGTGGCATGAAGTATATCTGGACACGGTGATGCCTCAGTTCATGAGTTTATTTCATTCCACAATTTTGGAAAAGATTGTACTGTTTTTGCTGAAAAGATACCTGTTTGTCATCAATGCAGACTGCACAAACAAAAACAAACTTTTTCCATATGCTTCTGTTTGTCAACCAAATTGTTCACAAATAAAAGCTTTCGTGAACTGAGGTACCACTGTGCTGGCATGGAGAAAAAAATCAATTAATAGTAACAACTCTGCTATCCTGACAATAATAACAGAATCAGCAAAAATAATATGAGTCAAGAAAAAACTGTAAGCCGGGCGTGGTGGTGCACGCCTTTAATCCCAGCACTCGGGAGGCTGAGGTAGGTGGAGCATTGTGAGTTCGAGGCCGGCTTGGGCTACAACGCGAGCGCAAGGCCGGCCTGAGCTACATAGTGCGACCCTGCCTCAAAAAACCAGGGCTGGGGAGTTTGGCTCAGCGGCTTAAGCGCCTGCCCTGGCAAGTGCAAGGTTGTGAGTTCAATCCCCAGTGCCGCAAAAAAAAGAAAAAAAAAAGAAAAAACTGTATATTGATGTACCATAAGAAACAGTTATGTACCAACTTTAATCATAGAAAGAGATCTGTATTTGTAGTGTAAATTTAAAAAGTCAAACCAAAAGTATCTTCTAAATACAATTTATATCTGCAAATAATAGAAAAGAAGTCACCAATAATGATGTAGAGTTAATTAAATATCTGAAGAACAATAAATCTTAACTGTTGTACTAGTAAAGATAGAAGAGGTGAGGAATGTGAAAATCTCCCCACCTTTCTTTGTTTTTCTTCTTCATTTTCATATCATGGAAGGCAAGAAGCAGAGAGAGAAGGGAGAAGCCAGAGAAACATAACCTTCCAGGTTAAGCCCCCAGGGACCTACCTATTCTGACCAGGACCAACTTCAAACAGTACATTTAACTATAAACACCTCATTGGACTGGTCCATCCGTGAATGCAGTGCCCCAGTGATATAATCACTTTCCAAAAGCCCTGCTGGAACTACTAGAACTTTGGCAACTCTAAAGGGTGGACTAATTGCATTTTTCATAAAGAGATTTACATGTGTCTTTTGGAGACTGGAAGCAGAACATTATGGTTTATACCTAAATGTCCCCTCAAAGTCTCATTTGATCATAAGCAGGGCTTTTGAGAAGTGATTTGACAAGAACAGCTTTTCCTCTTCTGTACTATGCAGTATCTTTTTGGAGCTGAGTGACCATCGACTGAAATGTGAGCCAAAATAAATCTTTCCTCCTTTTAACTGCACATATTGGGCATTTTGTTCCAGTGGTTAGAAAAGCACCAAATACTTATACAATGGGGTATCATTCAGTCATCAAAAGGAATGAAATTTTGTCATTTGCAAAAAATTGGATAGATTTGGAGATCATCATGTCGCATTAAATAAATCAGACTCAGAAAGATAAATATTGTGTGTTCTCCCTAATAAGTGGAATCCAAAAAAAGAAGATAAGAAAGTAGAAGGTAGAGTATTATTTTACAAAGAAGAAGAGAAATAGAAGGAAAAGTAGGTGTAATGGGAAGTAAAAAGGGCCATGAGCATGAACAAAATACATTATACACTTTGAATCATCAAAAACGTGAAACCAGGAGTAAATGTAGATGGAAGGGTGTGGAGGTAAAGAGTAAAGTATAGCCGTGGATGTACAAATTCAGCAAAATAAAGCCCATTAATGTGTATGACCTAAATAAACTATTTAAAATGTACCAAAAAAAAAAAACTGAGGCAGAGAAGTTAAGAAACTTGTCTAAGTTCACATAGCTAGGAAGTGACAGAGTCAATAGCACACCCAAGGTTATGATGGTTTTATTTTATGTAAAGAAAAAATAATTAGGAAATCGAAGGAGAGTATTTAGCTCTAGTTTAGATGGCTACCAGTACAAGCTTGGACAGGTCATATTTAAAATATGTATTCCTACCCAGGAATAATGGCACATGCTTGTAAACCCCAATGCTTTGGGAGACTGAGGCAAAACAATCTCAAGGTCAAGTCCAATCTAGGCAACTTAGTGATTGAGTGAAATTGTCTCAAAATTCAATAAGGGACTATCTCAAAAAATAAAATAAAAAATTGAAAAAAAAAGGACTATCTCAGTGCAGAGACTCTGTGCTGAAAAACCAAAAGCAAAGGAAACTTCATGAGGACACATTTGGGAGCAATGGATATGTTTACTACTTAAATTAATGGGGTGATTTTATGAGTTTATACCTATTTCAGAACTTATCAAATAGTGCTTTCCAACTGTAAAATTCATTGTGTGTCAATTACATAAAATTGTTTTTCATTACATGATGGAAATTTGTGATGGAATTAAAATATTTTTAGCATTTCAAAAAGAAATTAAAAAATAAAGAGAACAACACTGCTGAGTACTTTAATCTTTTTGGGGGGGTACTAGAAATCAAACTCAGGGCCTCATGCTTATAGGTGCTATGCCAGTGAGCTACATCCCCTGGCCCAGAATACTTTAACTTTGATGAATATTTATAAAACCTTTTGGCTAATAAATGAAAGATACATTTTTTATAGGTACGTGGTTTATCCCCAAGAGTGATTAGTCATTGTCTGGTGAGGAGGATAAGGAGAAATGATTTCCAAAGAAATTTATGAAAATTTTCCCAAGTGAAGGGAATGTTATCTTCAGTCATACACTGAGGCTATGCACTAGCAACATGGACAGATCCCCAGCCAAGCCCCAGCCAGGAGAGGCCACACCCTGAGACCCCACCACCATCAGGGGAGCATTGGTGAACACTGCCCCATGCCCCTCCACTACTCCAGGAACCCAAGTGTCCCACTACATGGGGAGACTGCCAGCCAATGCAGGAAGTATATGGGATGCAGCAATGGGCTGAACCCAAGGAACACAGGAAAATGTCAAGACAAAGGAGCAAAATACAATCTCAGACCTCCAGCCCACACAGAACAAGTCCAGGGGACACAGACATAGTAAAATTTAGAAGTCGCACACCTGAAATTTCTGAGAAGATAACCACTGAAGTAAAGAAACAACTTAGTTCTTGTATCGTTTGGTTAGTTTTACATGCCTATGTCTGATAGTCTGGACAGCTATTTTATAGCTGAGGCATTATGGTAGTGTATTGGTTTAATGTTGTGTCTCACCAAGGTCTCATGTAATCTGGACAGGGCTGAGTCTGGCATTCGTGATTGGTTTGTCGTCTGGTGCTGGGATTGGTGACGTGAATGTTGCACCCACCCAGGGGTGGAGCTGACATACAGTGTAAGGAAGGTCTGTCTCTCTCTTGCTCTTGCCCTCTCTTGCGGTTCACCTTGATGTGTGGTGGCTGCCATGAATGGCTGCCCCGCCATGCCACCCTGCCTTGCAGCCCCATGAATATAGACTGAAACCTCCAAGAACTGTAAGAAATGGACCTTTCCCTCCCTAATTTTGGACATCAGGTGTTCTGTCTCAGCAACAAGTGAAAAGTAACCAAGACAGGTAGACATTGTAGATTTACTATTATCTTGTTTTGAAGTTCTGTATCATTTTCATTGTTTTGTTTTGTTTGGTCTTATTCTGTTTTACTTTGTTTGATTTTATTATGTTTGATGGTATGGGCAGTTATTTGGTATCAGATATCAAGATATGTTATGGTAGCCATTGTTGATTTCCTATTATCTTGTTTTAATGTTCTGTATCACTTTCATTGTTTTGTTTTGACTGGCTTTATTCTGTTTTATTTTGTTTGGTTTTATTCTCTTGAAAAATTAAAAAAAACCTTAGAAAGAAATCTTATCAAATAAATGCAAATGTGAGTATAGTTTAATGAAGTTTAATTATATATCTTTAAATGTGTAGAATGTAGTGTAAAGAAAGTGAAAGTATCAATATGTCCTAGGTATACCCCATGATGAATGTTCATGATGTGTCACAAGCATATATTAGAAATTTAAAACCATAGTTGAATTTTATTTTGATACAGGATCTCCCTATGTAGCCCAGGCTATCTTCAAACTTGCAGTGATCCTCCTGCCTCACCCTCCCAAGTGCTGGAATTATAAGGATTCACCACTATGCCTGGAAGTAGTTGAAATTTAAATGCTGATTAAAATACTTAAAATATGTTGGCAGTTAAATAGATGGTTTATTATCTACCAAGATATTTGTCTTCAACATTTCCTTGTTCTTTAATTGTGATAATAGAATGTCACACATATAAACTTTAAATTTTACAGTTTTCACTCAGATAGGCACCTCAAGTGCATAAAATTATTTGCTCTAGTACTAACCCTCATCCAGGCTGGAAATGATGGCTTGTTGGACCAGAATGGTAACTATCAATAGGATGAAAAAAGATAATCTCTTGCATATTTATTTGAAAGCATAAATGAACAAGATTTTTGCTTGCATTTTGGGTGGAAAAGGTACAGAGGAAGCACCTTTTTAAAAAGAATGCAAACAATGGAAAGGTTGATGTGTCACTTAATATTATTTAGGTTGGAATCTTGGAAGAAGCATGTATAAAGAGCTCAGTGATTAACTCTGAGGTGTCTATTAGACATTTAAATAAAGTTGAGATATTTCCAGCCTGGAGTTATTTAGGAAATATTCAATGCCATGAAAATAAACAAGACAGTAAGGTACACACAGATAGAGAAGAGTTCCAAATCCAAGCCCTGGGACATTGCAGCATTTAAAAGTTAGGGAGGTAGTAAAAACTGCAAATATTTATAGTAACAAAAAATTTCTCAAACTGTGTAAGAATCCATACATAAATTTTATATGTTCATATATAATTTTTAAATATTCATAAATAAATATGACTTGAAACACTGTGCAAAAATGAATATGTGCTTATTCATGAAATTATGAAGACAACCTTATGCAGTAGGTATTGCTACCATACCCACGTGTTGCTGGAAAAGTCCAAATACATAAGAATTAATCAAACACTCAAGGTCCAAGCTAAGCAATGGCACCATTACTCCAACTGCATGGGTCCAGGCTTAGCGCCCTTCAGTCCCATACCCTGTCCTCTCTTTATGAGAAAATACTGACAGAAGTTCCTAGGAAAGAGCATTCCACAAAGTCAGAGCAAAACCAGGAGACAGGGTGTCATGGACGCCAAAGAATGTAACCCAGGGAAGGAGCAATGGGCTAGCTGGAAAGTCGCTGAGAAATTCACTGAGTGGGGATGGGAATTGAGCATTATATTAGCCAAGGAGAGTCGCTGGTGATTGGACACATGTTACTGCTTCAAAAGAGGCTGATATGGATGAATTCAAAAGAGGTTTTGAAGGAGAAAATAAATACACAATACAGGCCTCGCTGTCAACAGTAGAGAACCAAGATGGCAACTTATCAAGGATGTGAAGCCAAGAACAGACACCTTAAAATATGAAAGAGGGTACTGTAAGATTTGTGCTGATCAGAATGGTGTAGTATAGAGGGGATAAAGTAAGAATACGGAAGATAGTACAGGATTACGTTATTAGGAGTTACATTCCCTAGTAGATGAGTGAACTTGGGCACTGGCTTCAGATAGGAAGGATGGCTGGATGCATTCATAGCCAAAGGAAAGAGGATAGAGAGCTCTCAGGATTCCTTTAAGAAACATAGAGCACTGTTGTCTTGGGAGCTGTGGCCAGTTCTCTTCTGAATGCTTCTCTTTTCTCAGTGTAATTGGAAATTGGATGAGTTGAACATGAAGACAGAAGAGGAGATGTGGAATTTTAAGAGGAAAGAAGCTAGTAAATACTGTAGCCATCTGGAAAGTGTTAGAGTAATTGGACTAAGATAATGTGGTTGGATTCTGAGGCATCATTTAAAACTCAATTACCAGTCACAGTAGTCCAGTTTCCTATTGCTTCTGTCATGAAGTACCACACTCTCAGCAACTTAAAATAGTGAAATTCAAACAGTTCTATAGGTCAGAGAACTACAGACTAGCCAAAATGTAGGTGTTGGCAGGATTGTGCTGCCTCACAGAGGTGCTAGGGGAAGATCGGTTTCCTACTTCTCTGAGTTCTTGACAGAATTCTGTTCTTTAAAATTATAGGACTGAGGTCCTGGTTTTGTTACTGCCTGTAACCGGATGGGCAGTTCTCGTTTCTATGAGCGGAACGTTCTTTGGTTTGTAGCTCCTTTCCTCCATCTGTAGCACCAGCAAATGCTCAAGTGCATTTTGCATTCTTGCATCTCCCAAACCACCCCGGGAAGTGTTTTCTGCAGTTATAAAATCATGATTAGATTCAGCCCAACCAGATAATCCAGGGTAATCTCCTCATCCCCAAATTCATAATTGTGATCATATTTACAAAATTGTCCTTGTCGTGTCACCCACCGCAGTTTCTTTGTATTAGAACATGAACATATTTCAGACACCATTTTTCTATGTACCACATTCAGTCAACATGATAGTATGTTTGCTCCAACTTCATTCTGCTGTCTGTTTTTTTATGATTTGTTTTTCTACTGTCTGCAAAAGTAGAGCCACACTGGAGATTGCTTATACACAGAGATGGGGCAAAAGAGTTGCGGGTTTATTCCAGGGAGTATTTAAAATGATTTACTTAGATTTACTGCTGCATAAATGTGTGTAGCAGTAAGTATGACCCCTGATCAAAGGGAACAAACAAATGAACAAGGAAGCAAAAGATGATATATTTCATGAAAGATTTATTATTAAAGGACCTATTAAAGTATATGTAAATATAGAGAAACCTCAAGGTATCATGTTGCAAGTACAGGTCTGCAGGTTGAAAGTCAATCTAAAAATCATAAACTTAAAGCATTCCAAAATCTGAAAATTTTGAATGCTGACATGAGTGGAAATTGCATACTATGACACTGTTTTTTGCACAAATTATTTAAGATGTTGTATAATATTACCTTCAGTGTAAATGTCTGAAGCACATATAAATGCATTTTGTGTTTAGACTTGGGTCTCATGCGCAAAGTAACTCATTAGGCACAAACAAATATTCCAAACTTTTAAAAACTCCATAACCCAAAATACTTTTGCTCCTAAAGGTTCAGATAAAAAATACCCAACCAGTAATAGCAGTGAGAAAACTCTAGTTCTAACCCAGGAGAATGACAGGAAGAGTGACTATTAGAATCCACATCTCAGTAGTGGAAATAATCTTGAAAGAAGCACTGGCCTTGATGTTTAATCATTCAAGCATGACAACCCAGGGCATACGGTAAGAGCTGAATACTTAACATCACTCTGCACCTTCCACACATTTCCTTCCAGACTCCCATCGTCTAAACCCCAACAGAAGCCAGAATATCAGAGTACATCAGGAGGTGAGCCTCTGTAGGAAGGCAGCAGCGTGAGGAAGAGTAGCAAGGGAGGGATATGCAAAGGAAAAGTTGAGAACATGAATGGGGCTAGTGAGGAGCATGGGAGTTGTGCAAAATGAAGATCCTAGTGAGTTGAGATATTGGGATGAACTGAAAAGAGTTGGTGACTACAACATAACGTGGGGCTTGGAACTGAGGTGATATTTATACTATAGCTTCAAAGTAACACTCTCTTTTAGTAATGCAAACTGACTTTATCTTTGAAGCATATTTTTTATGGTTTTAAAAATGCTAGTCTTGCCAGGTGTGGCAGCTCATACCTGTAATTCCAGCATTGAGGAGGCTGAAGCGGAAGGATCACCAGGAGTTTGAGACCAACTTGGACTACGTTATGAGTTCAGGCCATCCTGAGCTACACGGAGAGACTCAGTCTCGAAAACTGAAGAAAAAGAAAAAAAGCTAGAGTCGTTTTAAAATTAGTTCTGATTTCCTCATATTTATACTCATTTAGATACTGGTGAACTACTCTTGACTCAACTTTTAAATTTTCAATAATTAAACATAAATCTAATCCTGAATGCTTCTTAGAAAATTACAATTATATTTCCAAACACTACTCATCAACCAATGCACTTCTAATCTGTGGTTGTTTGGTTGTGTTGTTTCTGTGCTTATTAGACCCCAGGGCCACAGTTACATCAGCTCTGTCCTTGTAAGACACCTCAAGTCTTGTCTTCGCTTCCATTTTCTTGGTTTTTAAATAACACTGTAGATTTTTTTTCTACCACAGTGACACTGTAATACCCTTCCTTCACTTGTCATTAATTTCCTGATGAATTTACAATTATAGTTTCCTTCTATGTACTTTCCATTCAATATATCTCCAGTTTTTCTTCAGCTTGGCACATAATTTCCTCTTTATTCTTTGGAGAACACTCAAAATAGGTTATCCTAAAAAGTAAATTACTTTCTTGATAATTTACACCTTTTATGTTATTTCCCACCACCAAGCATTTTTTCAATGTTCAAGGTGATCTGGAATACAAAGTTAGTTCAGCTTTCCTCTTTAATAACAGTCCCAGGACTTTTATTCAGCATGTATGCTTACTTATAAATACATTTTATAGCACATAAAGATGAATGACCTTATAAAATAGTGCTTTCCATTGGAATGTCCTGCCCCCAAATATTTTTATTATAATGAGTGCCTTGATCGTTACATTGGCTAAGGAAAAGAAGTAGTCATCTGTTGTGGTAGGTTATGAATAGCCTCAACCTCAAACAGGTTGGACATGTATTCAGTGGCAGTTGGAAATATGATTTCAAAGAGTCACATAGTTTCTGTTGTTTACAATTTTTTCAGCATATGAAAGAGTCCTTTTCTCAGGACCTCTACTGAGTCATCAGCTCTAACCCTGCTATCTCCACCACTGCATCTCTTCACATGTCTCAGATGATTCTTTACCTTAACACAATTCTGCCATTTCTCACACAGAGTTGCATGAGAATATGTATTGTGGAATATTAAAAAAAAGCAAGAGTGCATTTAGGATTCATTTTCTGTTTTGCCTCTACCCAACAGTTAAGTCTTTATTTTCATCATAGAACCATGGAATTGAATCCCTTTGGCCTATTTTGATTTGAAAGAACAACGAAGTTAAACGCATTCACAATTTTCTGCTTTCTTAAAGAAAACAGGAATGGGCCTTCAGAAACAACCTTTAAGAGCACACTTAACAGATTTATTAATGCTAAAGCACTCCAGTTTTTTCTACTATAATTTAATACCTCAGTATTGGAATTATTCCTGTACAAATGTTTAAATGTTGAGTATATCTACATTCGTCATTGAATAAGGGTTCAGTTAAATAAACACTTATGGAATAGCTGTTAAGTGGCAAAAGTGCTCCTTTCACTATTTAAAATGTATGCAATTGATTTGCAAATAGGGCAATTCCAAAAGAGACAGTGGCAAGTAGGATAATGGAAAGCACCAAACTTCCTATTTTGTCTAGTTTATTACTATTCCATTCCAAAACCCTAGGATCTCCAATCATTATACTTGACAACGTGGAAATAACATTTTTTTTTAAAACTCTGTCTTGATCACACCAATTTGATACAACTCGGGTCACTCCAAAAATTACATTTATTGAAACAATTGTTACCAAGCAGTCATATCCAATGAGAGGTGTGATGAGAAGGACAATGAATGTCATGACTCCTCAAAAAGCAATACAAGGGTTAACCCCACACTACGGGGGAGTTAAACATGTTCCTCAACACTGGAGCAGACGTACGGAAGTATCGTTTACATCGGCACCAGTATCATTTGCATATGCACCAGGAATCTAGTGGGTTTTATTTATTTTAATGTTCATTCCAGAGTCCAAAAAGCAAAAGAAAGTGAATCGTAGTCCTTACAGTGTAGTGTTCCTGCACCAGTCATCTGATGAGCTCTTTGCTATATAAAGCCAAAGAGACTAAATACGCTGCCTTTCCTTCCCAATGAGAGCGCTTAGAAAGACAGGGATATAAAGGAAATCCTGTACTGTGTAGAAGGGTGGACAAGGTGAACTCTTGGCCAAGTTATTTCACTAAAATTCAGCTTTCCCAATTAATTTGGAATAATAACGCTTTTCTTCTAGGCTTTCGGGCATAATGAATGGCAAATCTCTGGAAAGAGCAGCAGTCAATAAATGATTGGCTTCTTTCCTTTACCCCTTTCCTTTCATCTCTTGCTCTGTGAAACAGATTGAGCTGTTTCTGCACTGCCAGCAAATGTCAGGGAATGAAGAAGACCCTGAACTCAAGGCAAGCTGAAGCAGGAGCAGAGGCCGTTAGTTACAGATGGAGGCTCAGCGAAGGGTATCCCAGCTAAGACACTGGGAAGCAGGTAGTGTGACAGCCACAACACAACATGCCACGGTTTAGAAATGCATGCCATCAGCTAAGTCACCAGCATCCAAGTCACCCTGGGACTGCGGCAATGACTGTTACGGTGTCAATGGTGTGACAACTTCACATTAATAAAGACAAAAACTGAGTATCAAGGGAGGGAGAACAGAGCGGGAACAGGGGTGGGGTTCCCACAGCAGTCATAAATATTACTTGTGATAAGTTTTCTCCAAAATACCAGATGCAATGCAATGGTAACTCTCAAAACCTCTGTTCAAAGCAGGTTTCAATCTTTAACCTGTTTAATGAGGCTTAGAATGACATCTGAGGTTACTGAAAGTCATTTAAAAACCATCTTTTGAATCTTTGCCTTTACTGAACCTAAAATTTAACTGACAATGGATTATAAATTACCATTCTTGTTTCTGAAGTGGATTTTTGTCAGTTTTTGTGTAATCACTATTTGTCCCCTTTTATAATTGCAAGGGTATTTCCTGTGATGGAGTTAACTGTCATCTATTTTATAGATCAAAGTGCTTCTCTTTATTTACAGATACTGAAAGGATTAAACCTGGGAAAGGAAAAGGGGTAGACTGTGACATCATCTTAGTAATCCTGATGTCTAACAAAACATTGAACTGTGAAAAGGCATTGCTAGCAACATATTTAAGGCACTGACCTGAGAACTAGAGAGGGACTGGCTACCCTGTCCTTACCAGAATAGTGTTGTACTTCATATGCCTGGATGATTCTGGTTCCTATCTATTATCACAACTTCCAGAACTCAAGCTCTCCAGGTCTGTCCAATAAATTACATTAGGTTTAAGTTAGCAAGAAAGAGACCATGGTGTACCTTTACCCCTCCTCCATCTGATATAGCCTCCAGAACAGAAAGCAGGAAGAACTCACACTACAAGGAAAGAGATTGAGGACAAGACAGTTAGAGGACCACCAAGAACACTAATGTTCAGAAAAAAATCACTGCTTTGTGATGCAACCAATTCTGTCTGGATTTATCTCATTTTTAATAATTTTTACCCATATTATATTGTATGTGTTTCTCTGTCACACCTTAGTCAGAAAGAGATGACAAAACTGAAATAGGTAAATTATGTGTGACTGAGGAAAACAGATTTTACAGACCTCTGAGACAGAATCCAACTTGCAATGTGTTGGGTGAAGGAGCAGTGTAGAATCGGGAGAATGCAAAGGTAGCAAATGAAATAGCATGAAATGATATGCTAGTCGGAAGTAGTGACAATATCGGGGAATGTTTCAAATGACAGCAGAATGTAGTCTATTTTTAGGCAAATTGGATGGAGTTAATAGGATGAGTTCAGGAACAGCACAGGACAAAGAAGATAATGAGGAAGGCACACACAGAAAACAGCTTTCCTAAGCAGAAAGGACGTTTACTCTTGGGGGAATACATGAAAGACAGGATGAATGACCATAAAAGTAATCAAAGAGATTTGAGAAGCCTAGGTGAAATGTCTTTTTTTATTTTTCTAAGGTAATTCATAAATTCAAGGATTTGCAAGTGAACATAGGTATACATAAATAACTTCCTGATAAGTGCATGCATTTCTTCTGTAATGATGATTTTCTTGTGAGATTTCATGAGTTGCTTTTTAGAGACTCAAATGTACACTCTTCTAAATTGAGCAAAAAAAAAAAATACTACTTGTTTCTTTATAACTTCCCTTGCTCTATCCCAAAAATTCCAATCTATTTTCCTAACATTTATTCCAAATATTTACTTGAGAACAATTATAATTTTACTTTAGCTGAGTAATTCATCCAAACATATATAAAATAAAGCCTAATGTATCACAATCCATTATGACAAACATATCATCAGTTTGTATCATGTATTGTTTTCCATCGGACTGAAATAGCTTTACAGTTAGTCTCTGCTTTTTTTGCTGTCTTATCCTCTCTCCCTCCTTCTTCCTCTCTCTTCCTGCCTCTTAAGAAATGTCATATCTGCATTTTTATCTCTCTTTTTCCTGTAGCAATCTGTCTATATCCTTAAATATGTGAACAGGTGCCATTAAGATGCCTCTTCTACAAAGAACAAGTAATAATTACCAAATTTTCTGCCAAAACATGTTTCTTTTGAACCATGTCCAATTATTTTTACATGCCCATATTTTAGATATCACAGTTTAGTGAAACCTACAATTGTGCTTTCACCTACATTTGAATCTCAAGTTCATATGTCTATGACCCATGTGCTGTGACATAAAGTCATAGACATGATTTCTGATGTACTTTCCAATCATTTTCCTCAGAAATTGCTGACATTTCTTAGTACTGATTTTCTTTTTCCTTCGCAGATAAGATTTCCAGAATTCTACCAACATTATTGATATATCAGACCTTTCTTTCTCTTACTTTAAGCTTAAGTTCTTTGTCAGGAAATCAATAAAACTCAAGAAAAAGTATCCTTAAAAAATCTTCACACAAGTCTCCTGAACCTAAGAAAACCAAGGCATTCCACTCCCTATATTCCGTAAGAAACTATATTCCAGAAAGTCAAATCCTCATGTTCACCTTATATTTAAAACTTTGTGAGATCTCAGTTTCTTTTGAGGAGAAGGCATTAAAATCTAATAGTCATCTTCAGAAAAATTCTAGGTCTTAGGATTTTATAGACATACTTGATATTTATTTTTCATCACTTATTTTCTTGACTATATTACATGCTATCACATTATTTTAATATGGAAATTTTTATTGAATACTTATCATACTCAAATCATACAGTAATATGTATGAAAAAGCAAAATTAGACACTGTCATTCTTCTAAAAGCTATACGTTTCACCAAATATTTAAATCAGTGATCACACTGGAAGACATTACTCCTATGCAAAAATAGCAATTATTTTATTACACAAGATAAAGAAATTACTAATTTTGTCTGAAGGTATGACGATGTCAAAACAGGCTTGAAATGGTAGAGTGGAAATACCAAGAAAGGCTAATAGGTTTTTTTTATATATTATTATAGAGCTGTCATCTGGGAAGAAAGTATGTTTTTTAGTTGAACATGTTGTTTTGAAACACACTTATTTCTTTATCTTCAATAATGATTATTCAACCATCCAAAATACAAAATATTTCATAATTTCGGAAGCATAAACATGATCCCTTTTACCTACTTATTGGACTTGAATGGGATATCATGATATCTATATCCAGATAGTTTCTTAAATGTTTTCCAATTATCCTGCTTTCTTTTCTCTGTGAGGCATATTAGTTAATATTTCTACTATTCCAGTGTCTGCTAAAATAAACCTGTTCCCAGTGATACTTAAAATTTGAAAAATATGAGCAAGATCATCTTTGACAGTATCCCTGGCTCACTTTTAGCTGTATGAGTTGTCATATTACTGTGAGAAGATCGAAGAGGAAAGACATTGGTAAATTAAGATTTGTGAAACCTTGGTTTCTTAGTTACTTTTCTTGTTAATGAGACAAAACCCCCAATGTTCAGAGGTGAGGGAGAAAAGATTTATTTAGCTAACAGTTTGTGAAGGTTTCAGTCCATCATCAGCTGGCTCCAAGGCAGGATGGCACATGGCAGGAGGCAACAGTTCATGGTGGAAAACAGCTAAAGCAATAAGCAAAGAGAGGGACAAACCTCTTTTTGTCCTTTACGTTGTATCCAGTCTACCAGGATTAGGGTGGCACCAATCCACTCAGTGGATTGATCCAGCAATCATCCACCCTTTATCCCAACATTGCTCTATGAATCAATGGCAAACTGCAGATTCAGACACTTCTGAAAAATTTCTGTGACTAAATAAAACTTTGTGGAGGAGAGGGGGACATCTAAACACAAGCAGTAACACGTGGTGAGATATTGTTTCTCTGAGTCATGACTGATTCAAGTTCATACTGCAACTGTATGGTCTGGTCTATAAAATTGCCTATGACTCTGCTAAACCAAATAGCCTGTCCTTCTTTTATGCATTCTCCAGGGAAAAAAAAAAGATCTTACCAGTGTATTTTTTCTATTTACTCAAACATGAAGTCCTAATAGTTCTTTGTTGTCTGAAATCAGTATGCTTTTTTTATTTTAAAAGCATGTTGAAAATATGCACTTTGCATGTATTAATTTAAAGGATTTCTCTCTAGGCAGCTGTCAATGTGTCAATATTTTTCCCATGTAAACAAAGGATATCTATGACATTTGTCTGAGTTTGTTAAATGCAGACTATTATCTGTCCTGCATTTCTCAAGTAGATCATAATAATTGGAGTTAAGGTGATATAATTTATTTTTAATGTTCTTCAGGTATTTACTATGCACATTCAAGAGTCCTTTGATCATTATACCAAGCATGTGGAAAATCAAATTTGTATTGAAAACCTGTTTCAAAGTTTTTGAAGTCTATATTTATTTTAAATTCTTTTATTTTAAAGAGGAAAAAATAAAACAAAATTTCAAAACAAGATAATTAGAGGGTTACAAAGCTTATTACATTGTGTACTGTTATCTTTAAATTACTCAGAGTACAAGACATCAGCATTTAGTTGACCAAACAATATTAGCACAAACTTTTCAATGAACTAAGAGAAATTAGTAGTATGACTATCTTATCTATCTATATCTATATCTATCTATATTATTTGCTTCAGCTTCTCACACTAGGGAAGCAGCATGATATTTACACATGTGAATCAGATTTATACTTATGAGTGTGGTCTCTAGTTGCATCATTTATCTAAAAAAACCCTCATGTTTATCATTCTTTATGGCTGAGTAGTACTCCACTGTATATAAAATCTTTTTTATTCATTTTTCTCATGATGGGCATTTGAGTTGTTTCCAAGATCCAGCTACTATAAATTGTGCTGCTATATACCTAGGTGCACATATGTTGCTGTAGTACAATGTTTTCAATGCTTCTGGGAAGATACCCAGGAGAGAAATAGCTGGGTCAAATGGGACCTCCAATCCTAGTTTTTTAAGGAATCAACACACTGATTTCCACAGTTGTTACACCAGTCTACACTTCCATCAACAGTGAAGAAGAGTTTCTTTTCTCCCACAGCCCCTCTAGCATTTGTTATTGGTTAATTTCTTGATAATAACCATTATTTCTAGTGTAAAATGGAATCTCAGTGTTGTTTTAATTTGCATCTCACAGAAGACCAGTAATGTTGAACATTTTTTCATATACTTATTTGCTGTTTTTATTTCTTTACCTGAGTAGTGTGTAGTCCTCTCAAATGCTTATTTTTGAATGGGGTCTTTAGATTTGTAGTGTCAGGTTTCTTTGGGTTCTTTATATATTCTCAATAGAAATCTTTTGTCTGAGTAACAGCTGGAAAACATTTTTTCCTACAGTATGATTGTCTCTTCACTCTGTTGGCTGTTTCTCTTGCTGTGCAAAACTTTTTAATAAGATAAGATCCCAGTTGTTGATTCTTTGTGCTAGTACCTGTGAGAGCTGAGTCTTATTCTTAAAGTCTTTGCCTACACCGATGTCTTCAACAGTTTTACCCAGCTTATCTTCCAGCAAATTTAATGTTTGCTCAACAGTTATATCTTTGATCCATTTTGAAATTAATTTAGTGCATGGTGAAATATACAGGTCCAATTTTAATCTTTGGCAAATATAAAGCCAGCTTTTCCAGCACCATTTATTTAAGAGGCTATCTTTCTTCCAATGAATGTGCTTGGCACCTTTGTCATAGACAAGTGGCTGAGTGTGTCTGGAATTGTTTCTGCATCTTCTAATCTGTTCCATTGATCTTTGGATCTTATTTTTTTTCCAGTACCATGCTGTTTTTATCACAGTAGCTTTATAGTATAATTTCAAGTCAGGGTTGTGATGCCCCCTGTCTTGCCTTTTGCCCAGGATCACCTTTGCTGTTCCAGGTCTCTTCTGGTTCCAGATGAATTTTAGGATTCTTTTCTCTAATTCTGTGAGATGCACTATTGGAATTTAGATTGGAATTGCATTAAATCTGTAAAACAGTTTTGAAAGTATGGCCATTTTCACTATATTGATTCTTCCACTTTCTGATAACCTCTCAATTTCCTTTATTCAGAGGAGTGTAGTTTCAATGTAGAGGTCTTTTACATCGTTCCTTAGATTAATTCCTAGGTATTTCATTCTTTTGGATGCCATTGTGAAAGGTGTTGTTTCCCTAATTTCTCTTTCTGTGAATTTGATATTCATGTAGAGGAAGGCTACTGATTTTTGAGTGTTGACTTTGTATCTGCAAATAAAAATAATTTAACTTCTTCCTTTTCAATATTTGTTCCTTTTATTTCTCTCTCTTATCTAATTACTCTCTCTACAGTTTCCAGGACTATGTTGAATAAGAGTGGAGATAGTGGACATCTTTGTCTTGTTCCTGACTTTAGAAAGCTTTCAGTTTTTCTCCATTTAGTATGAGGTTGCTGTTGGTTTTCTATAGTGGCTCTTATCAGATTGAGATAAAGCCCATCTATTCCAATTTTTTGTAGGGATTTTATCATGAATGGGTGCTGAACTTTGTCAAAAAATTTTCTTCATCCATTAATTTTTTTATTTTATTTATTTATTTATCTATTTATTTTTGTGTGTGGTACTGGCGATCGAACCCAGGGCCTTGTGCATTCAAGGCAAGAATTCTACCACTGAATCATATCCTCAGCCCCCTTCTGCATCTATTGAGCTGATCATATGATTTATGCGTTTGGCTCTGTTTATATGGTATATTATACTTATTGACTTGCATATGTTGAACTGTCCCTGTATACCTGGAATGAATCCAACTTGGTCATGTTGCATAACTTTCTTGATGATTTGCTGGATTCTGTTTGCCAGTATCTTACTGAGATTTTTGCATCTCTGTTCATTAGGGAAATTGGCCTGTAATTCTTTTTTAGTTGGATCCTTGTCTGGTTTTGGTATCAAGGTAATGCTTGCTTCCAGGAATGGATTTGGGAGTATTGCTTCCCTTTCAATTTCATCACAAAGTTTGAGAAGTAGTGATGTTAGGTCTTCTCTAAATTTCTTGTAGAATTAAACAATGAATATGTCATGGCCTGGGCTTTTCTTTGTTGGTGAGTTTTTAATTATACCTTTGATATCATTGATTGATACTGGTTTATTTAGGGTTTTTGTATCTTCTTGATTTAGCTTTGGTTATTCATATGTACCTAGAATCTGTCCATTTTTTCTGCATTTTCCATCTTATTAGAATACAAGTTTTCAAAGTAGGTATAAATGATATTCCAGATTTCTACAAGATATTTTGTGATTTCACCCTTTTCATTCCTAATTATGTGGATTTCAGTCTTTTCTTTCTCTTTTTTGATGAAGTAGAATAAGTGTTTGTCAATTGTGTTTAACAACCGAATCTACAACTCATTGATTCTTTGAATAGAACTTTTTAGTCTCCAGTGTATTACTTTCTGCTCTGATCTTTATAATTTCCCTCATATGAGCTTTTGGCACAGCCTACTCCTTTTTTCTTAGAAGTTTGGGGTTCACTGTTAGGTTGTTTATTTCTGTTTGCTCTGTTTTCCTGATATGGGTATTTACTGCTATAAATTTACCTCTAAGGACTGCTTTCATTTTATGTCCTGTAAGTTCCATTAAGTTGTATTGTCATTATCATTCAACTGTAAAAACTGTCTAATTTCTTTTTTAATTTCATCTGTGACCCATTGGTTGATCAGAAGGGTGCTACTTAATATCCATGTGTTGATGAAGTTCTTGAGGTTTCTTTTGCCATTGATTTCCAATTTGATTGCACTATGGTCTGATAATATGGATGAGGTAATTTCTGTTCCTTTGCATTTACTTAAGTGTATTCTGTGAACCAGGATGTGGTCTATTTTGGATAGCGCCCCATGTGTCGCTTAGAAGAATGTGTATTCTGATGCTGTGGGGTGGAGCACTCTGTAGACATCTACTAAGTTCATTTGTTCAAAAAATTGGTTCATTTCGAATATTTCATTGTTGATTTTTTTTGTCTAGTTGATCTGTCTTTTTGTGAGAGTGGAGTATTGAAATTCCCCAATTCAATTGTATTAGTGCTTATTTGATTTTTCATGACTGTTAGCATTTGTTTTATAAAGTTGAGTGTATTGGTATTTGTTGTATATATATTTATGACTGTTACCTCTTCTTCCTGAATTGTTTCCTTTACAAGGATGTAGTGACTTTCTTTATCCCTCTAAATCAGTCTTGGCTTGAAACACATTTTGTCTGCAAATAGAATAGCTACCACTGCTTTTTTCTGGGTTCCTGTCACACTGAGTATTGTCTCACTTTCAGTGTTCAAATTTCTTTTTGAATTAATTGTTTTTCTTGTATGTAGCATATTGTTGGATTATGCTTCTTGATCCAGTTTGCAGGTCTGTGTCTTTTAATTGGTGAATTGAGACCATGAACATTGATGGTTATAACTGATATGTATTGGCTTATCCTTGTCATGCTATCTTCCTGTTGTTGGCTCCCCCTTTTTTCCCCTCCTTCTGTTTGTTTGCCTTGTCTGGTGAATTATTTCTATTGGGGTTCATGGAGTTGTAGTCCTTCTTATCTCTTTCTAGAGTGTTCTTCAAAACATTTTAGAGTGCTGGTTTGGTGGTTATAAATTTCCTCAGATGTTCTTTGTCATGGAATTATCTTATTTCTCCACAAGCTTTGAAAGATAGTTTTGTGGGGTACATCAATCTTGGTTGAAGGTTTCATAACTTGAAATACTTTACCCAAAGATCTCCTTGACTGTGATTCTGATTGACTTTCATTTACAGGTGACTTATTTCTTTTCCTTAACAGCTTTTATGATTCTATTCTTGTGTTGAATTTCTGGAATCTTGACTATAATATATCTGGCTGTAGACTTTTTGATCATGGCTAGTTGGAGTTCTATATACCTTGCTTATTTGTTTGTCAAATTCTTTTTCTCTATCAGGGATGTTTTCTGCCATGATGTCTGTGAACAGGTCTTCTTTTTAAATATCATTTGTGCTATCTCCTGCCTTTTCATTGACTCTAATCAATCAAGTTATTTTTCTTTGCCTTGTCTATCTACTGCTGGATTGATTTCTCATGGTCCTTTGCTATTTTTGAGAAATCTTTCTTTTCGTGATTGCTAATTGCAAGCCTGTCTTCTATATGTGAGATCTTTTCCTCACATTGTCTTAATCTATAGCGAATACTTTCAATGAAATTTTTATTTTCCTGAGTGTCTGATTGCATTTGCCTTATGGATTTCACTTCTTTCTTATGATGAGTCATCATACCTTCCGTAATTTTCTTAAGCTTGTCTGTTTTTTTGTCTGTATCTACTCTAGCATCACTAAGAATAGTCTTTATCATGAGTACTTCTCTGCAGTTATCTGAGTAATTATTTCTGATTTGATTTTTTCCAGAACCTCATTCGATTGCTTTGTTGTTGCTTTGTTGTTATCACTTCAGAGAGGCCCAGTGGGATGCTTTTGGATTGTCCCACCTCATTGCCCTCTGGGTTTGTTTTTGGTGAGTTGGATGTCTGGGGTTGCATCTTGTTTAAGTGTCTTCTCATTTTCTTTTCTTTCTTCAGTCTAATTCCTAGGGTGATACTTGCAAATTGCCTGGATAAGTTGCTTTATTGCTTAGGACACTTAGGTAATGACTATGTCTGTGACGAATCTTCCTGGTTTTTAGGTTTTGAGTCTGTTGGAAGATGCTACCTCTTCAATTTGTTGGAAAGGAGAAGTTACTGCTTGTTAGATTCAATTCCTGGTTCTTTGGCACTGTGTCACAGTATTTTCTGCGAGCATTAGTCAATCTCAGCCTTAAAAATAGTACACCTACTGCATAATCCAGCTATCTCATATTTGGGTATGCATCCAGAAGAAATGACATCAGCGTGTCAAAGAGACATATGTATGACCAATTGTGGAAACCTTAATTGAGCACTATTGACAATACCTAAAATACAGCATCAATCTAGATGTTCATCAGTAAATCAATAGATAAGAAATGTGATATATGGTACATAAAATATTATACATGTGTAGAAAAATATTACCCTACTTTAATTTTAGCAAAGAAACTTAAGTTCAAAAAAGATAAATGACTTCCCAGATGTTATTAGTTCGTAGAACTTGTAGATTGCAGACATGACTCTAAATGACAGCTGTGACATTAAATTCTAGAGTTTTTATTCAGTTTCAAGTAGCTTTTCTGCTGTGGACATTGTCATTTTGAGCATAACACAGTTCCTCAGTGAACTATAATACTAAATACTTATCATATTACTGTTGGTGAATAATATATATATATATATTTTAAAGTATAAAATATTCATGAACCAACTGAAACAACAATTTTACTGTGATAAATGACAGACAAGAAAGCATTACATTTAAATAACTAAACTATTTCTATAAAAATTTATCCATCACCTGAATTGAGATTTAATTAGAAGTGTGATGCGTATATGTGATATCTCTCGTCTGTGATTCAAGCTATAATGTTCCAAGAAATTTAAAGGTGAAAAATCATCCAGCCAGTAAAAAAATCCTTCAAGACAGTGCACACAGTTATTTGTCCTGTGTAACACACGCGATGGGCAGAGCATAAGGATGTCATGTCAACTAGTATCTACAGATGTCTCTAAATTACTGATATCCACTTCACTTGCTGAAAAAACTGTTACTCATGGAAGTTGTATTTTGTCTTGCTTTGATGCTTATACTTTGGATAACATAGTCCTTGCCAGAGATGAAATATGAGTGGTAGAGATCAATGATTTTTTGAAAAATAGAGATGCTGAATGTCATAGGTAAGGGTCAACACCAAATGTTTTTAAAGAAGCTGCTGAAAGCAGAACAGGGTGTTAAAACATTAATCATGAACAGGACAGATGTAGAAATGCAGCGACGATCGGGAATCAACGCTCAGTGTTGTGGCACTGAAAGACTGGAGTTTCTTCTATCAGTCATTCTCTATTTATGCTTTGTGTTGACTGCTTTCTAAATCAGAAACAACTTCCCCTTATTTTTGTTCTCAATATATCTTTTTGTTTGTTTGTGTCCTGATATATCTGCTATATTTTAAAATCATTCTACTTCAGAAAAACTCTAAAGTAAATATAAGTGACCATGAGAGTTGAAAACCACTACTAGTTTTAGCAAATGAAGAAGTAATCTCTGGAATTACAGCTGACTAAATAATGTTATTTGCCCTGAGTTACAAGCATTGTAAGTCAGTCAATCAGTACCATATATTAATGAGTATGGCAATTAATTCACACAAATTTGTAAATTGCAAATATTTTTATATTCACATATTACCATTTAATACCTATTTACTTGAAACCTATTTATTCATTTTAATGGGGGTTGTAAACACTGTGCACCATTATTTGAGAAGAATATGTAATTACATTTGAAATGTATTGGTAAATCATATAAATTTGAAGAAACTGTCAAATATATCTTTGAAAATAAAAAAGATATGTTGGAAATAATTCATCCAGCCCAAATTATATTTTAGTATTATTTAGATGGAGGGTACAGAAATTGTTCAGAGTAAAAGTTAACTAAAGTAGGAGAAAATTAAAGGTAGTATTTCAATTTATTTCCTTCAATTATTAAAATACATATAAAATACTTTTGAAATACAGTTCTTTAAGTGCTAATATTAGAGCGAGATTAGATCTTTTTCTACTAATGAGTACAAAATGAAAGAAAAACTAATCTATGTAACAAAATATCAAAAACCTAGAAAAAAGCTTGAAAGCAGACAATGCAATATAGAAAACAGAAGTAGTAATAACCATATCAATCACAAAAGAGAAGGATTCTGACTTACATGAAAGGGGAAAAGGACAGAACTCTGTCATTTGAATTGTTCTCTAAAGTCAGTCAGAATAGCTCTTCAGGAGAATGCATTCATCCTCTGATTTGGGTGGTGATGATTTCTACAGATCGCACCTGTGAAGTGCAGTTCAGCGTCAGATCCTTTCCACAGGTAAATCTCACGACACAGAATCTGACTAATGAGCTTTAGAACCAGCCGTGCCACATTTATCTTCCCCATAATTCCTCATAGCCATATCTGACCCACTTAATACTGAGTTTCCAAAGTCAAAGATTTGACCCGAGGGGGAAAAGGAAATAATTGTTTGAGAGAATGATGAGGAAAATGGCAATTTTAGTATTTCTTTTTAAAGTAGTTGTCATTTTGGAAAATCATTGTTGTAATGTTTAATACTATGCTTAAAAAATAAATCATTCTAAAGATATCCTCACGATACCTTATTGTTGGCAACCACGTATAGAACCCATTTAGTCAGAGCATTGAGCATTCTAAAATACAGACTTCTGTTCATTAGATTGTAATACATTGTTACTCAATACTTTTTTAGAATCGGAATATGATTTCTCATAAATAAATCTGACAGTTTCAAGTATGAGATGTGTACATGCCAAAAGATTACTAAAATAATTCTGTGAATACCAAATTTGGCAATGATGTGAATATTTACATTATTCATTTGGCTTATAACATTTTTTGTCTGAGGGTGATTTTTCCTTTTAGGCATTATTATACTTGAATTTCATTTCTACTATGTGAAATATTTAATTTTCTGTTTGAAACAACACAGCATTTAAGAAGTGACGCATCAACTAATATTCTTCATCTTTTTAATTTGGTTGGTTGTTACTTGGTTTGCTGCATCTGATTTTCTGTTTGATCTGAGAAATATTCCCCAGTGACAGGGGGAGCTCAAAATGCCTGAGAAACAGAAAATCGTTACTGGTCAGACAATTCTGAACGTGCCTACAAGAGGTCTATGGACTATAGCCCTTGCGAATTTGTCACTGGTATGCAATGCTGTAATCGTGAATTCAGTGTTTCCTACTGATTCTCTTATGTACACAAGTATGCAAATTGACGTTTCTCTGGTGGATATTATTTGTGAATTTAATATTACTAGTAAAATACTTGTTATCCTGTTCTTTAACTCTCTTAAATATGTCTAGAGAAATTTGCTTATTCCTTCTGATGCTTAAATTCACCTATACATTCATTAAGCAAGTTCTTCAGTGTAAAATCACTGTGAGTTAGTGTAAGTTTCATTCCATATCTTTTTCTTTAGATTGTTTTCTACCCCCAAAAAAAGTAAGTATAATGAAGTTTCACTATATTTGAGAAAAATTTGCCTTTGAATGCTGTTTTGATGATAATGTGAAGATTCTATAGATGCATGCAGATATATAAAAGGAGAGTTATAAGTATCATAGTGAACTCTTGACTTTAAGGCATTGTATTTTTATCTAAAAGGGTCAATTTGACTGATTTGAGAATAAAAAACAATTGAGTATGCAAAACAAAAGAATACAAAACAATCCAACAATGTACAATAAATATACTTAAGGAGTGTACCAAAAAAGAATATAACTCACATAAATTTAAATAAAATGACAGAGATTAATTTAGAAATCCTTGTAAGTTCTAATAAGAAAGGAAGCTTAATGAAATAACAACCAAAAAAGAACTCAAGGGAAAATGCGTTAATACAGAATACTTTAACAGTATATTTTAAAATAAGGATTAAATCTTAAATTTTTTTTCAGTAAATATCATTGAATTAAAATATGTAAGATGAAACAAAATATTATAAAAATAGAAAAGTATACCTGGTCTTTATTCTGTGTACACAGCAAAACAAGTTTAGAAACAGAACTGTTCCGTTCAGTATTAAACATAGGTAACTGTGGTGGGTTAGTAACAGGCATTTTTTGAGACTAATATACTCAACTTTTTGGTCAAAATACAGAAAATACAGGAATATAGAATACATAACATAGTTAATGCCAATTTTCAACATGGGCACATTTTGAGGGAATTTATTTTTCAACCCCACAGGAATATTTTGAAAACTCAATCATATTTTCCAGGAGAAAATATCGAATATTATTCAGTTTCACAGGATTATAATTATATAGAATGATGTATAGTGTTAACTGTCTAAAAACAAAACAGAAAATTTGAAATTAACCATAAAGTTTTAACTAGGGATTATGTTTTTGTTTTGTTTTGTTTTGTCTTGTCTTGTTTTGATTTCTAAATAGCTCTTGAACCAAAATCTCAATTCCTGATCCCTTAACAACTGATTATAGTATCACAGGCAATATAGCAAATATACTCAAAATTTATCTTAAAACTCTTAGCCTTAAATAATTTTATCATTTTTTTAAAAAAGAACAAAATTATTATTTAAGCATGTAATTTAAAGGCAAACAATGTAAAAAATAGTAAATCTTAAAAAGGAATTTAGGACAAGAAATAGAACAAAATAAGGCACACCTCATTTTATTACGCTTTATTTTATTACTCTTCATGTCTGTTGTGTTTTCTTGAATTGGAGGTTTGTAGCAAGGTTGCACGGAGAGTCATTTGGCTTTATTTTGTCAACAGCCTGTGCTCATCTTGTGCCTCTGTCACGTTTTGGCAAGTCTCTGCGTATTTCCAAATTTTATATCTGTTGTGGTGATCTGCGATCAGTTGTCTTCCATGTTAGTATCCTAAACTGTTTTGGAATTCCACAAACCATGCCCACATAAGACAAAGTTAATCAATAGATGTCGGATGTATTATGACTGCTCCACCAACCATCTGTTCTCCCGTATCTCTCCTCCGCTCCCTGAGACACAAAAATATTGAAATTAAGCCAGGTAAGAACCTGGCTATAACCTGTAAGTATTCAAGTTAAAGGAGCAGTTAGTTGTACATTTCTTACTTCAAATCAAAAGCTCAACATGATTAAGCTTAGAGAGAAAGGAATGTCAAAAGCTGAGACAGAGATAGGCCAAAAACCAGACCTCTTATGCCAAGTTGTGAATGCAAAGAAACAGTTGTTAAAGAAAAGTAAAAGTGCCGCTACCCTAAACACATAAAAGGTAAGAAATTAAAACAGGCTTATTGGTAGTGCAAAGAAAGTTTTATAGTTTTTGATAAAAGACCTGCTAGCCACAGCATTTCCTTAAGTAGAAGCCTAGTAAACATCATTAAGAGCATTCATGATTTAACCAGGCATGGTGGTGCACGCCTTTAATTCCAGCACTCTGGAAGCTGAAGTAGGTGGAGCGTTGTGAGTTTGAGGCTGCTTAGGCTACAACGTGAGCGCAATGCCGGCCTGAGCTACATAGTGCGACCCTGCCTCAAAAATCTAGGGCTGGGAGTTTGGCTCAGTGGCTTAAGTGCGTGTCTGCCCAGTGTAAGGTTGTGAGTTTGATCCTCCCTAGTGCCACAAAAAAACAAAACAAAATCATTTATGATTCATGAGAGAAGATCAAACTTTCAACATGAATTCAAACTGGAAAGAAGTCGACTGCAGGCCTCCTGAGTGACTGATGGGTTCAAGTCTTAATTAGCACAAGAAATACAAGTAGACTTAAAGAAAATAAGTGTACAGTTGATAAAAGACTTTATTTTCTAAAAGATGAAATGCAAAGAATGTTTCAGAAGACAGAGAAATAAAAAGACTAAAAAAAGGTGCAAGGGGGAAAAGTAAAGTTTTATATATAATAAAAATTCTTGAAGAAGCAATAAAACAGTAAGTGGCAAAAATTGAATAATAGATGAAATAATAGAAGTGTTATTATATTGCAATAAAATATCATCATGATATTAATAATAAAAAGTAATGTTTAAAAGTTCTAGGTAATTTCAATGAGAAGGCATGTGGGGCGCAATCCTAGAAGGTTCCTGAAAAGTAAGGAAGAAGGTAATACTTTGTAAGATTCAAGGCAGAGTGAAAAAAGTTGTGCACTGATAAAAAATCAAACTGACCTTACATTTCTTACTTGTACAATATACACTGAGGACTGTAGAGTAACACATATGTGACCCGGAAATACAAGACTGAAATCTAAGAATCTAATGTTATAGCCAACATGCTATCATTCATTGATGTAGGAGGAAGAAAATGTGTGTGAAGAGATGCAAAGAATTCAGGGTTTCATCCACATATTCATTTCAGTAGGGTTTTTAAAAAGAGACTCTACTCAGGAACAGAAACAGGGGATCAAAAGAAAGAGTTAAAACCTTGGGATGAGGGAATGGAGGAAAGAATAAGCAGCACTTTGAAGGGTGGGTGTGTGTGTGTTTGGGCATATGTCAGGTGCTAATTAAGAAAATTATTTTAAAACATAAAACTTCATCTCAAAAATTGTAATGGAAAAGTACTGAGATAAGAGAAATAAAATCATTCCAAATATGGGAGTAGAAAGAAAGGTAAGATAACATATGCATAAAAATATTCCAAAGGTATCATTTCATTGAGGCTTAAAGAAAAACAGCATATTTTGGTGAAGAGAATGTTGACTGTGTTAGGAGGAGTTAATTAGTATCCATTTCACGTAGATTTATCATATATATCTGCCCAAGAAACAAAAATGGACAGTAGTCATTAGTATAATAAAAAATATATTAGTATTTCGAAGTTAACAGGCCAAATTAAAGACAAGTCAAAACAAGAAGCATTGAGAAATATGAAAATGTGTAATAAATAATGAAAAAGAATAAAATCTAGTATGACTATCATTATAAGTGTAAATTTAATGAATTATCACATTATAAATCAGAAGAATGTAAAGATGGGTTAAAATGTTAAACTCTTCATTCAGTTTTAAAGATGCACACAAAGTAATTCAAAAATTGAAAGTAATGTAAATGATTTAGAAAAGAGACACTTAAAATTGTAACAATTAAAAAGCAGAAAGAAGTGTATTTTTATTTTATTTTATTATATTTTATTGAGAATAAAACAAAACAAAGCAGAAGAGAAGAAAGCAGATCAGAACAAAATAATGCAAGCAACACAGGATTTCAAAACAAGACAACAGGAAATCAACAGTGGCTACTTGTCCATATTGTCACACACAATGAATTCAAACAAACAAAATAGTATAAAACTGATAAAAACAAAAGAATGAAAGCATTACAGCTCTTCAAAACCAGACAATAGGAAAATCAACAATGACTACGATAATGTCTCTTGTTCTCTTCAAAATAGCTGTCCACACTTTCACACATATTGAAATCAAATAATACAAAACAGACTAAAACCAATCAAAACAAAGAATAAAAGCATTATTGAACTTCACAACAAGATAATATGAAATCAGCAATGACTACCATTAAGTCTAATTTTTTTCAAAGTAGCTGTTCATACCATCACACATAATAAAATCAATTCTTATAAACTCTTTCAGAGAAGTTCTAGGCATGTATAAGCCTATACATGTACATCTATCCTTTCTGTACTAGAGGGGAAAAAAAAACATAACAAATTACAAGAAAAACAAGAAACAAAAAAGTCTAATAAATAACAATAACAAAAAGCCTGAAACAATAACAATATGAGCTTGCAAAACAAGAATATTTTTAACAGACATGCTTTATGGTAAGAGCACCAAAAATTACAAAGCATATTAAATGATTTTAGAAACACATATGATGAGACTATACCATTTTTAAATGTTAATATGATAAGCAAGTACAGTAAAATACATTAATAAATTCTATTACAACAAAAGAAAAATAAAAATAAGTTACAATGAAAGAACTCAATGTAACATTCATAGAATTAGATAGATATAAGGAAAGTATAATTCAATTGAAAAAATTAATTATGATTCTTTATCACTTCAGTACTTGTCTGCATATACAAATATTGTTAGGTACTTACAATAGATGCAATTGTTAAGTATTTGCAATACAATACAATTGGTATTTACAAATCACCAATAAATTTATTACAAATTCATAAATTTTTAAAGTAGCACTTAAATTGCAGAAAGCCACATTCCTAGAAAGCAATGAAAGGAAGAATCTTTCACATAAAATTCTCAGAAGGTTTGTACAATCATACATGAAACAATTTATCAGCTGCATAATGGAATACTATTCAACTGTAAAGAATGACAAATTTGAGATATTTGTAGGAAATGGATATACCTGGAAAATATAACGTTGTGAAATAAACTCAACATGCAAATTTAAATACCATATGGTAACTCTGATTTAAGTGAGGCAAAGTACAAACAAAAAGAACAATAAAGGCTGGTTAGAAAGGAACAAAGGGATGAATCTCTTGCAATAGGGAAGAGGACCAAGGGAATAGAGTTGGGGGTGAGGAGGAGGAGAAGGGGAAGTAAGTAGGCTAAAGATGTGCAGGTACAGGAACCTAATGACCTCAGTTAATGTAAATATGAGTTCAGGCTAATAGTATCAAGTATGAAAATTGGGGAAGGGAAACTGGAGGAAAGAGAAAGGGTTAAGAAAGGCAAGGAGATTTACAAAAAACAAGCTGTGGCGTGTACATGTATCCATTCCCCAAGGTGATTATAAACTGCATGCACTGTGAACCCACTAATACAATAAAAATTTTTTTAAAAATCCTTAATAACTGGCAAAAATGGAGATTTGAACTGCCTCAAACACGTTATCTCCTTAAAGGAACATACTGAATTGTGAAGATACACAGAGTGGCTTAAAAGTGAAATAAAAAATTTTAAATCCTATCATGAACTACTTCCCAGTCTCAATGGTTTTTCAGAGTCAAAGATTCATCAGATTTTTGCAAATACGCTAGATGTGTTTAAAGCCATAGAGAAAATGGTGAAATCACTTGTAAGCAGCCATTTCTTTACTACAGGATTTGTCTGTACTGAGCCACCTGGAGACCAAGAAGTTTTACTTTCCTCCCTGCACTGGACCAGGCTATGGAAATGAGAAATCTAGTGGAATTTTTGGAATGAATGGGGCCTGAGTAACAAATTGGAGACTTCCAGGTGCCTCAAACTCTATTTCTTCCTAAAACAATCGCTTTTGACAGCATTCAACATCTGCTCGTGATAAAATCAGACAGAAAAACAGAGATAGAAGGATTGCTATGCCGAAGTGATTTATGAATCATAATGTAATATTAAAAGATTTGTACAGACTAAGTACGCAGGCAGCAATATCTGATTTTAACAACTGTATTTCACAGAATTAAACAGACCTTAATCAGAGCAAAAAGAAAAGAGAAAAAGGAAAAGGAAAATGCAAAGGCATAAACATAGAAAGGAGGATAGACAGTTTTTCTTTTTTATTTTCTTTTTTGGTTCAGTATTAACATGTGGTCTATCCCATGTTATGAAGGCAGACTTCAACTTTTCTGCTCAGATTATCCTTCCATCTCAGACTTCCAAGTAGCTGGGTCTACAGCTGTGTGCCTCCCCGCCTAGCTTTTTAGTGCAGCTATTTGAGTGCAGAGGTGACAGGATTGTATATGTAAAAAACTCCAAATGCTTTGCAAGTATATTACTAGTTCAGATAAGTGAATCTGCAAGCAAGGATACAAAAGTAAACTGTTTTTCTATGTATTAAAACTATAGGGCCAGGAATTTAACTCAGTAGCAGAGTGCCTGCTTGGAAAGCGGGAGGTCCTAAGTTTGATTCCTGGTACTACCCTCCTCCCCAAATACATTGAGGAGAATTATTTCAAAAACGTACCACTTACATTGATATTAAAACATCATATATTGGGTAACAAGTAATAAGTTTAAAGACATATGTGAAGACTTTTCAATGAATGCTATAAAATGTTTACAGCAACATAGTGTGTTGTTTGCTAGGGCCTTCATAACGAAGTCCCACAGTCTGGGTGGCTCAAACCACAAACGTTTTTTCTCACAATTCTGGATGCCGGAAGTCTGAGCTCTATGTGTGAATAAGGCCAGTTTTCTCTTTTCCCATGGCTTGTAGGTGAGCATCTTCTTTCTGTAACTTATCTCCTCTTTTATGTCCCTGTGTCTAACATTTCTCCTTTTATGAGGACATGGTCATACTAGATTAGAATCCAGCCTAGTGATCTTATTTTAAACTGATTACCTTTTTTTTCTCATGTTTAACAATCTTTAATTCAAATATAAATGTTTAATATAAGCCATTTGTAGAGCTTGGGATTTTTGTTCTTTTAAAAACAAGAATGGGAAAATGGAACAAAGTGGTCTTTCCACTGTTCAAAAACGTTCAAAGAAAGGACAGGTCATAGTACCACAAAGGATGCATTTAACCAAACCTACTTTCTCCGTCTATCAACCTTACGCCCAATTCCACAACAGTAACACATGTTCCTGATTACCTTTTAAATCCAGTCACAGTCTGATGCCTTCAATATATGAATATTGAGGGGATAAAATTTAGGTCGTAAATCAGTGAAACAATAATGAATATAAAAATAAAAGAGATTAATATTTGGACCAAATGAGAGAGAGGCGTTAGGTTTGTGGTACAACTGAGCTCAAGGGCCATTTGTCTTTGAGTGAAGTCAGTATTAGATAAATTCTGAAGTTGAAAAGTTAAGAAAAAATATAGAAATTAATAATGAAAGAGTATAACTATGGAATAGTCACTAAAATAACCACAAATATGACTTTTAAACATGGTTGATTTTAGGCAGTGTTGCCATGTCTGAGTAAAGTTATAAACTAAAGCTAGTTCTCAGCTTTATAAAAATTTGGGATATTTTTCAGACAACATATATATATTAGAGATAAGCATAAAATATGATTAAGTACTAAAAATGAAATTTGATTAATTAGAAAACAGGCCTATATCTAGTAAATATAATCCATAAAAAAGAAAAAGAGATAAAGTGTTAAAAAAGGAATTGCAAACATACACATCAAAGGGATTTTAGAAACTATAATGATAACATGAAATGTTAATTTTAAAATCATGACAGTATTTATGACTTTGTATCTAAAAATCAATAAAGGGAGCAAATAAAACTTTTTCAAACCTGGAGGGACTGTTAAACTCGGGAAGAGTTTTAAGTGCTAAAAGAACTGACTTCTCAAACATGCAGAATAAATAATGCTGTCAAATTCAACTGGAGAGGTTATTTTTATATTTTAAATGCTTCTCAACATCGAGAATAGCACTTTATGTTTCACCCCTTTTTTTAAAGAGACAGAAACAAGATACAAAACCACAAAGTAATCCACTAGTCATAGATATTACTCTATATCCTCAATATTCATATGTTGAAGGAATCAGTATTTGATTAAATGAGTTGTTAAACATGACAAAATAAGATGCCTGTTAGGGGAGACAGAGATAATCAACAATCATAAACACAGTAATGTACTTAGTTTATAATGCTTGAGATGCAATCTGTATGTTATGATGTAATGAATTCTGAAGAAAAAATTAGTAAAATTTAATATTTTGTTTAAAAAGTACTTTATAAAATAATACTCAAAAAACTTTTAGTTTAATCAATAGTAAGCTTAATTATTGTTGAACAACTTTAATCAGTAGTCAGTATCTTACTTAATCTCTCCTCAAAGTCATTTATCAATGATATTGTGAAATGACTTCTTTAGCTTGTTTATCACTGTTTTTCCATGACTCATATCAATTCCAAGAAAATGAGAAAAATTGTTCTAGCAAAAATATTGCATAGGAGACAAAATTGCATTTGAAGAAATGCAATAGAATCGACTTGAATTGCAAATAAGATGTTTCAATAATGTGATATTACTTATAATCTACTACTTATAAATTTCATAACAAAACTGTTATTTGATAGCAAAGACACCACAGAGTGAATTAAAAAAGAAATATATAAACTTGATGCCTATGAAGAAAACCGCAAAATTTTACCAAAGACAATGATATGAAAGAACAAATTAATGTTTCCAAATGGTAATACTCAGTATTTCATTTATTAACTTTTTCACTGAAAAAATTCTTTCTTTCAGTGGGAAAATTCTTACAGTTTCATATAAACCCAGTGGGAAATTGGGAGAGCACAGGTTCACATCGCAGTATCATGACTGTTGATAAAAAAAGTAATGATGCAAACATTGGGATAAGGGATGAACTTACACTGCCAGATGTTATTCTAGCATATACATATTTTTCATATATATATATATATATATATATATCACAATATATATACCACATCAAGAAAGACATTAGCAATAGGGGAAAAAAGCAAGATGTAAGTTCTGATATTCAGATTCTGATACTCAGGGACCTGAGAAGGTAAATCTCAGACAGACTTAAGAGTTGGACACATTATATAGCCACATCTTTTGGCAATTTCATGGAGCAGGAGAAGAAGGATGTCACAGACGTCTTAACTCACTTTTTATCCCCCAAAAGTAAGTATTAATAATATAAAAAAATGAATAAAATGGAGTCTGCTTTGTTTCTCCAGCATTTTGAGTTTGACATAGGTATTGGATAATTCTTTTAGATGGCACTCTTGAGGAAAAAGTGTATTTATTTTGTATAAACTTAGGAAACTAACGAGACAAACTAATGAGTCTGTTTCCCACAAATTCAAAAATGGTTGGATAAGCCTAAAATAAACACTTCCCAAAGCCCCAGGATCCAGTCACCTCCTAAAAGCCCTGCCTACCTCTCAACTCATGAGAGCTTTGCGAAACGTATTAGAGATAAACCTCAACGTCCTGCAAGAGAAATGAATTCTCGGCCTGGAGATGAAAACATACAAGATGAGCCTGAGAAACCTTGTGTTAAGACTAGTAAGATCTTTAAGTGCCTTTTAAAAACACAAACGGTGTCAAGTAAAACAGCTCCTTCCGGTGCAAACACTATAAAGAATAATCACCACAGGGGAAGGAAATGCATCAAAAACAAAACCTACATGTTTTATAACGATGTGTCTTAAGGGAGCAGGGTTTCATTTTGAGTTTGTGAAAATTCATCTGATATTTCTAAACATTGATTAATAAAACTAGTAAGGACATACTTGGCCTTTTTTATAGGGCATCTACTTCAGGGCAAGCCTTTAGTTTGCAAGGGAAACTTTCATTTTGTTTTATTTTTAATAAGTGAACAACAACCCATAAATGTAGGATTAAAATAAAATTAGAAAATCATAACTTTTTACAGTCACTAATGAAATAATGCATTTAAGCAATGATATCTTTGGCAGCACAAACCATTGTGTAGAAGGTTGCTGATGAATTTTATATATTTTATATTTTATATTTCATAGAATTTATATTTCATAATCCATGGATGGAGTTGACAACTGACTCTCCAGTCAATTGGAGAGTTAAACATTTTGTGTCTTTCACTGAAATTTCGTGGAATATGCACAATATCTTTTATAGGTTATTCTTGAAAGAAAGACTGTAATCAAGTTTCCCAGTCCTACTGATAGTTAACAGGAAATGTGATGCCTACGATAATATATTAAATGATTCTGTAAGGCTACCATCAATCACATCCAGCACTGGGGGAAAAAAAAAATATATATATATATATATATACATGTATAAATGAAGTAACCTTGTGTTTTCCTGATGAAAACAAGCAGCATGAAAGGAGGGGCACACGCAATGATTATATCAGAAATGTTAAAATTAGAAGTAAATTATGGAGAATATTTAAACATTTAAACATATCATTGTGTTATAAAGACCTTCATTGACATATGATTGTAGGCATGATCATTATAAAATCTTTAAAAGTCATGGTTACAATCTGTGTCTTATCATTATGGAAATGCAAAACTGCTACTGAAAGGAAAGGAATCCCTGACTCCTGTGGAAGCAGACTATTATACAAATGAAAGAGGAGATCAACTATCAGGAGAGCTATGGTACACAATGTCAGTGTTGAAATTTTGGCTCAGTTCCAGAACATTCCTCAGCCTCAGTTTCCTTATCCTTAAATGGCAAGTATGCTTCATTTAAGACTTGGGGTTGACAAGACAGATGAAGGAAATCAGGTTTTTAAGGATTTACAAGTTCAAAGCAGTCATTATGTTAAAAAAATGATAGCCAAGATACATGTGAAATATTCACAAGTGAGTGGAATAGAAAATAAGTCTCTCTCAGGCCTTTAGAGGAAGGAATCACACTGAGTTGATAGGGGGTTTATGTAAATTTCCGGGGAAGGTCAGATACAGAGCTCATTTCATAGTGATTACCCAAAGGACTTTGCCTGGTGAAGTATCTTCCCAGCCTTTGGTAGTTTGCATGGTGGGCGCCTTCCCCAGCGCTCACTACGTAAGTGAAGGATTAGGGATGGGGCGGCTAAGGCGGGTCAGAATTTCCAATGGGTTGTGTGGGCTGTAGATGGAGACTCTGGCTAAGGTTGGGACAAAGTCATCCTTGGGGTCCTCATGAGAATGGGGTGAAGGACAAGCTACAGAGTCTCAAAAGCTCTCACAGTTTTTCTCCCTTCAGTTAGATTCAGATTCTTTTCTTTCTTAATATGATTAGGTCCCAAATAGGGCCAAGGTATTTTAAATAAAAATCTTGTAAAATCTTGCTTTCTGCAATTAGCAGATACAAACATTCGTTTAATGCAAATGCTTTATAAATGAAGGAGCCATTACATTTTAAAATCTTTATACCTTTATCTTAATTGGAAACCTCTTTTCTCGAATCTCATAAAATGATGTAATTTCAAAAATTAAATGTCTTTGCAATAGAGAAAAATCCACTTCTAAACGCGCGTCCCTACATTAAAGGAGAAAGTTCCTCTTTCCTTTATTTTTAGGAGCTGACCATTTCAAGCCATCCGCTGCTAATAGCTACAGTCTCGATTTCCCGAGGAGATAAAGAGCCACGAAGCAGCTTTAGTCATCGTTTACTAAAGAGCCTGCATAAGCCAAACGACTGGGTTCGGTCCTCGAGGCTGCTTCCGTCGTGACCGGCTGCCTTGCCGGGTCGGCCAGGTCTCCTGGGCAGCGGGAGGATTAGACACATGCGCACGATTGGTCTCTTTGTGTGCACCAGGAAGGGCTTGGCGTCGATTTACACTTCCTAACGGGGCAGGGACCCGAGCGGCCGCGTGAGCCGCGGAATAAAAATGCATTGTAAACACGGCTACCGAAATAAACAATTGTCTCGCTCCCGCTTGCCTCCACCTTGCAGGTCTCCCCGCCGCCCTTTCCCGGGTGCGCGGCTCGGGCGGGGAGACCGGCAGACCCGGAAAGAGGAGCCCGGTCCTTTGCAATCGCGCCCCCAGCGTGGCAGCCGAGGGAGCGGGTGGGAGCGGCGCCAGGGCTCCCCGCCGGCCCCGGGGATGGAGCGCGTCTCGCCGGCGTCTTCCAGCCCAGCCGCCCTGCGGGCCGGGGGGAGGGAGCGGGGCTCGGGACTCGGCCCGCCCCGCCGTCCCTCCCCCTCCCCCGCGCCGGGGAGCCGCGCGGGTGCGCTCCGGCCAGCTGTGCGCCGCCGAGTGGGGCGCCGGCCCGAGGGTGCCGCCGGGGGCAGAGGCGCGGGCCGCGCAGCTCGGCGGGCGGCGGCCGGCGGCGGGGGGCGGAGGGGCGGCTCGGAGCGCGCAGGGCTGGCGCGGCTCGCGCATCCCGGCCCCGTTCCCCGTGCGTCCGCGGCGGCCCTGCCGCCGAGCCTGCGTCCCCGCCGGCGGGAGCTCGGGGTGGCTCTGGCGGCGGCGCGGCTGCTGGAGGCGCCCGGCTGAATGCGAGACCTGCGCGGACCCGGCGGCGCACGGCGGCTTCGGACCCCGGGAAGCGGAACGCGCTGGCCATGGCCTCCAACTTTAACGACATAGTCAAGCAGGGCTACGTGAAAATCCGCAGCCGAAAGCTGGGGGTGAGTTCCGCGCTCGGCTTTCTCCTTCCTCTGCGCGCCGGTGGCCCGGGTGGCAGCTTGGGGGTTGGGGGCGGGGAGAGGTGACCCGCGCGGGGACAGACGCGGAGAGACGGAGACGCCGGCCCTTCGCGGGCAGTGCGCTTGTTGCTTGGCCGGGCGAGGGGCCCCCTGCCTGGGGCGATGTGGGGACGGCGCTGAGGGCTGCAGGCGCGCCTCGGTGCCGGTCCTCAGGTGCGCGGGGCCGGTCTGGACCCTACCGAGAAGTCCGGGAGACCAAAGGGCTTGTCAGTTCCCAAAGGAATTGTGCCTGGGAGGAGAATCCTGCGCCGCCGCGACTCCACGGTGGTCTGCTCGCCCTCCAAAGTGTGCGCCTCTGGGTAGCACTGCTGGCTCTGGGTGCAGACTGCCAGGCGTGCGTGTGTTTAAGAATCACCATTTTCTGTTCCCTGCTGCCCAAGCCCATTTTGAAATTGTCTTTTTGATCCCCCAGCAGCGCCGCGCGTCCCCGCAGGCTATGGCAAGTGGGTTTAATGTGCCCTTAACTGTTGCCCGGTGGCAGGCTACGTGTGCGCCCTGGCTTGTGTACCTGCGCCTGTGTGCAAGCAGGTGTGTGCTCACGCACTCGCCCACGGACACGACACAGTCCGCGGCGCCAAACTTTACGGAGACCTTCGCCTACTTTTTTGAGAGACGCTTTACCTGACTTGAGAAAGAAATCATTTAGATTCCGGGGTTGCAAAACTTCTCCAGTGACCAGCGGAGGAGGTAACAGGGAAGCCTGACTATTCTAGAGGACTTGGGGCGCAGACAGGCGAGGACGGCAGAGGAGGGCGGGCGCCGGGGCTTAGAGCCGCCCCGACTGGGTGGACGCGAAGGGGCGGAGGAGCGGCGGTCGGGAGGCGCCCACGGTAGCCAGGCAGCTCACACTCCCGGGGCAAGCTGGTCTAGAAGAGGGAGGGGAACGGGGCCCGGAGGAGTACGTGCCGGCTTTCCGGTTCCCTGGATGTCTCTCGGTCTCTCTGCCCTCAAAGTTCCAGTTCTGGGAAGCTCTGGAATCCTGGGGCAGTGGCCTGGAGCTAGAACATTCCCTCTGGATTCTGCTGAATGGACGCTAACCGCAACCTGGAAAGAGGAAAGGGGAGGAAAGACCTTCGTTAATCTTCTCACAAGAAAAGAGAAGAAATATACCCTCCGATGATAGTTGAACACAGTTACAGAGGAGTGTTGGAAAGAGGGGCGATCACCCCGTACCCAGCTGTCCTTAGGAGGAATCTGCAGAGGCAGGTGTTGGGGTCACAGGAAGGAAGGGAGGCTGCCTCTCTTCTGCTCTTGCTGGGCTTTGCATTGAGGGCGCTGAATTGTACCCCAATGACACAAGGGACCCTTACTTGAACGTCCTATAATCTGTAGAGAGCTGAGGAGTAAGGGTTGAAAGGGCAAGGAATGCGGAGCTGAGTGATAGGGGAGCCCCCTGCTCCGGCCTGGCACCCCAAGAGCTGCTGGGCAAGAGAGAGCTGGCGCTGGGATCAGACCTGCAGTTTGCCGTCAAGGGCTTTTCTAAGTTACCAGATCGCACTTCATTCCTTTCCGGAGAGGTAAAGGGCGAATCGCGGGTAAAAACTTGAGGTTGTCTAGGAAGGAGGCTTATTGCTGATCGCAGCTACAACGCAGCCCTCAAATCTGGCAGCAGCAGCACAGCTACCAGCTGGGACGGAGGCGTGGAGCTGAGCTTCTCAGACTGACCTTTGATGCCCTTTGCTCTGGACAGAGTCCTCCTTGCTCATCATTCTTCCCTTCCCCTCTTCTTGAAATCCCAGTTTTCTGACAGTTGGGACTGCACAAACTAATATCTCCAGGGAGCTGTGTCTCTGATTTCACAGAGTCACTGTGCAGGAAAATGCAACTCAAGAGGCCAGAGAACCCACTTCCTGGAATTCATAGGATCCTTCTCCCATCCAAGCTTTCCAGGATTCCACACAATAAAAACTGAATATGGAACCTCGTTATAAGATCGATCCAAGCAAATAACACTGAATGTTTCTTGGGTAACTGTGGCATTGAGAGTTTCTGAAATGTCATTTCAGAACATCATTTCACCTAACCAAAGTGCGCTTGTATATTTACAACAAAACGTCTTGTCTTAGACTCAAGATTTAGGGTTTTGCCTTTGTAAAAAGCAGCCCTCATAGAAAACAACGCAAGCCTGTTTGTAAACAAATTAGTGCTGTCTTCCATTTGTACTTGAGAAATGTGAATTTCGAAGTTTAAGGCTGAAAAAATTGTTTGTTATAAACTAAACATGGGAGAACATCATTTAAAAACTTTAAAGACAATTTTATTTAAAATAATCTAGGATTCAGAAGAGCAAACTCAAGTGAGAAAACTTCATGCTAGTGGTTCTGTGAATGCTAATAAGTGGACTCCATAAGTTTATAAAACTCTAAGCAAATACTGTGTGCCTTCATGAACTAAAAGTACCCTTACGCCCAAATCATGGAAATGGGAACTATATAAATATTAATATTTTTTCATAATTAACAATACATATTATTAATTTTATAGACTGAAAACACACATTTCCAAACAAATATTTTTTAACTTCAAGGATACATGATGATACTTGTAAGGTTTATGGCCAACACTGAATTTCAAAATATAGACAATTCTATTTCCGTATGCATAGTTATTTTGATATACTAGGAAGTGAAACCATGCTTTCAAAAATCAAATTTTATAATGCTCTAATAGAAACAGGAAAGCCTGGCTAGGTGGCAGATTGCATCAGAGTGAGATTTGAAAACATATTTTATGGTGAAATGCTCTAATGTACCATTTATTCTTCACAAATTAGTGTTTAGTGTAATGATGAAGGAGGGGGAAAGGCATTTCTCGCCATCTAGGCAAGGGATCAGCATTATAAAACTGATTCTAGGTTGAAATTGTTGAATCACCTCTTCCATGTGTCTTTTTGGGGAATCCACTATGGTTTGTTGAATATAGCTCCTTAGGCAACAATTTGGGCAAGAAAATTCGAGTCTCATCTTTGAAATTTCTCTTGACTCATTAATCAGTTCTCTTCCCCTTAGAAAAATAATTTCAAGAAACAAATAGAATAATTTTCCTGCATTTTACTATTACTCTTTTAAAATGTTTAATAAGTCATTAAGTTTTTGTTGGTAAATTTTACAGGTATTAAGTTTTCAGTGAACAACGATATGACTTTTTTAGTTATTCACTTAGATTCTGTACTAAATTTTCATTATATCACTGTTTCTGTGAATATATACTTTTGGAGGATTTAAAATGTCCTTAGAATTGTATGGTTCTTCTAGCCATCTATTTTTTTTACATGATGTATTATAATTCATAAGGTGATATAACAGCCAGTTTTAGTGTCTTGTTTTATAAAAAGGATACTTGTAAATACTCATTAAAGTAAAACAAAAGCATGGTCAACATTCTTTATCTCTTAGCCTTGCTTAACTATTTTCCTGTGACTGCTGATGGATTAAATTTAGTAAGCAAAGCATGTATTGCAGAATATCCAATCTGTTCTTGACTTGCAGCCAAACTAAGAAACTAATCACTGAAACCATTAATAACCTAATACCTTGCTTATTGAATCTATAAATTTATCAAAAATAAATGCAGCACTATGAAGTGCTATCAATCATCCTCACCAACTTCTTGAACAAATTCCAGACTGCTATAATTTAACTAATTGTAGACTCATATCTCATATCATTGTTTTTAAAGATAGTTATTGAAATAGATGATGACCATCCCTAATCAAAAAGTCCAAAGTCAGAGCTGCGCCAAAATCCAGAATTTTTTGAGCACAAACATGTTGCCACAAGTGGAAAATTCTGAGCCTGACCTAATATGACTGGTAGCCATGAAAATGTAGGCACCCTAGAAGGACTGTGTGTATATATACGTACATACATACATATATATAGACTGCTTAAAATTTCTTCTTGCTATGGTTTATAAGGTACATATGAAAAGTAAATGAATTTCTAGTTTAAAATTGGGTCCTGTCCCCATTCATCTCATTTTATATATGCATATATTCCAAAATCTGGAAAAGTATTAGTTCAAAACCCTGCTGATCTCAAGCTTTTTTGTTAAGAGATATTCAAGCTGTATACCTCAGTGTGGAAGTTCACAGGCACGTTGTACTTAGGCAGAATAGAACTTTATGCACACATTTTTTCTGTTCCTTAATCAAAGTCAATGAGCTATTGATATTGGTTTGTGGGGGTACTAAAGTTTTTCAGGATATCATGATTTTGTGTGTGTATGTGTGTGTGTGTGTGTTACTCATGTTGTATTAAACCAGGGTTATTTATAATAAACATGTCATTTTTCAATACATAGGGTTAGGTTAGTTGTTTCTTCCAAATTCATTTGTAAGGGAAACAGGAAAATATGGATGAATTTATTTGGAGTTTTTGATGGCTGCTGAACATCTATTTGATGTTTCTCTTTAGCATAGTTTTCTTTTTTGTATGTGTGTGTTGTGTGTGTGTGAGGTATGTGTGTGTATTGTTAGAAAATGAACTCAGGGCCTTCCTAAGGAGCTACCTCCCCAGCCATTTTTTAATGTAAGCTTTAATTTTTGAAATTTTGAGACAGGGTCTTGATCCTTCTGCCTCAGCCTCCCACAGGGCTTGGGGTACAGACATGCATCCTTATGCTTGGCTTCCACGTTTGTTTTAAAAGCATATTGTAGATCCATCTGCCTCTTCCTCTTTCTTTCCCTTGATTACAACTTCGAAATATCTTTATTCCTGACTTAATAACTGTTGATCTCCATCTTTAAATACTTTGAGGGTTTTTTTGTTACTTTTTATTTTTATATTTATCTACTTTGGTACCAGGGATCAAACTCACGACCTTGTGCTTGCCAGGCAGGCGCTTGCGCTGCTGAGCAAAACCCCCAGCTCTTTTCTTCTTAAAGAGCAGCTTTCTTCTGATGGTAATAGATGGAAGTAAGTAGTTCAAGAGAGACATTTATGCAAGTTTACTCTTTCACAGATGCTCACTCCTTAAACAGGAATCTATGTACGTGTTTTTGTTTCTGTCCTTTAGAGCATTTAAGAACTTTTTTATCCTCCAAGTCTAAAAATTCTTTCACCTTGTATGACATGCATTACCAAATTGCCAAAACATAGTTAATATATTTCAGATGAAATGTATAAATAATAGTGATTTTGAACATTTTAAAGCTTAAAAGAACTTTCAGAGTCTTTACCTTAGATATGAATTCTCAACCTATGAATCTAAGATGTAGAAGTTGTATTGAATGTGTTTAAATCTTTACTCATTTTATCCTGGGCACTGCTTTCAGAAATGGATTCAAGATACCCATTTTTTAATAATTTATCTTTTATTAAAAATAGATTTAGAATGGTAAGACATTTCCAATTATTCACTATATTTTGTTTTAGAATTTTATCCACCATGGGTATTGTATACATTCTTGCAATGTATGTAAATACACCACTTTGTTTATATCTGTACATGTCTGCAAATATTATTGGCTCCTAAATTTTAGAGAGGAAAATATTTTATTCATGTTCTACCTGTGTATTACATTATTTGCAATGGCTTGTTACTATGTATGATATTTCAAGTATGCTTAGGAAGTCTGCTATCAACCATTGGTGATATATATTTATTTTTAGTTTTAATCCCTGAGTGTGCATAAGGGTTGCCTAATGTTTCTTGAATTTTAAAAACTTAAAGCCAAAAAGAGTGCAACTGTAAAATCTAAGCCTAGACATGTGTCTGGATTTTTATGTTAAATAATTGTGCCTATGGAATGCCTGAGAAGCTAGAAATTAATGGTGAATTGTAAGGATTCACATCTCAATTTTTATCTTGATAGATTTACAGATCATTACTGTCAAGGTGAGTGTTAAAGATAGTATTTCTTTTCTCAGATGATAAATATCACACTCAATACTTAAGGAAATCTTTCAAATTACTGGAATTTATGAATATGCAGTCATATAATGGTCAAATGTCTTTGTAAGATCCACACCTCCAGTTTTCTTAATAAATGACAATGATTGATGTATTGGGTGAGGACATGATAGCATGAAGGAATAAGTTTAATGTAAAGCCTATGAATTTGACATGATTGTCACTTTTTAAAGTTTTTTTATTTTTTATTTTTTGGCATTTTTCTATTTGATCACAGTAATCCATGAAGAACCATAGAGGTCACCAGGGATTTAGCTCAGTGGCCTAAGAACCTGCCTGGCAGGTGTGAGGTTGTGAGTTCGATCCCCGGTACCAATAAATAAATAAATAAATAAATAAATATCATAGAGGTGACCAGAAATACAAAGAAAGGAAAAAAATTACCCTCATTCTTCTCATTTACAGATAATCTCTAGAGTCCAGAAGTTTTGATGTTGTAGTTGAGGCACTAATTTTAAGCGAAAGAGTAATTTCAGGCAAATGCAAGAAAAAGTTTAAAAAGGAGTATATTGTAATTTCTTTAGCTTCAATTTCCTTATTTTTGCCTCACTTTATCTCCAGCATTTTCTTTTAGCTCCCTTAACTTTGTCCATAGAGTCCACAGACACTAGAAAGAGAAGATTTTTATTAGCTTTCTGCATAAATCCCCATTAATTTTATTTTAAGATACAGAGCAGGATTATCCTTTGAACGATTTCATGTTTGTATTGTAACACTGTTTTATCAATAATAATATTTTACCTGTCAGTCAAACAAAGAATAAAAATTAATATAATAAAATTATTGCTTTTCATTATGTTTGAAGTTACTGATTGTTGTAACTTTTGAGCATAAGCAAAATACTTTGTCTCCTATTTTATTAAATTTGTGATGTTAACATGAAAATTACTGATAACACTGGACGCATTTAAGTTTTGCTTACTTTGAGACGTCATAGTATAATCTGGGATGTGCATATTTTGTGTGTATTATGCACCTTTCATTTTACAAATTATTTTTACTTGCATAATTCTTCCAATAGACTTTAGAAAATAGATATGTAGTTTTTATTCCTATTTTAGGTGTAAACTAACATCCAAAAGAAGCAGGATGTGTCAGCCAGCGTTGTAGAGCCAGATGGGTTCTAACTGTTGGCTGCACTTTTAACTTGGAGTTCAGCGCATTATCTACCATGTAACAACTGCCACCCCGCCATACTTGCAGACAAGGAGCCTCACAATTTTGTGTGCTGGTCACAGTAAATGTGTTTTCTTTAATTGGTAATTTTGTGTAAAGCTAGCTTGACTTCACCCAGCTTTGGGTTATTCAGGTTACAACTGAAAGTGCTACTGCGTGAGAGAGCTCCTGGGACACTAAGGAGTACTGTACAGATACTCGGGCAGGCGGCCGAGAGGAGCGCACCTCCCTTCGCGTCGGGGGCATCTGGGAATCCGCCGATGCCTTTCAGAGCGGGGATGAAGGCTTCAGAACTCAGCTAACAGTGTCCAGGGAGAATTGAAAACATTTATAACATGTGTAAATTTGTTTTCGCATTACATTTACTTGTGAAACATGACCTTGGTTATATAAATGATTATATTTAAATTAATTTGATGAAAAGTGAGATTTGTTTTTAAGGAAACCACTTTAGAAGACTATGCAGATGTCTTGGGGTCAGAAAAATCAGAAAGCGGTGTGTGGTGACATAGGCAGCAGATCGCGTGACAGTTTTCCAAATGCTTGAACTTTGGACCACACTGACGTATACCGTGTCTCTCCAGAGGTTCATTTGTGTTCATTTTTATTGCTGGTTGATTTTAAGGGACAGGAATTGAGATACATATATATATATATATATATATATATATATATATATATATAGTGTTCTTCACGAATTCTTATTTTTCATATTGTCCAACTGTCATCCTCTTACTCATGTGTAGATTCACATATAATATGTATTAAATAATAAACATCAAAGTACTTTTTTTATATCTCTGTAAATGTGAAATTGCTTTTGTCTAAGTATCATTTATATGTTGTACATATTACATGTGTACATATAGTCCACACACATGAAACATGTTAGACAAAAAATATAACACACACACACTTACATATGTATATTTCCAAATGGCATGTTAAATACTCAGACTCTCTGACTGTAACTCCCCTCCCCTGCATTACTATAAGGAAAATGTTCATAAAATATCCTAATTAGATACAGGGAAAGGTTTTATTGTCTAAATTGTTACCTATTTGCATCCTGTTTACACTCTTCTTTACTTGAACATACAGATATGCTATCAATCTAAAATTTAAAAATCAGTATTTTTCCAAAAATTGTCATTTTTAAACAGATAACCAATGAAGGTATAAATTGATCTATGTTTCTATAACTGGTAAGTTTTCTCATGTACTATCCAAGAGTAAAAATAAAAGCATACTTTTTACATGCTGGACCTTGCTTTGACAAATATACCTTTTTGAGTTGATTTACTGGCAGATAGTGTCTTAAAGACTACATGACTGGGGGAGGTTAAAACAAATGCAATACTGGAACAGTCTCTGTGTCGTTGTGCTGGTGCCCTTTTTGGCCTGCATCACACTTTGAAATATTAACTAATCTGGTGCCTAATCATGGTGCTGAGTGTAATGAAGCTGCCAAATTTATGTAGAATCTTAAATGCACCATTCTATACGTTTACAATATGAAAACTGTTTAGGTGTTTCAAGTCACCCCCAGTATTTCTAACGTCATGCTCGTGTTGGTAATCATTGTCATACAATAAAGATTTTTTTTTTACAATGAACTGTGCAGTGTTGTTAAGCTACTGTAAACTACAAAGTACAGTTGTTAGAGCTAAAATATCTGATTTGGCATTTCTGAAATATGCAATAAATCAGTCATAAAATGCTAATTTGTTGGCAGTCTATAATACTTTGTAAATGTGAGCCTGACAAAGGATATACCAAAAATTGCTTTAGGGTACAGGAGCTCACCTGTTAAACAAGGTAGCGAATATAATGCATGTTTTCCTGAGGACTCCAAATCGTGTTTCCCGTCAGCTCTCTTGGTGCTTGGTGGAGACTTCTGCCAGCGACACGGCTGCTCCTGCTGGGGCCGGCCTCTTCCTCCTGCGATGTGCGTCCTGGCTCATCTGGTTGAATTTTCTTTTGTCCTTGGGCAGAACTCGAGGCCACATGGTCCCCCAGAGCTCCGTTGAGAGCCAACAGAGATACCTATGTCACTGCCCTCACGTGAGATCTTTGTCTTGAAATTTGCACGCGAGTATTTTCTTTGTTTTTCTTTGTAATACTGGGGATTGAACCTAGGGCCCTCACACTGAGCTACATCTCCAGCTCTTGTTTATTTATTTATTTTTTTAATTTTGAGAGAAGATCTTGCTGAGTCACTAACTTACCCAGGCTATACTTGTACTTGGCAGTGTTCCTGCCTCAGCCTCCCAGAGTGCTGGAATTACAGACTTCAGCCATCACTCCTGGGGAAAAAAATAAAGGTATCTAAATGATAGAACTAACATCAACTGTTGGAAATCTTTGGTGGAAGGGAGGGTGTGTAATATGCTTCTGAATATAAGTGGGATAAGAAACACAATGAGACGCACGATAAGCCTGTGTTAGTATGGAACTTAATAAGACCCATAGTTTTTCCCTTAAATCAGTGGTTCTTAATCCTAGGTGCACATTGCAATCACAGGTGAGACTTTTTTGGTGATTGTTGCTGTCGTTTTTAATGCTTTTTAAAATTCGCTTTGTTGGTTTTTTATCCTCTCCCAAGTAACTCTAGAACGAATGAAGTGCTTTTCACTAGGTTGTTTTGCCAAGCAAACTGTTTCTCTCCACGTGTTACTACAGAACCTCAGTGAGTTTGGATAGGAAGATTGTAATGCGTATTGATGAGTAATTAAACAACGGTGTAAATAGCTGTATTGGGCATTTTTTCATCTTTTTGCTCACTGAGAAGTTTTTTTTCTCCCCTTTGGCTGGAAAGTACTCTCACTTTATGGATGTGAAAGGTAGTAAATGATGCCTTACACTATAGAAGCTGAAAGGCCAAAAAATTTATTTCCTCTTTTCCCACGTAGCCGGTGCAGGAGAAAGTGGGCTGCATTTTACAGCTAGAGAAATCCAGGACGGAGAGTTAGTGACGAAGAGGCGACAGAGTGGAAGGATTCTCACCGCGGACAGCACAGTAATCCTTTCTACCGGCTCAGCGGACTGATGCGGAAGTAGAAGCAATGCGAATTGTTGCGTCTGCTGTCCAAAGGCAGTATCTTTATCAAGCTACATGAGCGAGTGACTGATTGAGGGATTATTATATTTGCTTTGCCTTAAACCTGGATGTCCAGCGCTCCTCTCTTCCTAATTTGAAATAATGACATTTAATAAATCAACCATGCTCCCTCTCCCTCCCTCCCTGTCTCCCTCCCTCTCTCCCTCTCTGTTTTGTTTTTGCTTTTTGGGTTTTTTTGTTGTTTGTTTTGTTTTGTTTTTTGAGACTTGTTTTTGGTATGTAGTTCAGACTGACCTTGAACTCACTATGTAGCCTAGGCCAGCCCCAGACTCATAGAGATCCTCCTGTCTCATCCTCTTCAAGTGGCGAGATTATGGGCATGTGCCGCCACACCTGGTTCTGACTCAATCATTTTCAACTTCTTTTGCTGGCAGCTAATGTATACAACTGATAAAATAGAATTATCAAAAGTGACCAATAGGTGGAAGGAAGGCAGAGGAAGGAATGAAAAAGAATTAAAATATATCATGGGCGTATACCTGCTCCCCATGGAGAATGTAATCAATCTGTACTACAAAACATGTACTAATATAAAATAAAAATTGAAAAAAGTGATCCAATTTTAGAAGTAATATATTAAAATAATCAATTTTTTGGATACAGAGGGTTAAACCCAAGGCCTTCACAATGAGCTGTGTCCCCAAGTCTTTCTTTTGTTTTATTGATACTTTTTGATTTTTAGAACACCATCTCGCTGTGCTGCCCATGCAAAACTTGAACCTGTGATCTTCCTGTTCAGCCTCCCAAAGTGCTGAACAGACGTGCACCATCATGGCCAGCTAAGTACTTACTGTTCTGAGGGATGAATATTAAGTGGTTATCCTACTAATACATACACACCAGTATTTATTTTTCTTTTAGGTTTTTTTTTGTTGTTGTTGTTGAACATTAAAGCATAATTATTAAGTCTTCAGTTTACTAGTGGAAATTTGGAAGAGCTTTGAGTGTACATGCATCCATATCATATCCTCAAAAATAGAAGTTCATTTTAAAAGGGGACTCAAAATACATAGAGCAGATTTCTGAGGAAGGTACAAAAATAATGCAATGAAGAACAGATACTTTTTCAACAAATGTGGTTAGAACAGCTGAAAATGCATAAGCAAACTCAGTGAACCTCAAGGTAAACCTCACATCTTGCAACTCAGAACAGATCACAGACCTAAATATAAAACAGAACTGTGTAACTTGGAGAAAAAAAAATCTTTGGGAACAAAGACCAAACAAAGAGATCTTACACTTAACAGCAAAAGCAAGATCTATCAAAGGAAAAAAATTGATAAATTGATCTCATCAAAACTAAAACTCTTGCTCTGTGAAACGCTGTGTTAAGAGAATGAAGAGACGAGCTACTGATGGGGAGAAAATACAGACTACATGTCTCTGACAAAGGACATGTCACTGCTAAGGTGAAGATGTGTTGTCAACTTGATTGTATTAAGAGACTCCTGGAGAGGCAGCTGAATTATGGGACATGGTTCTCCTCCAGGTTTGTAGCTGACTGTGCTGTCAGGAATTGGAGACCATTGGAAGGTGGGGTGACTGGGGTGTGCCACTGGAGGTAATATCTCTGGATGCAGTCCTCCCATGGGGTTCGCTTTGAGTTAGTGTTAGTGTAAGGCTAGGCCATGAAAGGAGTAACTTTAGTCCCCTGGGCCGTTGTGCCGTGAAGTTCCTGTCTCAGAAGCAGCTCAACCTCAAACACTGTGAGCCAAATTAAGCCTCTTTTCCTTTAATTTGTGGCTGTTAGGTATTTTTCTCAGCAGTAGGAAAACAGATCAATATAGGACTAATATACAAAACTCTTAGAACTCTAAAGAAAAATTTAAAAAATCAGAAATGAGGCAAAGGTAAGAGGAGGCATTCAGCAAAGTTGATGTACAAGTGTCAAATAAGCACATGAACAGGGTATTCGGTATCATTAGCCATTAGGGAAATACAAATTAAACCATCATGACGTATCTCTGTGAACCTGTTGGAAAGACTATAATAGAAAAGTAGTGCTATGCCTGTAATCCTGGCACTGTGGAAAGCTAAAGCAGGAGGATCACAAGTTGGAGCCCACCCTTAGCAAGACCCTGTCTCAAAATAAAAAAGATATAAAAGGGTTGAGGATGTTCGTCAATGTGAAGACCCTGGGTTCAATCTTCAGGACCCCGCAACGTGGTGACACTAGACCCTGGCAAGAATGCAGAGAAGCTGGATCACTTGTACATCCTGGGAGGAATTTGAAATGGCACATATGGCCTCCTTCTGGAAAGCAGTCTGGAGGCCTGTCTGTCTCTGACTGTCTCTGCCTCTCTGATTCTCTCATTACAGTTTTACACTTATTCAATTAGTGATTTTGAGAATTTTCTTCACATACTTCTTAGTCTTTTGTATGTTTCCTATTAAGCATTATTTATTCAGGTCCATTGCCTGATTCTTAATTGAGTTATTTGTGTCAATTATTTATTTAGATATTAACACCTTATCAGATATATGGATTGAAAATATATTCTCCTTTTCTTTAGGCTGTTTTTTTTTTTTCATTCTGTTGATCGTTTTCCATGGTTGAGTAGAAACTTTGTCATTCGATGTAATCTCATTTCTCTGTTTTTGCTTTTGTTCTTGTAGCCTGTTTTTGAGGTCATAACCAAAAAGAAAATCATTACCCAGACTAGTATTTTGTAAAATTTTCTCTGTATTCTTGTATGAGCTATATAGTTTCAGGTTTTATGCTTATATTTTTAAATCATTTTGAGTTGATGGTTGTGTGTAGTATAGGAGTCTATTTTCATTCTTCTGTATGTGAATACCCAGTTGTCCCAACACCATTTATTGAAGAGACTTTCTCTGGGGTGTGTTCTTGGCATTTTTATTGGAAATCAACTGATTTTAAGAGTACGTTTTGTCTCAGTGGTCTGTGTTTATATTTTTATGCCCACCCCTGCTCTTTGTTTTTCTTACCGTAGCTTTGTGGTATATTTTAAAGTCGGATAGCGTGAGGCCTCTCGCTTTGATCTTTGTTCAAGATTGTTCTATTTGAGAAGTTTTGTGGTTCCATACAGATTTTAAGATTTTTTTCTATTTTCATGAAAAACATCATTGCAATTTCGATGGGAATTACATGGAATATATAGATCACTTTGGATTGTGTGACAATCCTAATATTAATTCCTCTAGTTTGTGAACACAGGATGTGTTTCCATTTATTTGTGTGTTCTTTAGATTTGTTTATCAGTGTTTTATGGTATTTAGTATGCAGCTCTTTCATCTTCTTGATTAGATTTATTCCTAAGTGTTTAATTTTATTGTAGCTATTATACAAATGGATTGATTTGCTTAAACTTTGAGGTGGGGACAATTCACTGTCAGCGTATAGAAACACTACTAATATCTGTTTTTTTCTTTCTTTCTTTTTTTTTTTTTTTTTTTTTTTTTTTTTTTTTTTTTTTTTTTTTTTTTTTTTTTTTTTTTTTTTTTTTTTTTTTTTTTTTTTTTTTTTTTTTTTTTTTTTTTTTTTTTTTTTTTTTTGGTACTGGGAATTGAACCCCCCTCCACTTACGCCACTGAGCTAAATCCCTGGCCCTATTTTTTGAGACAGGGTCTCACTATGTAGTTTAGGTTGTCCTTGAACTCACTTTGTAGCCCAGGCTAGTCTCGAACTCACAATGATCCTTTTGCCTCAGCCTCCCAAGTGCTGGGATTAAAGGCATGCGCCACCATGCCCTGCTACATTTATTTCATATACTAAAATTTTGCTTAATTTATTATTCCTTAAAGTTTTTGGTGGGGATTAATAATTTTCTGTATATAATCTCTTGTTATTTGCAAGTGAGAAAAAGTAAACAACTGAACAAGTGAAGTTCTTCCTTTCTCCTTTTATTTCTCTGGCTAATTTTGAGGTTTTTTTTTTTTTTTTTTTTTTTTTTTTTTTTTTTTTTTTTTTTTTTTTTTTTTTTTTTTTTTTTTTTTTTTTTTTTTTTTTTTTTTTTTTTTTTTTTTTTTTTTTTTTTTTTTTTTTTTTTTTTACCTGAATGTGCAACTACCTGGCAATCACCCTCTTGGATGTTTACTGCAGAGAAATGAACACTTATTCACATATAAAGTTGCACATGAATTTTCATAGCTGCTTTATTTGAAATAGTCCCAAATTGAAAACAAATGTTGGACACAACAGAGGTGATTAAGTGAACTATACTTCATTCATATCATGCAATGCTACTCAGCTATAAAAAAGATCAACTAATGATGCATACAAAAATGATGAATTTTGAGAAAATGGTATTGAGTGAATAACTCCCTAAAGATTATACACTGTGTGATTTCATTCATAAAACATTCTTTTTTCAATTACTGCTTTTTATTAGTACCTGTTTGCAGTACTTTATCTTTGCATTCCTGTGGAAAGTTGGTGCATGAACACGAAATAGCTTCATTGTTCTTTCATCACTTCTTTCCCCTTCATCCCCCTCCATCCCTTGACCTCCTTCATATTTAAGAAAAACAATCTATCTCTCTATCACTTATTGTCTGTCTTTTATTTTGCCCTTTGTTGTGGTATTTATGCATAATGGGATCTGACTCTCATAAAGAAATATAAATGAACCATTTTTAGGAAAACAGATGCACTTTGAGAGTATAACATAAACGAAATAAATCAGACACACAAGCTTAAATATTGCACAGAAGTTTAGTTAAAATATGTAAGAAGAGGCCTCAGAATGTAGCCCCATTTGCCAAACATGATAAGGAATTGGTTGGGGATACAATTATAATGGGAGTAGTGTAGAAAAACTGAATTCATGTGGTCTCTAGAATTAGTCAACCAGGATGTCTGTCATTTATGAATTCTACAACCTGTGGTGTTTCCAAGATACCCGCACCTCGCTTCTCCTAATTGTAAGATAGAGGTAACAACAGCAGCCTCATTGTGTTTTGTTAATATTGAGCAGAATAATATTTTACAAGGTCTAAAACAGTACTTTGTCTGTCATGGTTCAAAATCTTGAACGGTGGGCTTGGTTTGCAGATCCCATGCTCACAGGACAGTCCTTTGAAAAGCAGCACACTTCGGGTGGCCCTTCTGAGTCAGGCTTCTGTGAGAGAAGAAAGCCTGCTGCTCCTGCATTTCTACTGTATGCATAAGTGCTCTCTTCTATGGAAAATGAGTAACTCTCTATGCAGAACTTGGAAAAATTGAGAAAAATCATGCTTCACAATATTTTCTGTAAGCTTTAAGAATCTCATAAAACTCAGGTGCAGACATGATGAATTTTACTTGCTGGGCTATGAACTTGGAAATATCATCAAAGCCATAAACAGGAAGGCCGGCATTCTGTGATGGTATGAATAGACCGAGGCCCTCTACCACCCTCTGTGACTTTCCAAGAGTACTACTCCCATAAACATAGCTGTCCAGCAATCCATTAGATCACAGATTTGAGTCAGTGCCTAAACTCAAAGTCCGATACAGAGAACTCATGGAGACAGCTACCCTGGTATATGGTGCAGGTGTAATGCTTTCAGTTATGTTTAAAAATATCTGCAAATGCATACA
>RJWM01000458.1:0-217597 GCA_004363535.1 Dasyprocta punctata
CAGTAACTTCTATCTTGATTTTTGACTGAAGTATCATTTCCTTAGAGCTGTCTCCTCTAATCTCCACCTTTTGCAGCAACCAGTACTTCCCCTTCATAACACTAGTCATTACTTGTATAATTATAATTCATTTTCCACCTGCCCCTTCCACTGGATTCCAAGTTCACAGAGGACAACAGGGAAGACCTTGTCTGTCTGCTGACCATTAGTACATGGGTGCTTAGCACAATAGCAGACACATCAGAACTATTACACAGATAATGGCTCAAGGATGGTAAACACAAAGTATGAATTCCCACATTCAAGTGACATTTATTGAGTGTATCCTATGTGCCAGACCTGGAGTCCCACCAGCTCCCAGCTTGTTTGGGGGATTCAGATATAAAGAACCACTGGAAAATGACCTTTCTGAGTATAGCAAGGGAACAGTCACCCTGGAGTGCAGGACTGAGGCCTGCATGACTGTGTAGAGCTGATGAAGGTGATCTAAGATGGTTATGATTGAAGTGAATCCAGATCTTATTTTGCCATTTTATTCTCCAGGTATCAGACTGTCACGTATACTGCCAAACTCTTCACACCCTAGGTGGACCACACTTTTTCTGCTAACCAAGAAATGTCAGAAACAGGGTATAAAAGTTAACTTGATGTGATATTCTTAGTGAATCCTTGTTAGTGCCTTGTGCCTACAAAAACCTGCTAAAGCCCATTTTTAGCTTTGACAGAAATCTGGCTACTAGTTTGGTTTCCTGAATCTACCCTCATTAAGAAAAAAAGAAGAAAAAAGAAAAACCTGACAAGTTTCCTTTTGTTTGAAGAATTTCTCTTACTCTAAAGATTTCACGGAAAGGCTTCAAGGTCAGAATCTCTTCATACATCCTAGAGTGCCTTTTTTCTTGCCTAGATATTTCTAGTTAATTTGTCTTGTACTTGTCACTAGTGGGCCCATGGAGACAATAAAGGGGAAGGACTTAATCATGGAGTGGAATCTGATTCAGCTGGGTGGTCTTGAGCAGGTTATTTAACCTTTCTTGGCTTTGGTCCCTGATTTATTATGTGAGTGGTAGAAATGAATGAACTTGATGTCTTCCTCTAGCTCTAGTGGCCTTCTAGCACCAACCTATGGACTGAGTAGCTCCACCTTCAATTTCAGATATATGCATCTTACCTTTTCTGTCTTCACCAATGTCCTTGATTGGAAAAAAAGAAATCTTGGTTGTTTTTCTTCTCCCCCAACCCTCTACCTTCCTTTTTTTTAGAATTAACTCATTCTTGGTGTGACCATTGTAACATTCTTATAGACTTGAACCACACATGAATAATGATTTCCATCCACTTCATTTCAAGAGTACAGTGCTGTATGACATCTAAAATAGAATCAGGTTACCCATGTTTAAATCTTGCCTCAGCTGTCTAGCCTTGGGCAAGATACTGAACCTCTCTGAGTCTATAGTCTCAGGATGATAATAAACCCACTTCAGTGAGTGTGGGAGGGGTCTGTACCTCACAGAGCCTAGTAATTTATGCAAAGTGAGCACTCTTTCAGCTATAATTTTTATGTTTGTGTCTTCTCATTTTTCAACCATTGAAACTTTTCCCAGCAGCCTTATGCTGAATTCTTTAGCTGTGCCATTGTGTAGAGGTCTATGGATGAAACTTCAAAAGTCAGAAAATTTATTGCATGAAGAAAAAAATCACTGAATGGACAGCTTTGAAAAGAATGGGTAGGGTAGGGAACAGGGAGAAGACCTATCAGGTAATTTACATTGTGGCCAGAGGAGCAATAGAGGATAGAAAGACAATAATGTATAGACAAGGCTAGCCACACCTCATGTATTGGAATTAATAAAATGTACCCATATTTAACAATATGAGCATCAAGTTACTGATCATTGACTTAAAATAATATTTTGCCAACACTTAAGCAAGCGTTTATTAATTTTGGTAGTTCTGATTTCCTTTTGTAGTTGGGAGGGCATCGTTTTTTGCTTGGGTCACAGATCTTTTTATAGGACTGAAAAAAGCCTGTGGTCCACTGGTCTGTACCCTGAGAGGTAAAATGAACTCTGAGAAGGAAGAATCTGGATCTGAGCTGAACTCAGGCTGAGATTTAGTTGTTTTCCTGTGGATCCAAATGCAGCGGGTGATGACAACACTGCATAATTATTAGAATTGCAAAAACAGAAGATCTCGTTAGGGTCATGGACTGAGGGAAGGGACTGTGGTCACAATGCCATTGGGCTTACTCTCCATCTGGACCCCAAAACACATTGGTTTCAGTGGTTCAAGACTACATATACACACTTGTTCATTTGTCAACATTCACTGAGTGCCCACTGAATGCTGAACATTTGAGTTACACAGATGAGTCAACAATGATTGGGTCCTTGAGAAGTTCACATCCCATTTCTTTACATCATCACCATTTATATTACCACTCCTAAAGAAAGCCTTTAGCAGGTTGCTAACATTGGAAAAATAGAATCCAGGACTGCACAGGTTTGGCTTTTTGGCCCTCCTGAAGTGGAATGTGCTGTTCTCATTCTGCTTCTTACCCCCATGTTGGTAGCTGCTCATAGGAAAGTACTTTGCATTTGCAAATGACATAAAGAAAAAAAAAAAAAAAGAGGAATCTATGCCAGTCTCCAATTCTAAAATTCTGTGATTGTGTATTCTAAATTAATTTAGGAAAGCAGGCAGACAGTTTTTGAGTGTGTTTCCATGGACATTTTTGTTATTGTATAGAGGTGTCTGCTTAGTCATGTTTGGCACCATCTGGCATAAAAGAGTTATTGGATTTTGGTCTGAGGGCAGCTCAGTACTTGGATTTGTTCTCTTCCTGGTATTCACTTGGAATGGTCTAACACCTTTACATAACCACCAGACAACATGAGATTTGCCAGGTAAACTATAGCACACAAGAAATACAAATTATTTTTTATTTATTTACTTTAAAATAATTTTTTAAAAAATTTAGAAGTAGCACAGAATATACTTACTTCAAAGCAGTTAGCCCCTGTTTATCTGAAACTAAGATTTAACTGGAGGATCCCCCACGTCTTTGCTAAATTTGACACGGTTAGGCAGCATCCACCTATAATCTGTGACCTTGGGAACATATCAATACAGGTATATAAATAATAGTGCACAAGTCTTTATCAAATGGTAAGATACTTTCCAGTCAATTTCAATGAGAGTCCTCCACTCTAAACTCCTCTTCAGATACAAGGAGTTGCTATTTCAAACATGACATGTTTTACTATTTGTAGGACTTTGATTAATGTTTCTTCCCCGCCTTCACTGTTAATGGCTTTCTATTAAAGTCCTTAAAATACCTATAGATACGATTTACATCTTAATCAGCAATCACTTATATTTTGAAAAATAGGCATTTCTAAAAAATTAAACAATATTTGGTGAAATTTAAATTTACAATAATATATAAGAGTTTTCTTAGTTTTGTTTTTTTAATCTGATAAAACACCTCTGGAATTTAGATGGGTCAGGACCTGTCAAGTCAAGCACAACCCAGCATCTATTCTCCAAACACCAGGTTCTTCTACAGTTCATCATTGGTTCTCATTAGCTTTGGAATATTTATAACTATACCCATTCATCATTTCTTCTTTTAAGATCTGGTGCCTCTGTGAGGAAGGAAAAATACAGCCCATGTCTTTACAAAATTTATAGGCTTATGATGAGTTAAGATATTTGCTGAAGTCCTAAATAGAGAACATGAGAGGTTTGCAAAAATCCTTAAGATAACTAGGAATTCCTCTGCTTCACTTTTGCTGTTTTTAGTGAAGGGGAACAAGAATATTATGTATGAATTTGATGATTTTCATTATTGTATTTGATATCAAGAGTTACAGAATTTTGGGGGGAGACATTTGGGGATTGAACCCAGGGTCTTTGGGGGAGACATTTGGGGATTGAACCCAGGGTCTTTGCACTGAACTATATCTCTAGCCCTTTAAAAAATATTTTATTTAGAGACAGGATCTCAATAGTTGTCCCCAGTTTGGGATTGAACTTGTGACCCTCCCACCTCAGCCTCACCGAGTGGGGATTGTAGGTATGCTCCACCATGACTAGCTCATTCATGAAATTTTTGATACTAAAATTTAGGGTCAGTGGTATTCAAGCCAGAATTAAGAAGCTCATACTTTTGTTCCCTCAACTGTGTTTACAAGCATGAAATAGCCAAGCAGTGTTTCTAGGATCAGAAGGAAAGATAAGGAATAAAATCTGCAGAGGAGCTGCAGTAACTCTAGTCGAGAGACTAAAACTACTCAGTCTTTTTCAAGTCCCCAGGTATGGATGGGCAGACTTTTTTCAAGGCCTAGAATTGCCCTCACTCTGGGCATCCTTGGGCAGATGGTTTCTTGGTGTCCAGTGGTATAGCAGGCCAGGCCTCTCTTACCCTGGTGTCAAGTTGGAGTGCATAGATGTGCATGATGGCCTTTCATGGCCTTGAGTCTTTCTGGTCTGGTCCAAAAGCATAGCTGTGGAAAATCCTTCCTCCTTTTGCTCAGGCTGTTCAAAACTGGGGTTGGGGCTCTCCCCTGGGCTAGCAGAGAGAAGAGTAGGTGTGTGAAGGCTTTCTTCCCCGAGCCTCTCTTTCCAGAAGGCAGGTTTGAACTACGTAAAGCACGTGTGGCGTCACCTGTATGCCTGTCTCTCTAAGTGCAGCTCAGAGCGTGTTACTTGTTCACATAGATGCTTCCAGTGGCTCTTATTACCTATAGAATGAATGATTATGGAATGAATTCAGTTTCCTAGTATAATAAACAAGGCTTTTCATGATAAATCTCTGTCTTTCCAGATTCTTGGTGTCCAATTAGAGTATAAAGCAAGCCTCATAGTATAAATTTTTAGTTGTCACATTATAAAATGTAAAAATAGGTGAAATTAATTTTAATACAAATTTCATTTAATACAGCATAACCATAATATTGTTACTTCAACATCTGGCACTAGTCCCCTCTGCACTCACCAGCTGTATGTGGCTAACAGCTTCCTTATAAGACTGAGTAGTTCTGGTCTCTTGACTTTTGCCTTCCCTGTGGACCCCGTGCAATCTTAGGAACAGCACTTGCCTGTTTCGTACTTGAGACCATCTTCTTGAATGTCCCATACTCGACAAATTCATACTGTTTCTTAGGACTTGTGCAGCAACACCTCCTGTAGAATATTTTCCTGAGAGGCCTTCTCTGCCCACTCTGCTCACCAAGCCTTACAGAAAGAGTGCTCTATGACCAGGGCTGTATAGTCCCTTGCCATCTTAGTCATTTTCTCATCACTGGGACAACATACCCAACACCCACAACTCAAAGGAGGAGAGCTTTATTTTGACTCACAGTTTTGCTGTGTGGTTGGCTGGCTCAAAGGCAAAAACAGTATGGAAAAGAGGAAAATTGACCACAACATAGTGGCCAGGAAACAGGTAAAGAGAAGAGGGAAAAGCCAGGGAGAAAGATAAATCCTTCCTGCTCACGTCCCCAGTGTCTTGTGTCTTCTGACCAGGCCCTAACAGCACATTTAACTGTGAGTGTAGCACCCCTATGATCCAGTCACTTTCCAAACATAACAGATTTTGGGGAGACACTTTAGATCCTGACTGTGACATTTACTCTTCACCAGGATTGTTCATTCTCCTTTCTCACTGTTGTAATTATTTTCCTGTCTGTGTATCCATCTTCAATAGATTCTGAGTGCCTTGTGACAGGGACTGTTTCTTATTTACTTTGGCAAAATCACCAGTGTTGGAGTATAACTGCCATTTAATGGGTCTTGAATAAATGTTGGGGTAAAGTATCAGTATGGTTAATAGTAGTAGGAATCTGTTGAGCGCTCATGAGGGTCTGTGTGGTGTCAGACACTTTTTGTATATTATCTCTTCCTAACATTTATTATGTGATCAGATAGGTTCTATTGTCTTTACCCTCAGGTGCAGAAATTGAGGCTTTAAGTCAGTCAGTCAGCAGTTATTAACCACCAGTTACATACTAGGCACTGTTCTAAGCAATGGAGATGATAGTAGTGGACAAGACACAGGGAGTCCACTCTTCATAAGCTTAGATTTGGTTGGGGGAGGCAGGTAAACATGCAAGCAAATGAGATCATTTTAGGCAACTAAAAATGCCAAAAGATAACATGGAGGTTGCTTAGGGTAGGATGTGATACTGTGGCTCCCAAAGTACCCACTGAAGAGACAGTATTGGGTAGAGAATACAATGATGACAGGATGATGAATGAAAAGGCATACATAAGAAGATCTGGGAGAAAAGCTAGGATGAACAAAGCACATATAACATGTTCTTGGGAACACACTGGGCATGGCTACAGATCTGTTGTCACATCTAGAAGAAAGTAAACAAGGAAGATACCATAGGAATAAAAATCAGAGAGAGAGGGGCAAGGTTTTGTAGGAGTTTGTTGACAGATGATGCATTTTATTCTAAATTGGAATATCATGAGTGCGTTTAAGGCAGGGAGTAGCATGATCTGATGTAAGCCTTAGAATGATCACTCTTCACTATGTGGAAGATGGTATATCAAATTAAGGGGCTATGTCTATAGAGTCCATAAATGTTAGATTTCTGCTTGGACCAGGTTTGGAGAAATTGGTTAGACTCAGTATATAACTAGAAGTAAGGAATAGGTATTCCTGGTTGTCTTGGTTACTTTTCACTAGTTGCTGAGACAAAACACCTGACACACAAACTAGGGAAGGAAAGGTTTATTTAGCTTACAGTTTTCGGAGGTTTCAGTCCACAATCAGCTGGCTCCAAGGCAGGATGGCGTGGCACAGAGGCAACACTTCAAGGCAGCAGCCAGAGTAAAAGGAGGAGGCCAGAGCAAGCTTCTTCTCCCTTATATAGTACACAGGACACCCCCACCCCCGCCCAGGGTGGGTGTAGCATTCACAAACATCCTTGCCTTCCTGTGCACAGGATTAGAATGTTTACAAAGTAAGACCCCTGGCTCCCTCCTGAGTCTCTCAGTTAAACTTTTGACCTTCTCAAATTGACACAATGGCCAGGTAACTGTTTGTGCTCTATACCCCAGGATGTAGAGCTGCTGCCTTAATTAAGCTTCTAGACTTCTCAAGTTGACATAATGTATAAACCATAGCACTGGTGACGTGTGTGAGGAAGGTCAAGAATAAGTCTCTGGATTTGAACTTGTGTCATTAGATGTCTTGACTGAGATGAGGAAGACATAAGGTGATTCAGAAGGAAGACAAATCCCTTCCATGGCTTGGCCATGTTAAGTTTGGGGTAGGGGAATGTTGATGGAATTTATATGTTGCAGTGCTGAGCTCAAGAAAGTGATCTAGGATGGAGATATGCATTTCAGAGTCATTCATGCATAGATAATGATTTAAAGCAAAGGAGATCAGGTGGAAGAGAAGAAATAGCAAAAGAACCTGAAAGAACAGCCAAGTGGAGAAAGAGGAAAACCAGAAAAATGTAGTCTCATCATAGCTCAGTTAAGAAAGTTTTCAAAAAGGAATTCAGTTTTTCCATTGGGAAGAAGAAAATCTAAAATCTAAAAAATGGTTTCCAAAATTAAACAGAAGGAGGAATGATGCGTTGTAATAAATGCTGCACAGAAGTAGGGTAATGTGGCAAAGAAAACTCTGTTGTTGCTGCTGAATGGTAAGAATGACAAAATGGTCAAGTTAGCAGCATGATGGAACCAAAATCAAATGAGGTCAGAAACAAGAATGCTTTTGAGAATAAAAATGATCTAATACAAAGGAGTGTTGATGATGGAGAAGAAAGTAGAATTGCAGAAGAGAAGTCATTGATAGGCAAATGTCTTAGTTTTCTCTTGTTGCTGAGTCGAAATACCTGGCACCCAAAGTTCAAGCAGGAAAGGTTAATTTAGCTCACAGTTTGTAGAGGTTTCAGTCCATTATCAACTGGTTTCCAGGCAGAGTGACTTGGCAAAGGGGCAACACAGAACAGAACAAGTTCATAGTAAGCAGAAGACGGCAAAAACAATCAAGGAAGACAGAAGACAATCCTCCTTCTGTTTTTTATACTGTATCCAAGCTACCAAGATTAGGGTGGTGCTGAACCAATCAGTGGGCTGATTTAGTAATGACTCACCCTTAATCCTAGCATCCTTAATCCTAGCATTGCATCATGAATCAGTCACATACTCTAGATTTCAGTCACCTCTGAAAAATCCCCACCTATGACTGCATGAGGCTTTGGGGAGACTTGACCCAAGTAATAACAACAAGGTTTGTAGGTTGGTTTCAGCAGAAAGAAACTTTGTGCACTCTGAGTTTGAAGGTGGGTATATGGTATAATTGCAGCTAAGTTAGTGGTGGTGTTGTTAGAAGTCAGAGAAACTCTCTCTTTATGGCACCTGTTTTCTTTATGAAGTTACAACAGCAAGCAAAAGAGTAAGGGGTGAAGATTCAGGAGTGGTTCACATAGAGAAACAAAGTGCTTATTCAGAGGGCATGTGTGGCAAAGTCAAGAGCCCATGGGAAATGTTCACAATGAAGAAAAATTATCACTTCTCTCACTTGAGGGACTGTAACTTTGGAACACAAGTCTTTTCAACCTCTGAGAGTCTATGAGGTAGTAACATTGTTCTCTATACTAGGAATACGGTTTGAAACAAAATAGGAGGTCCCTGATCTCATAGAACATCATTCTAAGAGGTGCTGGCAGCCATAACTGAGTAAAGAAATAATTACACACACTCCTTAAAGGTACTAATAAATGCTGTAAAGTAACTAAACTGAGGCAGTGAGATGAAGTAGCTAGGTTATGGGGGAAGTACTTCTAAAGGTCTCTCTGAAGTCACGATCTTTGAGTTGAAAACTGAAGGGTAGGAAAAAGCTAGCTATGGGGAATCTTTGACAACCAAGGGCCTTTTCTGTCCATTGTGGAAAAGATGAGAGTGGATTAAAGAGGGCCTGTGTAGGTGGGGTGATGAAATTTGCTTAAATTTGTTGTTGTTATTGTTGTTGTTGTTAAAGTTAAAATGTTTGAATCTCACCATGGATGGAATTTCAATCTCTCTGTTTTTGTGTTTGTCTGTCTTCACTCTGTCTCTGTCTCTGTCTCTGTCTCTCTCTCTCTCTCTCTCTCTCTCTCTCATATACATACTCACATGTATTTCAACAACTATTAATTTCAGGGAACAAAATTATCCTGTAAGCATAAAGAGGGCTTTGGTATTTGGCTCAAGCTTACTCCAAATTGAACACAGAAAATTGACCTAAAGTTCAAAATTAAGGCTCTTGTTTCAGTAACACAAACAGCAATAAATAAGTCTTTTTCTAACAAGTTATTCCCAGGCTTGTTCTTACTTCTTGTTTTCCTCCTATCTTCACAGTGTGGCTTTTGGTTCCTGTTTTACCTGAGCACCCTTTTCCCTGGTGGCACACCCTGAATGTAAAGATAGTGAGCAGCTGGGGATAAAGTTTGGGCGGGAGGCATAGAGGAGGTGTGGATGGTGTGTGTGCTTGCTGGGTGAGGCTTGGAGGAACTGACATGTAATCTGCAGCCATAACATCATTTTATGGACTTTTCCCAGTGGAAAAGAGGAAAGCTAAAGAGTTCACATACTTAGGTGCTGTTGAAATCAACTTCTCTTTCTCCTTTCCAATGTGTTACAAAACATTTCGTTTCCAAACACGGGGTTGCCCTGGCACTTGAGCAGGCGTTACACTGAGAAAAAAAGGTTTCATTTTCCTGTTGTATTTCTCACCAGGAGTGTTGGAGCTTGTCTAGTTACCCACAAGGTCCTTTGGTTCCTCCCTCTGTGACAGTACTTTGTCTCCATGGCTTAGTTCTTGAAGGGCAGCCTGGCCCCTCTCATATAAACTCTTGATATTCATGGTGCAACGCTTCTGATATTTTCCTGCTTCACACCACACATAGAAGATGATAATCTCAGCAAGGCACACTGAGTCCATGAGTAAGGTTGCTCAAAGCTAGGCAAGAGCAGGTACTGGGGCTGAGGGTGGATGTCGTAGGGCAAAGGAGATAGTATGTCGGCACACTCACAATCCATTGGTGGCCCTCTAGTTGAGAAGCTTTGTAGACAGGTCACATCTCTTCACTAGATTGGGTGCCCCTTGAAGTTAAGAGCTATTGCATCTGAACAATTTACTTCTTCTCCCAATGTTATGGTTTCCTCACTTGTGTAGTGAAGACGCTAGTATTTATATCTGGTATGTGATAGTTTGGAACCTACCCCAGGATCTTGTTTTACACAATTCCATCAGTTCCCCATGGAGAAGCCTTTTTACCTACACCACTTCATGTGTCACACACTGGAGAAGTCAGGGATTTCATCTTTTAAAAATGATTTAGCAATTTAGTTAAAATAGATATTGGCTAACAATGCCTAGATTTGTAAAGTACTTGAAATTTATCCAATAGTGTGTAAAGTACTTGAGATCGATCACTCAACATATATAATTGAGCATTATCTTTTTTGTCAGAGCTTCAAAGATAGTTAAAACAAAGATGCTATGAAAGGGCCATAAACATTTCTTAAAATTTTTTGTGGTTGTTAATTTAGAAAAAAATAAATACTCATTAAGAATTTAGCTTGGTAGCCAATAGCTTTCTTCAAAGAAACAAACCCTGAGATGTAATCATAAGCATGTTTCTTGATTCTGCTTCCCCAGCTGTGACCATCTCATGAAAGTGAGGAGCCACGGAGATGGATTTAAAAATGATTCCTGGGAGTGGGTGGTGGGAAGTGATTTCTGATTTTCTCCCAATCGGTATTGATAGCTTTGGTAGCATTTAACTTGATGAGGCTTGCTTTGAGATGAATATCAAGAGAAAATACATTGATTTCCTTTTTTTTTTAATTAGAGAAATATGTCTAAATATTTGCTGTGAGAAAATTAAAAAATTCTATAAACTTCTTTCAAGGTTTACTAAGAAGTTAAACAAACATATTCCAGTATAGCAAGATAAAAAAGTTTGGAAAAATGTTGCTGACACTTTAAAGGCCCCCATATGAAAATTGTGCGTGTGTGTGTACAGAGAAGGGTGTTTTGTAACACTGTGACGTGTGTACGTTACTTGAAAATACCTTTTAGGTTATGCATTCAGCAGTTATGTTTAAAAAATTATTCGGAAACATAATTCACCATTTTCAATAAGAGTGACCTTGTGAGAGGCCAGATAGATTCTAGTTTCTTCAAGAAAACCAAGTCACAGAAGGGGTTTGTTTTTTTGAGTGTTGATGCCATGAAAAGTGTGTGTGGGGGGGAGGGGGGTTCCTGTGTTTTGAACTGAAAGGTTCCTTTTTTTTTTCTGTCAGTACTGGGGATTGAATCCAGAGCCTTTGCAGTTAGCCATTCCACCCCTTGTTTTTTAGTTTGAGACAGTTTCTCACTAAATTGCTGTGTGGCTCAGGCAAGACTTGAGCTTGTAATCCTCCTGCCTCAGCCTCCCAGAGTGCTATCTATCTGATGTTTACTGTTTCACTCAGTCTTCTGACTGAACTGAAATTCCCTTTACTCCCTTTGGAAAGATATCAGAGAAATGCCTTCATAAAAATCTCAGCCTTCTGATAGAAGAAAGCTTCGTCTTAACTAGTGGAAATTTCCATTCTCCGAAAAAGTAGGCATTTTCGCCTCACCTCGACACAACTTCCTCTTATTTTTTGTGATTAAATTATTTTTAGTAGGTTGCCATGTTTCCCCTATCCCTAGCTTAACTATGCTGTATTTTTTACTTCTCTTTCTCCATTAATTAATTCCCAGAGCTCTTTTTTTAACTTTTTCTTTTCTGAGAGATACTTTAAATATTTTTTGTTTCTTAAAAAAAAAAAAGAAAAGAAAACATCTGCTTTGTCTGGAAATCAGATATTAGATCTACCCCTAATCAGATGCTTGATTCTAGCTTTAGACTCTCATGTTATGTAGTGAAATATAGATTCATTCATGAATTTTATAGTTTTATTATTATTATTATTCAACCTAAAAGGATGTTTTTAGTCTTATATCCAATTCCAAAATACAAGAGTAATAGCAGTGTCATGGGATTATTATTATATTGAGTGATTATTATGTGCAGCTAAGCTAAGCACATACATGCTGTCAGTTAAATCTCATAGAAATAGATTCTATCATCCCCATTTTATTAATGAATGGACCAAACTGCCAATTTTCACCACTATGTTTATACTGCCTGCAAATACTGTATAGGTAATATATAATATAAGCTTAAATGGAAATTTATTCATGTATTTAAAGCTGCTAGAAACCCAAAAGAATCTTAAAAATGTTATCTGTTATAGAAGATTTCAAAAAGTGGACAATAAAAGAAACACACAGTCCCATTTTATAGTAGTTCATGTCCACCAGGAATTAACATTTTATAGGGCTTGTTATTCACTGGTAAATGATTATCACAGCCCAACTGTTGAACTCCAATGAATGGAACTGCTCAGTAGCGAAGTGCATCATGAGTTTTCAGGTCGTGTGGAACTTGATTCAAATCCTGACCTTTTCCTTATTCTTGGATGACTTTTCAAGCTACTTAACACTTTCAGACTCAGATTACATATGGCAGTGGTTAAATTCAATGGGAAAATGTGTGTGAACTGCTTAGAACTCTACAAATAATAAAAATTCAATAAAATGATTGTTGTTAATAGCGATCATCATAATTATAGAATATGAGTTTGGAAGGATCTTAAGCCAGACAGCCCTAGTACAAGTTCTGGATGTACTAGTAATATAACCTTAGTTAAGTCACTATTGCTCTTTGAGTTTTCATTTCATTTGCATAATGGAGATAATATTTAATAGAGGATTATAGTAACAATTATGTGAAATATGACATCTGAAAGTGTTCAATACTAATTGAACTTCTTAAATGGTAGTAACCTCATCCCATATGTTGACAGTTTGGGCCAGGGCAGCTCTGGGACTTAGAACTACTGGAAAATATTACTTATATCGAACATTAGTTTCCCTGTGGCATTTACTAGCTTGATTCTAGTCCTATGATCTCAGTAGGTAAGAAAGTTATTTTTGCTGTATGGGTTGTGATTTTGATTAGTTCTCAAGTAAAAATTTCAACTCATTCCCTTGATTGTTAAAATTAGAGGTCTTATTCTTCTATAGTTGATCCTTACCTCCATCTTGATTGTTAAGATTAAAGTTCTTATTCTTTTTAGTTGATCTTTATCTCCATCTTCCTGGATATGTTGTGTGCTGAACAAATATATGTCTGTATCCGAACAAAATGAGTTCTAAATCAAAAGCATATATGACAGACAGTGTATCAGTTTACATTAACATGTGAATTGGATGGCTCAATATGTGATTATTGCCAGTGATTCAGAATGTAATACTAGGTCGCTCAGCATTTTAAATAGTTTAACATTGTGTAAAATTTTAATTTTTTTTATCACAGCTTCATTCTCTCTGTTCAACTTTGTATGAAGCACTGTAGTTTGAAATCAATAAGAACAATAGTAATAATCTAGGTTTTGAGTGTGAAGAAAAGCTGAACAAAACAGCTAAATAAAGAATTTTACCATGTATTTTCCTGAAGGGTATTCCTCAAGGCTCTTCCTTGAGGTTTAGGTGCAAAATCCCTTAATCACTTACTTAGCACTTCTACTCTTTTGTGCAAATATATTTTATTTATATGGACTATTCCTGTGTGCTCTACATAAAAATCTCTGAGTGAGATTATTATGTATAATGTAATATATTACCTAGCTAGGTTTTCATTGTTATAGAACTGAGAGTTCAATAGCTGTTCTGATGTATATAGTTATCTGACTTTAAAGTCCAAAATTTTGTTCACCACTGGGTGCAAGATTTTATATTCCAATGGCTAACAAGTTTATAGACTTCTATAAACACCACATTAGTGCTCTCCTTTCTCTCTCAGAAAAAGGTTTTATTTCCTATAGCAATTCTTATGAACATATGCCTATGATGGGCTTCTAGAGCCCTCAAAGCAAAAGTTTCTTTATAAAACGCAGTATCTGTAAGAGATACTGTTCTTGTACTTGGTGTTGTTGAAGAAGCATTGGGAGAGTTCTTTACTCCCAGTTTTCGTCCCTGGAAATTGCACTGCTGATTTATCTCTGAGGCCTGTAGCTCTTCTTTCCAAGATTGTCTCATGCTTCCCTGGGGGGACCATGCTGGAGTCTAGGGCTTTATTATTATTCTATCACTTCCCTTTATTCGGCTCTGCTTTGTAGAGGTGCAGAGGGGATGGCAAGCAAGGTGGGTTCCCACTGGGAGAATCCCTGAAACAGGGACATTGGGCACAGAAATCTAAGCAAAGGCTGAAGTACTATGGATTCTAGTCCATTTTAGCCTCCAGCCCTCCAGTTCCACAATTGGAGCTGTACGTGGACAACATTTTCCATGGTGACTAGACATAAATCACAAACTTTTAAAATGAGTCAGTAGTTGAAATTTCTTTCACATAAAAAATTCTTGTTTCCAAGAGGAGTACAGAATCCTAAAATACCTCTCATATGAATTTGTTTAGCCTGGATGTCATGGTAGGCTCTGCCTCCTAGTGAAGGCAGTGTGTAAAGGGACCTCAGGACCTCATCAACAAAGTCTCAGTACAGAAAGTTTTTCATCTCTTCTTTTAGTTTTTATCCCCAGAGTTCTCACAGTGACAACCCCAGGCCATTGTTCCCCTCACCCACATCCTATGAAAATGGTCTGGGTTCCAGGGTATTTGTTTACTAGCTGTGAGACTTTGGGGAAGCAACATTACATTTGAACTTTCTTTCTTTATGTAAAAATGAATGCATGGTACATATCTTCCTGTGCACCTCACCAGATTGTTGGGAGGAAAATGAAGAAAGTCTTTATTTGAGTATTACATAATATATATCTTGTGCAACTCACCAGGTTGTTGGGAGGAAAATGAAGAAAATCTTTGAATATTCGTGAACACATGCCAAGCACAAAGTAGGGGTTGGGCTAAGTACAGAGGCAGACCTAGTTCTCTGACTCAGGAGATAAAAAGAGGATGCTTCCAAGCAAAAAAGATTCCATCCTCACCTGTTGAATGTTCAACATATAACCACCAAGGATGAATATAGCATTTGCTCAGTGGACATGTGGCGCTTGATTTGTGCTAGAGTAGATATGATGCAAAATGGGAAAAAGGCTGTGGAAAGACCTCCTAGCATAAGTAATGTTTGAGATAGGTCTCGGTAGAATTAAAAACTTATCACATTGCCTTTTTTTTTCACTTCATAATGACTTCTAATCATTTATCAGAGGCTAGTCTTGTCTCTAGTCACTCACTGACTTTTGACTTGTCTATTTATTCTACTAAATCACTTCACAGATGTGCTTATAAATCCATTAAAAGACTGATTTTAATAGGGATTTGACAAGATGGTAGAACAGTAAATAACAGGGTAAACGACCTCCCTGAAAGATACCACCCAGATGCTGGAACATAGCAACATGGAGAAGGAGGAGGCAGGTCCTCTGGATCCAGGAAGAATCTAAAGCAAGAATTGAAGCCCACAGAAAGAGTGGACAGAGACATTTAGACAAGGAGCGCGGTGGCAAAGCAGGCTGGGGAAAGGCAGAGGATAATGCTGTAACAGCGCCCCTAGTGGTAACCATCAGATATCCATAGTCAGTGCCGGCTGAAAGAACCTGTCTCACTTCGGAGAGGTTGTGGCCAAAGCAGGGAGCGCCTGGGTCCCCGGTATCAACTCACCCAGAGGAACGAAGAAAAATGCCAAGACAAAGAAGCAGAGGGCAGTCTCTGGCCTCCTGTTCAAACAGAGCAAATCCAGGAGATGCAAACGCAGAGGAGATCCGGAGTCCCACAACTGAAGTTTGTGAGGTGATGGCAACTGAAGTAAAGAAACAGCTTCAAGAGGCTATAAAAAAAATTAGAACAGAACTACTAACTCAGCTAATGGAAGAAATGAAAAACATAATAAAAGAACTGCTAGGCAACCTAAAGGAGACATAGATGAAAAAATGGAGCATAGGAAAACGAGGGAAACCTGGAATGAACAATACAAAAAAGACTTAGAATACATGAAACAGATTCAAAGAGACTACCAGGAATTAAAAAAATCCAAGGAAAGTTGGCAAAACCACCTGAAGGAAACTAAAGATAGACTTTCAAACCTTGAAGACAAGTTTACAGCTTATGATCGAGAAAGTAAAGATCTTTTAAAAATAACAAGAAACCTGGAAGTAACAATACAACGGCTGCAAGATAACCCACAGAAATATGACTTAAGAATTAAAGATGTGAGTGAAAAAGCAGGGGTCAATACAAATCAAATTAAAAGCCTATTTACAGAAATAATTTCAGAAAACTTTCCAAACATGGGAACAGAAAGTGACTTTCAGATAAGTGAAGCATATAGAACTCCAGCTAAACATAACCAAAATATACCTACACCCAGACATATAATAATCAAGATCCCAGAAATTCAACACAAAAACAGAATATTAAAAGCTATTAAAGAGAAAAACAGATCACCTACAAAGGAAAACCCATCAGAATCATGACAGACTTCTCAACACAAACCATCAGATCCAGAAGAACTTGGAGTGAAGTATTGCAAGCCCTAAAAGAAAACAACTTCCAACCCAGAATGATGTACCCTGCAAAACTATCTTTCAAAATCAATGGAGAAACAAGATACTTCCATGACAAAGAACAACTAAAGGAATTTATGACAACCAAGCCAACCCTACAAAGAATACTGAAGGACATTTTAGAGAGAGATAAAAAAAAAAGTCCACAGCTCCAGAAACAGTGGCAAAGAGATATCACCGAGCAGGACAGACAATTAAATAATCCATCACTGGGATTTGAGTCCAGTAATGTCTTTAATAAGCTGTTTAGTTTGATCTTATTCTATGTCGACCTGTCTAATTTCATCATATATGATGACATAGACAGCTATTCCAAAGATAACAAAATATATTAGGGTAGCCTTTATTGATATTTGATCATCTTGTTTTGAAACCCTGTATTGCTTTCATTGTTCTGTTTGGAGTGATTTTAGCCTATTCTTGTTTGTTTGATTGTACTATAACAGATGATATAGGCAACTGATTAGAAGATAATAAGAGGCATTATAGAAACCAATGTTGGATTACTATGTATTGCTTCCATTGTTTTATTTGTTATTGGCTTTAGTCAGTACTATTTTGTTTGATTATATTAAGCCTGAAGGTATGGGCAATTATTTTGAAGATAACAAGAGGTATTACAAGGGGACAGGAGGAAAGAAGGAAGGGAAAAGGAAAAAGACATAGATTCATATATGGGTATACATAAGATGGTCAAAATGACCATACTACTAAATGCATTAACTACTGAAAGAGAACAGTTGACACTCATATGATTGGATCAATTTTACATGTCTGTATCTATTAACCTGAACAACCCCTTTGAAGGTAATGATACACAATGTTAAAACCACTCTCAAACTCCAATCATCTCATTTTGTAAACCTATAATGTTACAGTATTGGATTTGTTGTTGTTGTTCATTGGTCCCTTTAGCTTTTTGTTTCTCTTTTCTGTGACCATTGTTTCATTTTTTATTGGTTTTATTCTGAATTATTTTGGTTTGATTATATTAGGCCTGATGATATGGGCAGTTATTTTAAAGACAGCAAGAGGTATTCCAAGGGGAAAGGAGGAAAGAAGGAAGGGAAAAAGAAAAACACATAAATTTATAAAAAGATGTACATAAGATAGTTAAAATGACTATATTACTAAATGCATTAACTATTGAAAAAGAGCAGTTAATACTCAAAAGATTTGACCAATTTTGCAAGTCTATATCTGTTAATCTGAACAACCCCTTTGAGGACAACGATATGTAATATTATGACTACTGTCAAGTTCCAACCATCTCATTTTGTAAACCTATTATGTTATCGTATTGGATATGTTGTTGTTGTTTGTTTGTCTCTTTTGCTTTTTGTTTCTCTTTTCTGTGTCCATTATCTCTTAAATAAAAATAAAATAAAGTAAAAAAATAAATAAAAGTTATTTTCAGATGAAAAGTTTTTAGCATGTAAATTTTTATAATAAAAAATCTGTTTACTTATCTGGGCCCTTTATCTGACACTACTGGACTCTGATCTTACAATATGCTTTCTTTTTAGACCTGGAGTTTGTTTCTAGTGATGGGGTAGTTATAGCTCATGGGAAAACAATGCATTGGGATATGTTTGCTGTGGGTGTTAAAATAAAATTTGTTCTTTTGAGGCAGGGACAGGAGAAAAATCAGGGACAGGTTTTCTGAAGAGGACCAGTTGATGGCATGATTGTATCCCTTAGGACAGCATTAGTAAGTGGAGCTTTATGTTTCTTACAGGTACATTTTGTAAAAATGAAAGCTTTTGTTCCTAGAGTTGAAGGGAATGTCATGTGGGGATAATGCTGAAAATGAATTACAATTGTACACATAATCTTGACTCTATTGCTGTTTTATTACAATAATTACATCAATGGTATGTTATTTGCTAAATATTTTTCTTGCGGGGTAGAAAGATGTGATTATATAGACTATGTTCATAAGATAAAAATAGTTGCCCATTTGAAAGATATGGTATGAATTTTCTTGGGAAATTAACTCTAAGCACAGAAGTTTCCAGTTGACAGTTTTAATGATAAAACTTTTTAAAATTCAGAAAATGCTCAAAACTTTTGATCAAAGTAAACACAGAATAAAAAATATAAGCTTCTTCTTGATGCATAAGGATTACTATGTTGGTACCAGCTATTACTGAGATGCTATGAAGAGATGCTCAGGGCTGCTCCAAATGGTCCCAGAGCACACACAGTGCTTTGTGAGTGGAGTACACAGTTGTTTTTTGTACTTTTGTTTCATTCCTCACCATCCACTGTCTTTTATTGCCATGCCTTTCTTATTCTTCAGACTCACCTTTTTTTACTGGCTTTTCCCCATAGCAGATGAGTATGATTTTTCACCCCATCTTTTTTTTATTTTAAATCCTATTTTTGTGTCGCCTAATGGAACATGACACTCCCTATAAATTATTTTTGCCAAAATATTAAATTTGAGTCTGATCAAATCTGTGTAGCCAAGTATCAATCTACAGGGTAGAAAAGGAATCAAAAGAAAATGTTAAATGATAGTTAAAGAATGTAATCAGCAAAATCCAAAACCTTACAGGACAAGTGACCAAAGTGAAAAGAAAGATAGATGTACAGGGGAATCATGTAGCCTAAAAGACTCTAAAGAGACTGCCCAGCCAGCTATAATGGGTAGACCTTGTTTAGATCTTGATTTAAACAAATTGAAAGCAAAAGGGGAAAAAAATATGAGCCAGTTGGGAGAAGTTGAGCACCAGTTGGTGGTTTTTTTGTTTTGTTTTGTTTTGTTTTGTTTTTGTCTTGTTTTTGGTTTTTTTCCAGTACTAGGGATTGAATCTAAGGCCTGCACACCTTGCTACATCCTGATCTCTTTTTTATTCTCTTATTTTGAGACAGGGTCTTGCTAAGCCACTAAACTGCCCAGGTTGGGCTCAGACTTGCAATCCTCCTGCCTCTGCCTCTCAGAGTTATGGGATTACAGGTGCGCACAATGACACCTAGCTACTAAGATGGATTTCTGATGATTCGAAATACTTATTGTTAATTTTTAAGATGTGATATTGTTGGTGTGATTATACCTTTTAATTGTTAATTTTTAAGATATGATACTTTTGGTGTGATTATACCTTTTTGTGGTCCTTTTAAAGGTAGATACTAATATTTTAATAGGGATGAAAATATATGAGTTGATAATTGTCAAATTTAGATATAAAAAGTCTATATTATATATTTGAAATTTTCCACAAGTAAATGTTAAAAAAGCAAATAGAGGAACATGTAGTGAAAACTCTCCTTTGAAACATAGTCCTGTCTATTCATCCTGCCCCTAATTTCCCATGCATGTTTAGAAAGAGCAGTCTGCAGTTGCTGTCAAGACTGCTTCTTGACTGGGCTTACACTGTCTTCTTCTGTACCTGATTTCTTGACTCGGTTCCAAACTTTCTCTTTTTACTTTATTCTATGCATTTGTAACCTCTGAGTTTTGAAGGACCTGTAACTCCTCTGAAATATCATGCTTTGCCTGCATATACTAATTGTGCAGTTTTTAGGAGTTAGGCATATGACTTTTTTCTAAATTTCAAATGTCCGTGATTCAAGAAGTCATGGGCTATCTCATTGCATACCGTCCTGAATATAGAAATAGGGATAGAGACAGAGATTGTGATCAAGATAGAGATAAAAATACAGGTACAGATTCAGATACAGACAGAGATTTTTAACCTTTTCCTTTTACCTGCATGTTTGATAGCTCATTTCTGGTTTCCAATCCACAGATCTATCCTTTGCTTCAGCCCTGGCCATCATTTTGTCTACTATTTATCTCCACTAACATCTCGGATATAGCTCACTGGAGTGATGGCTTTATCATTTACCCAGTTGCTGTTCACGCCAATTACCTCTGCATTAGCTTAACTTTCCATCTAATCCATTGTGTCCTGTTTATATTTAGTGCAGTATCTTAATTCAGATCCACATCATCTCTTACTTGATTATGGATTTCTACTATCAACCTTCATACCAGTCTCCATGCCTCCAGTCTAGTCCCTTCTGCTCCCAAGAATGATGTCAGTAACACAAAAATCTGGTTGTTTCACATGTCTGCTGTTATTAGTGGCTTACATTGTCATAAGAAAGCTTTTCATTATCCAGCTTATGTCTCTTACACAGAATCATTTCTGAATCCTCCCTCCTCAGACCTGTTTAGAGCAGGGCATATTTGTCACATTTCCTAGGCTTTGATTGTCAATTTGGTCTATTTTGAGGTCACCACCCCCAACCCTTCCATCACTCCCTCCCATTTTAAGGTTGCCCCCCTCCCCAGTTTCTCTGATGGTCTGCTGGAGCTCTGGGTGCAGCTTCTCAAGTACTTCACCTGTCATTTGCAAATGTCGTTTGTCATTAGGGTTTGGTATTGTTTTTAATTTCCTTGTAATTGTTTATAGGGTTATTAACCTTTAAATACCTTCATAGCGTCTCTGAGAATACCTAGCTTTTGCCTGAGAAAGAGGCCATGAATCTGTAGTACCTCTGAGTTTTCTGAGGGTTTGCAGCTTGGGCTTCTAGAGAGTTTTCCTTCTAGATCCCTGGATGTCAGTTGAGGTCTCAGGGAGATAGTGGCAGGAAGATCACAGGGCCCCTTTTAACCTTGGCTCCTAATTCCCCAAGAAAGGAAAGTGTGAAGGGCCTGTATTGGGAGGGGTGGTGAGAGACATTTGTAAAGTAGTTTTTTGGGTATTTTTAGCATCTTTTCTCTTCTTCTCTAAGTTCCTCTTCTCCCTCCCATTTCTCAGTGGCCCCTTTTAAATACATGAATAAAGGACCAAAGTAAAACTACTCTCTTCTTAATCTTCTTTCCCAAATATGTATTTTAATGAATTAAAGTGATTGATTTTTATATTACATTTATTTTACAGTACTTTTAGCGATGAAAATAGGTTATAATTGAATGGCTTAATACCTAGGAACCACTGAAATCATTATTGATAGAGAACCCATTTTTCTAGATAATTATAAATTAAGTCTTCTGAGAACAATTTCAGTAAGACTTTGTCAATGATCTAAATATTATACATATTATACCAGTAAAAATTAAAATCTCAATGTCTGATATATTTAAAAGTCTGCAGCTTAGTAGCTGTGAATTCATATCATGTGTCCCCATGTAGCTCTCCTTCAGTGTTCATTAACCTATCTTGCTAGGGGCTTAGTGGAGAAGGCAAGACATACTGGTCCTTGTTAGTCCTGAAAATAGGAAAGGAAGGCTTATATTGGATTAGATTTTGGCTGGTATGCATGGTATGTGTAGCAGACAGAATACAAGGTGCGGGGAGGTGTTTTGTGCTAATGCCAGGGTGTGTGGTGTGTTAAATTCAGGTATTACAATACAAGTTGCCTAGAACACTACATGGTGAAGTTATGAGAGGATGCCCAGTATATCCATGGAAGGAAAAACTTGCAGACAGTTCGCATGAAGGGTTTGCCATCCAGGTTTCAATTTGAGAAGCTCCTCTTTACTGAGCTTACTGGGGCATGTGAAATGAAGAGTATAGCATGCATGTTCTCAGGAGCTCTCCTGGCTCAGGAAGTTCTGATCACTGCCTTTTTCTGGACTCCTCTGGTACAGGTAGAACTTTCTAGGTGACTAAATCAGTTGCAGCCCTGAATATGGCAATAATGCTAATGACAGAATATGTAATCTGTGAAATAACTGTACTTTAAAGGTTGTCAACAATGCCCTACAATGAGATATCTGTGAGCTTTATTGTTGCAAGTAGCAGAGGTGATATTCTTTCTTCATGAAATACCTGCTTTGTAGGTTGTGGCATACCAAAAGTGGCATACACACACACACACACACACATGCACACACACACATGCACACACAAAGCCAGATAAATGTTATCAAAGTAAACATATAACCACAGTATCTGTCCTTTTGCTTTAATTTTCCTTCAATCTGCTGTATCTATATTGATGTTACACTTAATGAAATTTTATGTAAATAAAAAGCTTTATAAAGACCGAGATAGAACCTAATCTATTTTTTTGAATGAATGAGTTATTTTAATCTTTAAAATCAGAAATGAAGATGAAGAACAAAGGAGTTTTAGATGACTCTTGAATTCATCACCAGTTTATATTTGTTGCTTATTAAAGCTATGATTTTAAAAAAGAACCAAGTAAAAATAATTTCTGTGTCTGTTATTTTTCAGACTTTATACTTTTACTCAATTTTGGAACATTGGTTTTAATCTCACTCTATGCAACAACAGTTGTAATATTATGTTTTGTGGGTCTGATAAATTCTACACACACATTGCTGTAAAGACTTAGGAAGCATGGTTGTGGAGCCTGCTCAGAAATAAACGAGTTAAAAGCTAGCTGCAGAATTTTCCCCAAAATGAATATGTTGCACATTGAAAGCCTCTTATGCTTCAAGTTCACAAAAAGGGCATTAGCAAATTATAAGCATCTGAAAGCTTGAGTTTCCCATGTTTATAAACTTAATGAGCAAATGCTCCATTGAGTGATTACATTCTTTATAAATTATTTTGTTTTCAGAAATAAATGTTAGTGTTAGTTTGTTGTTGGAAATGGATAAAAGTGCTAATCAATCCCCAAGTGATCTTTTCCTTTCCTTGGAAGGCAAAATATTTTGTGACATTGAATTCACAAGTCAGAACTAAAGCCAGATACTTAGATGAAAATTTTCTCATGGTGGTGTGTGGAGTGCTTCCCTAGACATGTGCCTGAGAATTCTGCAGAAAGCTTTTGGGGAGAGGGTCTCATTATTTACAAGATAGAAGATTGGTTGGCAGGAGATTATTGAAAGATGATTGTTACCAGCATAGTGTCTCCCATGAAAGACTTACTATTTTGATAAAATGATTTGGATTTCTCAATTTCCAGTAGCCTGATGCAAAACAAAATGTTCCTCCTTTGCCAGTGTGGGTGTGAAGACAACGCTGTTGGTTGGAATGGAGAAGACACATCTAGTCTTATCATGGGGGGTCACCATTGGAGATGGGTCACTGTTATGTTCGTCAGAAGTAGCAGAATTAAAGATTGCACTAAAATGAGTTCTGGTTTTCTGCTTGTGAAATAGGATCATTTTCACCTCACATAATAGCAGCTTCACTTCATCCTGGCTAAGTGGTGAGAGGAGAGCGTGACCACCACAGTCATCATTTACACGTAGGACGATGACTCAGACCAACTGTGCTTCATCATTTTATCAGTAAAGAACACACTTTGGATGATTTTTTTTAACCAATAAACTTTGGTTGATCTTTTTATCAATAAATAGTACAAAGCAAGTTCTGTGAGTCACTTTATTTATGGTGCTATAGAAATTGATGAGATTGTCTGGGTTGCATAGGACAGGAGCAAAGTCTTTATTGTCCTTTTTATTCTCTCTGCCTTGTTTCCCTCCTCTTGAGCTCTGTCTTTCTTGTGACCCAGCATAGTTTTATTATAAACTGTTCTATTTGAGGAGAGATTTTAAGGCCTCAAAAAATTTTAGTAGCTTTGCCTCATCTCCATTGTTTGTACCTTAAAAGCTTTCTTTGGCCTCTTGAGTGGAAAACTTATAGTGAGAGGAAGCATAAAGCCTTTCTTTTGCTGGAAGGATTGATTTGTTCCAGAGTTAGCTGGTCTCCATTTGGCCAAGATTATTTCCCTCCTAAATGGTAAACTGACTCACCAGGAGCCATGATCTGCTTCAGAAAAGAAGCTGGGAAGTACACTGTGAAACATTTCTGAATTATGAGGACCACAGCCTACATCACTTCATTAGAGCCAGAGTTGTATCCTGGCGACGTTTACTTTAAAAATCTGAACCCCGTACTCTTCTTCAGAGATTCTAGGAGCAAACTGGAGAACATAGTTTAATGACTTTTGCATTTAGACTTTTGTATCTGGGAAGCACTAGGTTAAGGCAACATTGCCTCTGGTCCAGGTTGAACAAACAGCAGTGCTTCCAACATTCTACTTTCGTTTTGCAAATTTTTCTTTGCTTCTCATAAAAATTTTATGTTCAGGTATTGCATAATATACAATATAGTAACACTTTTTTTTTTTTTTACTAGAACTGCCTTTCTTTGGAAACTAGTGTTTCATTTTCCTAAAGGAAATATTGGTCTGTGTTTGAATCGTCTGACTTTTCATTAGTTTGTTGAATGTACTGATGTTAATATTCTCTTGATGGTCAAAGCCTTGACTTTGTGAGGTGCTGCCATCTATTTTTGTTTCTAATCTCTGAAGAAATCTTGATCAGGACTGGTTTTTATTAGGTTATTTGCTTTTGACTTGCATGTTTGACTTGTTCATCAAGAAATAGCTGTTAGTTTTCATATGTGAGGCCTCAGCGATGAAGAGACAGTCAGGGCCAGAGTCACAGCTTTGGTCTAGTTGGGATAAACCCTGAATGAAGTTGAACTCTGCTTTGTACAGAATGTGCCTTTTTAAATGAAAAAAAAATCAAATTTCATAATGAAATAATGAGAATAACAATAGTTAATACACTATGAATCATTATCTTCAAAGTAGTCACTCAGAGCACAAGACATAAACCAAAAAGATTCTTACAGAAAAGAAACAGACATTAACACAACTTTCTTTTCAGTGAACTAAGATAGACTAGTCATATAAATGAAACAAATTAGCATATATTTTGAATTATTTTTGAAACAAGTATGTAATTTGGGGATGTATTTGAACTTCTCCCTATTTCTATTTATCTCTTTTATTTTGTTCTTTATTCATATTTATGTATAAATTAAGTAAACTCTCAAAAACAAGAGAGATTATAGTTGGTTTTTCTTTCCAGATTTTGAGGAGATTAATTGAACTTTATTTCTAAGCTTGAAAACAAGTAAATAAACATTTTAAGGAAAAAATTTTAGCCAGCATCATATGGGGATGAGTACTTTATGTGAAGATATACCTCTGGCAGCAGATTCACGAGGAAGACACTAAAAATAAATGTTGGGTGAATTTCATGTGTTTTTGAAAAGGAGAGAGTAGTGAATTTTGCATGTTCAAAAGTTAATCCCTTTTCAATAACTGAAACAATCAAAAGAAAGGATAGGATTAGTTCAAGTTTTGATGTCTGATATGGTTGAGTAGATACAAATTTTCCATTTTGTATGAATGATCTATTATCAGGATATATGTAAATAGAAACAGTAATTGCAGTCACAGGCACTTAGAGGTACAGGTAAATTTAATGGTAGTTCCAACAGCAGTGAGCAGTGTAACTTGCCAGTCAATAGCATATGGAAGACACAAAGTCCTTTAAAAAATATCCAGTGCTATAATGTGGTTTCTTTCAATTTCCTTCAAAGTAGAAGCCCCAGTCCCAAGCAAGTGCAATACTGTTGTCAGACACTCGCAGTCTTCAGAAGAATCAAGGAGAAGTAAACATCTTTCTTTTATATAGATCATTTTAAATTAGCTAATTATATACTTGTTTCAAAGCAGTCTAAATTTTGAAAGGAATTAAAGTTTAATGAAGTACGATGTGTCATGGATATCTAATTATAGAACTGTTCTAATATCTGAATTTTGAATTTCTCAAAGCCCTACTGTAAAAGACAACAGAGATGTTTGTCCCTAACCTCATGACCTGACATTTTATAAGGGCAAATAAGCAACTTCAGACTTTTAGTACCATTGTCATACTACATGGAACCCTGAGCTCACTCATACTGAGTGGTTTTGCAGATTTTTTTATGTTTTCTCTCTTATAAAACAACTGGCCCTTTGCAGATAACTCCTTACCTATCTTTTAATGAGAATCAGTTCTGCCCAAAGTGAATAAACACTTTGAATCATTTAGCATTGGCATAATTATACTTGCTCCCAGTTATGAACTTGGATACCATGACTGTTATAATTCATCCAAATCAAGGTCTCAAAACATGAGTCTCTCAAGAAGGACCTCTAAGACTGGCTGAGAGATCTAGCAGTTTAACTTGTAAATAAAACTTATTAGAACAACGCTCCTTAAACTTCCAAGTGTGTAAGAATCACCAGAGATCTTGAAAGGATTGTAGATTCTGGGCACTAGGGTGAGGCTGAGTATCCAAGTTCCTAATACCCAGATGTATCTCAATCCTGTTGGTCTTCAAATCACATTTTGAGACACAGAGTCTTCAGAACCAGCTGTAAGACTTCTCCCACCCTCAAATCAAGAACTCCCCTTTTGTACATTCTCTTTCACACAGTTGTTTTGTTGGCCCAACAATGATTTCCCCTTCGGGGACAGCAACAATACACTGTCACAAATGGTTATGTTTCTGGGATTGCTAATACTTAGTGTGAAACTCTTTCAATACCATTTAAACCTTTATGTCTCTTTCCTTCCCATCATTATCTCCAGTATCTGGAATACTGGCACATACTGGTCCTTGAATGAATCAGTAAGTTTCTGTTGAGGGAGGTTGCAGATGGATGAAAATGTAGCACTTAGACTTTGAGGTGTTGTGGATACTATTCATTTTTAGTTTTCATGATTGCTTTTTTAGTAGTAATCTTCAGGAGTACAGCAAGAAGCTACAAAAATCTCTGAGTAGAGGTGGAGAATACTGTTATGGCTTGTGTCTGGATGTCCCCCAAAAGCCACATGCAGTCATAGGTGAGGTTTTTTCAGAGGTGGCTGGATCTAGAGTGTGTGGTGCTGGAATTGATTCATGATGCAATGCTAGGATCAAGGATACTAGGATTAAGGGTGTGAGTGCTAACTGCCCTAAGTAGTCAGAATAAGATATAAAGGATAGAAGGAGCTGTCATCATCCCCTTGCTTGTTTTGCTACCTTCTTCCTTGCATGAACAACTTCTCCTCTGTAGTACCTGTATGCAATGCTACCCTGCCTTGGACTGAAACCTTTACAAACTTTGAGATAAATAAGCCTTTCCTCCCTTAACTTGTGGGTGTTTGGTATATTGTCTCAGCAATGAGAAAAGTAAGACAAATACATATACTGGAACCTGGTTCTTGTATACCTGGGATGTCATGTTGACACTGGATCTCTTTTTAGTGCTTCATGTTTAATTTAACTTCATTTTTAATTAACAAAATGAGGTTATTTCATTATCATCATTAATAGTTTAAAGACAATATAAAAAGTTTACTTCTGAGATAAAAGCTTGATGATCTTCAGGACAGTTATGATATGTTTTTACTCCTTTACTGTAAAGATATTCCCACTCTTCCTCTTTAGAACAGTTGTGATTACACACATCCCAGATCTGATATTTTTAATGTTAGAATTCTTCAAGCTTCACCCCAAGTCCTACCTTCTCTGCACAGTCTTTCTTGGTTCCATCCAGGCACGTCTTGTAACTTTGTCACTCCAATGAAAACAAAAATCTTTCATGTGTACATTTGTCTATGTCCAGGTGTGCCTATATAGTGTTGGCCCTCAGCAGTGACAAATGTGGACCAGAAATAGTTAATGAGTATGTTGAGTATCTGGCGAGAGAGAATACTGAAGCAAGTCAAAAATCATATCAGCAGCAACTTCCTGGAGAAGGTGGTGGTGATTATTTGATTTGACAGTATCTCTTTACCTATAGTTGTGTCAGTGCTTTAATGTTGTAAATAAATGCTTCCTAAGATGGTGTTACCTATAAACTGTGAAAATACTGAAGAGTGTTCTAAGTTCTTATTTAAAGGAAAAAACTTACTGGGGTCATGTAAGTGACTAGACTTTCATCTGTCATCTTGAAAGGTAAATTGGTAAGTTCAACAGATACTGGGCAAAGATGTATAACAGTGTTAACCTGCTTTCCAGTAGCTTATACCCTCCTGATGTGTAGAACAACACCAGACATCATGTGCTGAGCAATAGGTTGGAGAAGCAAGCAAAATGCTATGATAACCTAAAGGCAGGTGTCGTGGGTTTTATCTGGAGAAAGTCCTGGATAACTTTACACAGATACTACTCTTGCTTTCTTGAGCAGAATCAATCATTTTTCTTCATTGTCATCCACATGATCATGAGCTTTTGGGCTCTGTCATTGAAAGCTGTTGTTCCTGTGTTGGACTGCCCAGGCTGTTCTGAACTCCTGCATCTGTTCCTGAGTCTTCAGTGTGTCTTTGGTTGGTATTATGCCAGATGTCAGCTTGTTTGCTTCCCCATTCTCTTTCCTCAATCTGATTTGTTATGGGCTGTAACACAGATAAAGAGAAAGAGAGATTGTGTCAATTTTGAGGCTCCTGATGTATGTTTATGGAGGTGACACTTAATATAAAGTTCACTTGGGCCATAATAACTATTTTATCATTTAAAGGCCTGTGTAATTCCTTATATATACTTATTTAAAAGGATAGCTGTTTTCTATTAAGTATCTACCAGGTGCTTACCATCATAGCTGTTGCTTTATTGCTTCAGATCCTCAGAATGAACCTATAAGATAGTGTTATACCCATTGTATAGGAGAGGAAACTGAGGATTAAAGAAGTCAATTAACTTTCCATGGGACTCATAGCTGGTAAATAGCAGAGCCTGGTTTTACTGCATTGCGCTTCACCCCAAAGCTTAGGTTCTCTGCTTGGCCCAGTTCTACCTCCATATATATGTTGTTGAGTGTTCTGTGTAAGTGTGGAGAATGCATGACTGAGTAGCCCCAGTCCTGCTCCCACAGAGCTTTGTTTAGGGACCAGGTGTTTGAGGAGCTGACTACTGGCCTCATAGGGGAAATTATTTCTGTTTTATTGCATAAAGATTTCTCCAAAGATGTTTGCCCTTTTGTCCATCTTCTGTAGTATTGACTTTTCTTCAGAATTTCAGGTAAAAGCTAGGCAGGGGAAGAAGGTTTGTCACAGTCTCATAGTTGTTCATTCATCTGTGCTGGATCCCCTGGACAAATAGAGAAGAGGAGTCATCTCTAAAGGAGTTTATACACATGCTTAAAGATCTAGACTATTGCAAGCAATAAAGGACCCTGTCATGCCTCACACATATGTTCTGAATAGAAAATGGATATAGTTTTGACTCTACTATAACTTAAAGCAATTCCAAAAGTATTTCAGTTTAACATCTTCATTTCCTTACACCAACTCTTACAGAAGTTTGGCTTATTGCCTGTTATCAAAAGAGATTTGGAAATTTCCTCATAATAAATATAATTTTAATTCATTTATAAATATATGCCATGAAAAGAACTTTAGAAGAATTAAACTTAGTAGTGTAATGGGCATTAAAGTTAGTGTCCAAAAATGCAATTTTAATAGAATGATGGAACTCCAAAAAGAATAATTAACACTTGCATAACTGACTTTGTAATAAATTTAAATGACTAGACATGAGTAGTAATCATGTTTATTAAGTTTCTGTATTATAGTTAATTCTCTCAAAGGTTTTCCCATTTCTTGAATAAAATGTATTTCTTAAAACAACATTGGAGTAGTAATCTTATTTAAGTATTTTAAACTGCCTCCTATGCATATCTCATCATGCTGTTTGTTATGATGCACCTTTGTTTCCGTATTTTGATTTCTTCTTGGGGACATTGACAATTATAGGAACTTTTCCATGGTCCTTAATTTTTTGTGTCAGCTTCTGTCCTCTTTACTGGAAGAGTGATTAAAAAGTGGGTTACAAGTGGAAATAATTTACTTAATAGCCTGACATCCAAACAACTCATCACTTTAAAAGAATATGTTGTCTTTTTCAAGTCATAAGTTGTTTGTAGAGAAGGCAGGAGATAAGCCAGACTTTCTTTGTGTGTGTGGTGCTGGGGATGACATCTAGTGTCTTATGGATTCTCACTAGATGCTCTACCACTGATCTATACCACCAGCCTCCCAAATCTGACTCTTTTTTTTAAGTGTTGTCTTAATACTTTTAGGACAAAGAGTGTGAACTGTTGCTTTCGTACCCCATCAGGAGTTAACGTACGTAGAACTGGCCTTGAAGAATATTGAAGCAACATGCAGCTTTCCTTTTTAATTTCCTAGTAACTGAACAATTGCCTGAATTTCTTATCAAACATATTTATTAATGTGTGCTGTACAGTGTATTGTGTTAAGATCTCCCAGCTGCCCCAAGATTGTTATGGTCAGTGTATTTATCGACATCATCTACATTTTTAAGACTTAACAGTTACTTGGCCCACATGACTTGCATACCTGTGCATCTGTCACAGAACTAGGAGTGGGAGGTCAGTTGTTTAAAAACTGAGGAAGAGAATCCTTGCTTTTGTCCCTCATGGTCTGACTGGGAAGACAGACACATAAAAGGGCAGAGAGGTTCCCAATCAAACCAAACCAAACCAAACCAAACCAAACCAAACCAAACCAAACCAAACCAAAACAAAACAAAACAAAAAGAGGTGTTAACATTCTGAGAGGGCAAGATCACAAAAGCTTCCTAGGAACTGCTGCTTGGAGCTGAGCTGAGAGGTCCAGTTGAGCTGGCAGGGGGAGCGAGCATCCCAAAAGCCCTTTTCATCCATTTGATTCTATTCCATCTTAACTTCTCTCATTTTCTCTCTGATTGTTTCCAGTTTCCTTAGCCTCCCACAGCTACTTCACACACTATTTCCTTTTCTCTCTTCCTCCCCTACTGTTTTCATCATCCTCCAGGCTTTTCTGCACTGGAATTCAACTTGCAGGCCTCTTCCACACCCAGGGTAGCAGAGCCAGCCAGTGCCCTCAAAGGAAAACACCTCCTTTGAAGTGGGTTGGAAGTCTTTACCGCTTTCCTGTAGACATTTAGCCACATTTTTAATTTAAAATCTTGATGGTAGGTGATGATTGAAATAGTTTGGGGAGGTGGGGACTAACAAGAGGTAGGAGAAAAGTCAGTCAGCTCCAAACATTTGTCCTGGCACTATAAGCAGCTGCTACCATTGTCAGAAGAGTCAAGTTCCCTCTGTGGATGTTTACACCAAAAATAATGTATGATTTCAACAGGCACTCAATAGAAATGTAGTTGTCATGGGGCTGGAAGTCCAACTTAGTAGTAGAGGACTTGCGAGAATCTGGGTTTGATCCCCAGGACCTCCTCCAAAAGAAAAAAGAAATCGAGTTGCAGATTTACCAAATAAGTTAGGAGAAGTTATGGTATAAATGCCATTGAATGTGCTTCGATGTTTTTATATTTTATTCACTGAAACTCTAGTACTCTGAAGCAGAAGAGATAAAAATGGAGTGATGACCCCTTTTCTAAAGGTAGCACTTCCTGTTTGCCTAATTAGGGAAACCCTAGACCTGGTTTAATTTTATTGGCATCTAGCATCATCCTGTCAGTGTCTTCTAAGTCACCTTAGACTCTGACAGATTGACTGAACCAGTGGCTATGAAAGGCTCTACAAATGGCAGGTAAACATGAGTTGATTTTGTAACTGATACCACCAATGCTGTAAATTGTATAGCTCTGCATTGCTGTTTGAGATCAACTACAGGTGTCCTTTCTTGTTTCTAACCATGGAGAAAATGTTGAGGTTTGCTGGTCTGCCATCATCTTAACTCTTAGCAACACTGCCAGAGGCAACATTGTCAGTATGAGTACTTCACCTCACTCCTGTGACTAGTGGCTGTGACTGACTTAGGAGCTCAGTGCTCTCAGCCAGGTAAGCTTGTGCTGGCCTGTTTATTGTTTGCAGTGTGGTGGCTTAGTCTTTCTGTCTTTTTTTTTTTCCATCAGTTTTGAGGATTGAATCCAGGGCTTTCACACTGAGCTCTATTGCCTATCTTGTTTTAATTTTTATTTTGAGACAGAGTCTCAGTAAGTCACCAAGTTGCCCATACTGGGCTTGGACCTTCGATCTTCAGACCTCAGCATCCCAGAGTGGCAGGATTACAGGTTTGTGCCACCACAGCTGGATGATGGCCTACTTCATCAAATGAACTATTTTGATGCCAGGGAACAAAGTTCCCCAATGCCCTGCAGATTGTCACTGGTTGTTGACAGAATGTTGTTGATGTTCAGCTTTGAATAATGGACAAGTTGAAGTGATGAGGAAGGAAGTGCCACAAAATTCTGAGTCCAAGATTTTTGGTCTTTAGCATAACACATAGGCAGCACCTGGTCTGAAGAGCCTTGGGAGTTTTGGGTTCCTATGCCCTAAGGTCTGCTACCCAGAAAACTGCTCCTGATCATTGCTACCTCCTAAAGACCTGTCTTACCAGCAAGCCCCTTTCTTGTACTGTAGAAGCAGAGCCACCAGCCAGGAGACACAGGAGGAAGCTAATTTAAAAAGGATGCAAGTCTGGCTGCTGCTTTTCCTGTCTTACAGATTGATGATCTTTAGCTGTTTTGCTGATGTCACTGTACATCTGTTTTTTTTTTTTTTTTTTTTTTTTGGAGTGAATATAAAAGGGAAGGAGAATGGTTAATCTAGCAAGAACTCATTACACTATGAATGATGGAGGGTAGGCTTCCAGTTTATTCCTGTTTGTTTGTTTCGTTGGGGAAAACAAATGATCATGTCACCCAATAGAGAATTTTACTTTCTCTTTGACATACAAATAAACAGCCTCCCACATTTCATTTATTTTTGCTGCAGCTGGAATAGTTGATTTAAAAAAGAAAAACATTATTATGCTGCTTCCTATATTATGACCTTCATTATTAGACAAGCAAAGAAAACAAGTAAGTTTCATATATTTTTCCAAGAAATGAAGGACCCTTAACTACAAATGCTCATTAAAAAGCAAACTCCATTAAAGTGAGATGGATAAGCTGATAAACTAAACCAAGTAACAGAGAAGGCATGGGATTTTGTTTCTTGAACTGTGCCTTGGTCATAAGGATTCAACTTTCATTAACTGATTAAAACAAAAATAACGTCTCCTTTCCTTCCTATCTTCTTTATCTGGCAGAATGTACCTAGTAATGTGACACAGTTGTTCATTTCTATCATAAATATACATCCAGCCTACAGATATCCAAGATATAAACTATTTGAGGTGTTGGTTGTCAGAGGATTATGAATGCCCATTGTTGTTGTAGTCAGAGTTTGCAAAGGAAACAATTTAATACAGGGCACATAATTTATAGGATTATTTTATAATAGTCACCCAAAAAGTCAAATGCAAAAGAGTGCAGGAAATCTGTCCACACACTCGTGACCCAAAGAATCCAGCTGAGGGCCTGAATTCCATGGCAATGTCCTGCATAAGTCCTGCTGAAGACCTGGAGTCCATGACAATGCCCGCCACGATCCAGCTGGAGGCCTAGAGCCCATGACAATGTCTCATGCAAGTCTGTTTCACAGATATGCACTGGGAAGGTCCAAAGGTCAGTGGTGGAAGCTAGAAAGTCTGACAGCAGGATGAAGGATCTGTGCCAGTAAGCTGAGGGTTCTGCACTGGAGCCAGGAAGTGACACTGAAAGTAAGGATCAGAGCTCCTGGAAAAGTACCACGGCCATCCTCTGCGGCAATGAGGTCCTGAGCTCCTCAGATGATGACAACAGCTGAGTTCGTATCAGGAAGCCAGTGCAGCAAGCTTCTCCAGGAGATTGGACAGCACACGTCTTCCCCTCCAGAGCCAGGAAGCGATGCTCAAAGTAAGGACCAGAGCTCCCCAAAGTGAACCGCAGCCATTCCCGGCAACAGCAAAGTCCTGAGCTCCTCCCATGATGAGAACAGCTGAGTTCGTATCAGGAAAGCCAGCATGACTAGCTCTGCCAGGAGAACCAACAGCACCATCTCTTCCTCTCCAGTTCTCCTTTTGTGTTGTTGGCAACAATCCATTTAGGTGGGCCCTCCACACCCAGCACCATGCTGATTTAGTTCAGCTGGGTGTTACAAGTTGCCCACCACACCTGTTAATTTACATTTTCCCATTATAAAAGCCTAGTTGATAACTTCATGGCCTGTGGCCCCAAGTAATGTAAGTATATACTTCCTATTTATATTCCTTGGCACACAAGGTTTTGGAGGCCAACAGTAAGACTCCAGTGTTTTGTTTTTATTTTTTCTTTTCATTGTTGGGCAATATCATTTTATCATTAGCCAAGCTGACCTGAGCAATGCGTTTGCAAGCCTGTGTCTTAGAGGGCTGTGTCGATGTTGGACAGTTGAGAGCACCAAGAAAGAGATCTTTTAACATTTTGTTGCTAAGTTACTGAACCCTGGACTACTGGACCTTAAATATATCATCTATATTTAAAATTTTTAATGGTTGAAAGCAGTTCCTTATATATTCTGTAATACAGTGAGATGTACAATAAATAAAACTGGTTTGACCCAGTATCTCAAAAAAACAATTATAAGCAAATATTTATAACAAAGGTGAAAGAGATTGACACCCCCCACCCCCCACCCCACCGCAAGCAATGTAGGAAGTATCATTGTGTATGTTGGGTAAGCCTTTGTAGAACCATGACCTCAGTCATAAACTATATCTTGTAATGAAAGTAAACTGATAGAGTTATGGATTCTGCTCCTAGTCTTAGAGGTAGGGTTGGGGGGGGTGTCAATTTTGGATATAGGTCTTTTTTTTCTTTTCTTTTTTTTTTTTTTTTTTACTAAATAAACTTTTTCCTCTTCTTATTTTTTTTCATATGGACAAGTTTCTATTTTAAAATAACCTTTATTCAAAGAGTAATTTCACAAAATTGTGGTATAATTATACCACCAACATTTGACCTTTTAAAACAGCTTGTAACAATTAGAGATTTTCAGCTACACTTTTGATAATTATTTTTTAAATAATTTTCATAGCTCTTTTGTCCTGCACATTTTTGCTTTTTAGCCAACATGTCAGGTAACAAATATTTATTAGCTTCTTAATTTGGGCAAGGAATTGCCGAGGTTCAGAGGCATTGAAAGCACAACTTGCCTTCAAAAATTTATAAATAAATTAGAAGACAAAAATGCACAAAAGTTAATATAAGACATTGGTATAGGAGATGCCCCAGGGGTGTGTATGTAATTAACTTCCTAAATGAGAGGTAAATGTTAACTTCAGAGGGAGGGGACTCCACGTGGGCAAAGTTAGACTGAGACAGAAAGATAACTGCAGACTTGTAGCAACATGAACAGGTAATGAATTGGCCCTGAAGACACACACTGGTGATTTTAGTGAAGGAGAAGATCTGTGCCTGGGAGCAGTATTCCCTAGATGAGACTTGTTCTGGACCTTGAAGGAAGGATACAATTTGAATAAGAGCAGAGATTAAGTGAGAAGGAGCACGTACTGTTTAAGGGAAGGACTAAGAACAGAGTGGTTATTAGCTAGAGAGTAGACTGATGGGAGCAGGGTGCCTGTAGAAAGCTAGGTGGGATTGTGGATGGAAAGCCTTGAGTTCTATAGGAAGAAGTTTAAACTTTCTTCTGAAGACATTCGTTTATTATATTTTTATTGAATGCACATTCTGAGCTAAATTCTGTTAGATGCTGGGGACAACAGGGAAATAGAAATAGACTGTGTTTCTCAAGGAATTACATGTTAGACTTGTGGAAGTGAGAGACAGGTAATTTGGAGTTAATGTCTTGCATGATGATCATGGCTAGGAAGGGAGTGATCATCAGGGACCCTGAGACCTTTTGGAAAGGACAAATTATGCATACCAGGAGTAAAGGTGAGGAAGGATATAGCCTTCTAGGTAGGGTGGAGGGCAACAGGTGCAGAGGTGGGGAGACAAAGATAGCCTGCTGTGTGCTATTCTGAAGATGATTTGGTGGGTTCTTGGTCTCAGCCTAGCAGGGCTCCCAACGTAGCTGGGGACAAATATACAGGAGAAAGTTTTGTTCTCACAGGACCACTACTCTCACAATATCTGTTTAGAGAGGGAGACTTTAAAAATACCACATAATTCACTAAGAGTTGAGACAAAAGAAAATTGAGGATGGGATATTACAGATGGTGTGAAAAGGCTTCTCCCTACAAATACATAGACATACACAGATATGGAGAGGGGGTGCTGGGTGACTGTGAACAAGACAGCAGGGAGAAGGGTAACCAGTAAGACCCATCTGATGGATGCTAACTATTTTGGAGCTATAGGAAGAGGTAGCACTGAATGATTAGAACTGTCAATGGGACATATAATAGATGCCAATTTCCTTGGCCTTCAGTTTTTGGAACTGTGACTATAGATGTCCCTTATTACCTGTCTTGCCTGAAAATCCACATATCTCAGTCTTTACCCCAAAGGTATTAGTGAGTGATAGAAGATTTGGGACTAGGAGAAGGACCCAACAGAATCAATGCATTAAAGAGTTTTAATTTGTCATTGTCACATAAAATAAAAGGGATAATTATGAATTTATGAGAAATTTTGTACTAAAAATTCTCATCATTTTCTGATCCTCTAAAAATTGATAAATCATTCTGATATCCACTGGACATGATATATGAGTTTTTTCTTCTTTCAAACAAAGCAAAAAACAAACAAAAAAGCATGTGATAGAAAAAGTTGGTGAATAAGAGAGGTTCAGGGCTGGATCTAGAAAACGGTCTACAAATACCAATTTTAATTGAGATGCTAAAAAAATTGTTAATGTTTTTAATGTTACATTTTCAAGGAAATCTTGGAATTGGAAACTTTTCATCTTTTGTTTTTGCTGTGGCCTGTTCCTGGGGTAGTAATGCCAGTAATGAAATAGAGGTGATTGGAATGGAATAATCTACCCAAGCAAAGAAATAAAAAGCAGTTTTCCATATGCATTTTTGTAATACACAGCTGTCTAGCAGTTCCAGGTAGACCACCCATTGGTGGTCTCACAAAGATGTCTGTGGCCAAGACCTTGTTAAACAGAGTGTGGTCAACACCGCCTTGTTTTATTTTTGCTCTTTTTCATCAAGTCATGCATTTAGTGCCCTGTTCAGAAAAGACTTCTAATTTTCACGTCTCAGATGAGAAGTGAGAGGCCTAGGATGTTGCTCAGAGGTACAGCTCATGCCTAGTAAATGCTAGGCCCTGAGTTCTATTTCCAGTACACCCCTCTACACACAAAAGAGAAAAGAAACTCGATGAGAACTGAGTGTGACTGGTGGATGCATCTCAGTGCTGAATTACAGTCCCTGTCATGTTCTACCTGCCTGTGTTGTCCTGTTCTACTGAGCTTGTCACTCTGGTCCCTTTCTCTTAAGTACATGTTGTGGGGAAATACAAAAGAGCACCATGTCCACTCATGTTAGAGCTTTGAGGTGGAACATTGGGCTGATTTAAAATAATTATGTAGAGCAGGCTGCAATTTTTGGTAACACTTACGAGGTCATAGTAGCTCAAAACCTGTGACCCTGTATGTTTCCTTAATAACTTTTCACTAGCTGAATATGAGCATCAAGGCTAAGGAAGAGCATCTTGCCCTCACTTGTATGGTTTTGTACCCTCAAAAACTCCATTAAAAATCAGAGAATGATGCAGGTTTAATAGGAATACTCTTTGGTCCAGAGTCTTGAGTGAATTCAGCAGGGGCAAGAGAATGCTGGGTGTTCTCAGGAGGGAGTAGCCATCACCCAGCTGACTTTGCCTTGCCCTCCTAGGTTTGTTCTTGTAGCTTCTTCCTTTTTCATATTCTTTTAATAGATAATTGCACAGAATGTTTTGTTTAGTTTTGTTTTGTTTTGTTTTGGCTGAACACTGTAAAATCAATGATGTTCCCAAAAGTCTTGTGCATTTCTTGAGCACAGTATGAAAATTGAGGTACTTTTTTTCCACTAGCTCAGTAGGTTCAAGGGGCATTGATTTGTGCTACCTGAAAATGATATTTATCATTTCAATTTGGCCTTTTGAAGACATTGTCTTTAAATAGTTCTTTGTTATGGAAAACTGATCAAAGATTTAGATTTCAGCCAAGAATAGACAAGGAAACAAAGACCTTGATTTTTCAGATGGGTGAGTTTTAGAAGTGCTGCTGGGCAGCTCTAGATTCTGGTTAAAAGTGAGGAAATGCACATCAAGTACTGGCTCTCCTACCAGTTTGGCATCCCTGGTCCCTAATGGAATGTTGAAAACCAAGCAAGTTCTCAAAAATATTATCTTTGAAAGAAATAAATAGTACAATTTTCTAGGGCAAATTAGGCCCAACCATATAAGTGCCAAGAGCTTTCAATATTCCATTGTATGGTGTAATAGAACCTATGACTCCTTTCTTTCTTAGGGAGTATTGTTTGTGATCGTTTAGATAAACATTTTAAATTTTCATTACTGGTGATATATTAAAGAAGTCACTATCCATGCAGGTAACCTAGGATGTGGAACTGAGGTGAGCTGCCTTTCTTGAAAGCTCCCCACATCTGTTTGTGAAGTTTCTAAGAGAATTCATCCGTTCAGTATTCATTACAAACCTACTGTATGTCTGACACTGTACCAGAGAGAATAGAGAGTAGAATGATAATGACCTCAATTCTTCCTGATGAAGGAGACAGACACATAAACATATGACAGGAATGTGTGAGGTACACAGTTGTGGTAACTGTAAGGAGGCTTTGAAGACCCTCCACTTGCAGGCATCCAGTCTTTGCCTTTAGAACCCTGGGATGTGCCATACAGAGGCCGACTGCCGCAGTGCCAGCACAGCAGGAACACAGGCACCTCTCGGGCTCTTTGCTGGTTCTGCATTCAGGCCAAGCACTGCTGCCACAGAACTTCTGTCTCCTACTTTCTCTCCTTGTACTCTGGGCCTGCTTATCTTTGGTGCAGTCCCTAAAAGCCACCAAGCTGCCAACATGAACTTCTCATCTCACTTTCCATTTCTTCTTTCCAATCTCTTTCACCTCCGCCCTCTCATTTTAAAGTTCATCACCATGAGGACACTGATGATAATGACAATAGCTACATCCTATTGATCGTTTACTCTGTGCCAGTATTTTCCCTGTATCATCACATCTGCCAGTCTTAAAATTCTTGATGTCGTTTTCTATTTTGTAAGTGATGATTCAAGTCACTGTGAAGAAAGTAACTTGCTGAAAACCACACAACTCTAATCCCAACACTTTGGGAGGCTGAAACAGGACAATTTCAAATTCTAGTCCTGCCTTGCCAGTTTAGTGAGACCTTGTCTCTAAATAAACAGAAAAAACAAAGTAACTTGGGGATGTAGCTTAATGGTTCTATCCCCAGTATTACAAAAAAACATTGAATATAGTCTTTATATCATCAGAATACTGATGTGTATGTGTATGTATGAGAAAGTGATCCGGCCCGCGGATCAGTCCGTGGGTTTCGCCTGGAGGAGAGACGGGATGGGGGATGGGGGCAGGGCAAGAGGAGAGAGAAAGGAAGACAAGACGAGGATCCGATCAAGTCTTCGTTTATTATGGGAATGTTCAAGGTTTATATAGAAACTGGAGTGGAAGCTGTCATCGTATGGGGGCATGGACAGGCCGTCATTTCCTGGCGGGACAGGGGAGGATCATGGGAAATGTAGGCAGACGCACCGGATGCCCACAGGCCAGAGAGGCGGGGCGGCAGCTGTGAAGCTTTGGCGCTCTCTACAAGAAAGACCCACAAAGACCTTCACCTACAAAGATGTTTTATCTGTTTGGTTTCCCTGAGTTTTCAAAGCACTTCCAGGTCTTCAGCTGTTGTAGATGGAACTGGAAGTTTCTGGAATGCAGAATTTTGGGTACCTAGGGCTTTCCTCTAGAGATTCTTCTCACAGTAAGCAGTCCTCTGCAGAGCAAGATTGTGGCCTGGAGGTGACTGAGTCTTAGGGAAGGAGAGAGAAAGAGAGAAGAAAGGAGAACAGAAGAGGGGAAGCAAGAGGAGAGGAGAGAAAGAAAAGAGAAGAGAAGAGGTTAGGCTGGAGGGAGCACTAGACTCTCATGAATAATTGCATCTATTTTAGTAAGGAGGGGAGAAAAGGAAGAAAGAGGTTATTATGGAGGAAAGGAGGAATGCATGCTCAAGTTTTAAAGGAAATACTGTTTTCAGTGTGTAGGATTCAGATTTTTTCAAAGTCTTACCACTTTACTTTGTTAAAAGGAATGCTAATTCTGCCCATATTAAACATGTGTATATTCAAATATCAGTACCAAATTAAATCCTCAAATAAAATACAGTCAGGCAATTTGTTTTTAAACTCTTCTCCTCTTGGTTTCTAATGCTTGGTTCAGATAATTCATAACTGATAATTCATAATTCATGTCTACCAGCCGTCTTTCCAGCTGGCTGTCAGTCAGCTTATAGCTGCCTGTCAGCAGTGACCTTAGGGGCCCAACTGAATCAAGAATATGGAGCACATTAGATTTCTGCGAAAGCTGTGAAGCTCGGACTTTCTGATACTGAAATGTCATGTGTGCTTTTCAGACGTGTGCCTGGGGCAAGGAGTCAGTGGTGGTAACTCTTCCTTGTCCTCTAGTCTCTTAAAAGAAATGGAGGTTTCAGAGACAGTAATTCAGCTGCAGTCCTCTGCTGTGGTTTGCGGTGTCGCGAGGATCAGCAGCTAAAAAGCGATACGACTTTTTCTGTCTCCCCATCCTACCCTCAGCACCTGTTCACTGGGACTTTGCTAAGAGTGATGCATTTTGCTGGATGCTTCTACATCACTTGGGGCATAAAATAAAGCTGAGGCAGCACTTTTTGTTGTTGTTGTTGTTGTTGTTGTTGTTTTGGTGCTGGGAATTGAACTTGGCACCTCGTGCTTCCTAGGCAAGCACTGTGCTGCTGAGATATATCTCTGGCCTCAGCACTTTTTAATTAACTTAAAATACCTGAATCTAAAGAATATCTCTGATCGTTTTTTTCCCTGCAGTGTACATTACTCATTGGAATTCTATTTTACTGTATTATGCTTGTAATGTGTTAATCCTAATTGAATGTCAGTCCTTCTGTTCTTAGATATAGCGCAATAAACAGATCACCCTAGATATTTTTCTTTGGCAATCCTGAAAGGACCATGGTTTATTTGCTTTGGTGAAAACTAAAATATGCCTTTTAGTAATTCATACTTATTTTACTTCATGTTCTGGTAACTTCTTGATTCCTGTCTCTCCCTTTCCACGTGTTTTCTCTCTTCTTCTCCATCTGTCTTCTGAGCATCGTCACATGTCTGGGGATTCTTAGGTTAGGCCAGCAGGGCCACTTTCCAGGAGCTACCTAGGCCTGCCAAACCACCAAACATGAAAAGCTGTGGGTTTGATGGGAAATGTCGCATACCTGGCATGGCAGATAACACGCAGAAAAATATTGCCTTGCACACATTATGTGCCTTTCTGAGCATTTCATTATCTACTTAGATTTTCAAACAGTCAAAAAAAAAAAAAAAAGAAAACACATGCTACCATTTATTTTTTGGATACAGACAAAGAAATCTCATAGGCTCATCCAAGTGACATAGACAATTAGCAGTATGACTGATTGTCAGAACGCCCCATCATAAGTGTCTTCCTATAAAAGCACATGGTATAGAAGTTGCTACTGACACAGTGATAATCTAATGCAAATGCCCTTGATATTCAGTATCTTAGAAATACAAGAAGAAAGTGAACTCGGGGTCCAATATCTGCCTTTGGCCATGACCTCTGAGGAGCAAATCTGGAAGCTACATGACTCCATGCATATGTCCACACTGCTGTGGGTATATGGTTTTAATTGGGAACTGATGTTTTGAGCTTCTTTGCTTTCTATTCATGAGCTTAGATTTATATACAGTTAATGGAAAAATAGAGTTTTCAGGTGAAGGGTAGTGGAAAAAATCTTTTAAGGACAGTTGTGCACAAACTGCCTAATCTTCCTCGAAGAAACAGTGGTAAGAGGATAGGGAAAGCAGAGGATAGATAAGAGCAAATTGGAGAGTTAATCTTTGTTCTGTTTTTTAGTTTATACACAATTAAAATCAACATCCTTGGGCCAAAACATTATTGGTAATAACTTTTAAATCCCATTGGGATTCCAGAAAATTTGGGGGCTTCAGACTTATGAGAATATCCTGAGTAAGTATTAAAACAAAAAATTGAATCTGTATTTGACACGGCTTTTTTTTAATACCAGGGAGGGGAACCAGGGCCTTCACACTGAGCTATGTACCCAGCCCTTTATTTTGAAACAGGGTCTTGCTAAGTTGCCCAGACTGAGCTTGAATTTGTGATCTTTCTGCTTCAACCTCCCAGAGTGCAGGGATTACAAGTGTAGGTGGCCACACTTTGCTATTACATGGTTTTTCTTTTTTTTTTTATATAATTTTTAAAAAATATTTTATTAATAATAAAAGACAAGGCAAAAGAGAATCCCCCATACTTGCTACATTGCATGCTGTAAAGAGATGCTTGGGTTGCTGACCAGAGGCCTGGTCAAATCTACAAAACAAAAGTTGGTTGATGTTCCTTGGTTGCTATCAATCCAGACAGACCTCCGAAACAGCAGGTTGCTTACGGGAGTGGGGGGGGTGGTAGTGTTTGTCCCTGATTCCAAGCCCGCGCGCCGGTGCTGCTCAGGCCGGGCGGGGGCCCTGCGAGGGGCCCTTCTCGTTCTCCTCCCTGACATGGTTTTTGTATAAGTGTCATTTTATCCTTAGTGTCATTTTTTAATGTCTGTATTCGGGTTGGTCATACAGTTAAGGAAAGTGGCTCAGAGACATGATGCCCAGCCTTGGTCCCAAGTTTGCTGTGTGATGACTGAGGTCAGAGCCTGATACTCCTGTGCCTCCTTCAGTGCTATGTGCATGTGCCGCCTTCCCTCTTCATCTCCACACCTCACTGCAGAATCCAGGAGCTGCACATCCTTCTCAAGCCCTTGCTGTTGTTGTGTCTCCGGGAGACACCTCTTTACAATTATTATTTGCAGAAGTGTGAGTTTTCCCATCAAGAATACAGAAGCCAAAATTCTTGTAGTTTTGGAATTAATAGCGTATTGTCAGTTGTCACACCACTAAATGAGTGTGAGGTGAGAAACAAGTATGTTCTGTGATCCCAGCAATTGCAGGCTAACAGGAAGACTTGACTTTTCAAGATTATCTTCATGCCAAATGTGACAGCTCTTCATGTATTATTTTTAACATTCACAATGAAATGTGAAACGGTGTTAACAGTAGCCCAAGGATACCAAAGCTTCTAAATTAGAAATCACTTTTAAGCTTCCTTTCTTCTTCCCCCCAGTGAACTGCTGTATTAACACTCATTACAGCACAGCAGAGCAGATGGGCAAACAGACTGATTAGTTATATATACATATACATATATTTTTTTCTTTTTCTTTCATGGAGCTTAGATGTTGGCTCTTTAATAAAAGAAAGGAATTTTTAGATGTTGCCTTGTCTTGCTTTCCCTTTTTAATCAGAAATAGAAAGGCACTTTGCTCCTGATCTATTAATAATTTGGCTACATCCTTTTCTTAACTGCTGACTTCACAGCTCTCTGTGTACCCATTGCAACCAGAATTTGGTTTCTCTCCAATTCTCCCAGCCTCATGTGGAGTATTCATGTTCTTTCTGGCTTATTATTTCTTTATGGAATTTATTCTTTTAAATTCATATTTAGAAGAGCCATTCTTGAGAAGAAAAGTATCTAAAATATTTTTGGCTTTTCTACTCAAAATTAAAGAGTCTTTGATTAATTAGTGGGAAGTTAAATTACCCATAATGTTATGTCAATAGAAATATTTTCCTGTAGCCTTTTTTAAAAAGTTAAACATTTCTTTGATTTTTCTCAAAAGCAGACAGCTTATTCCTTCCCAGTTTTATAAAAGTAGGTTTTAAAAGTCATTTTTCATGTTTATTTCTTGTGTAATTAGAGTACATAAGAAATGCGTAGCTTCAGGATTTTTCAGAGAGTTAAATGATATTCTGAATTGGAAATTATGCTATAAATGTAAAGAAATGTTCTTTTTTAACTAGTGCATATTATATGGAATATTGGATCTCACTGTGGCATTTTCCTAAATGTACATAACATGCTTAGATCACGTTCACACACCTCATATCCTTCCTCACTAACCCATGACCTCTCCCCCTTACCTTTTTTCTCTTCTCCAATAGCCTCCTGTCAGAAGTAGCTTTTCTGATGAAACCGTGCTCTGGCAGAAAAACTTAAGGTAAAAAAGAAAATAGCTGTCATATTTCTTCCTTATAAAAGGACAAAGATATTTCATGCATATAATGTGTGACATGTATTATTCATAGAACAGTAATGGACTTGTGTAGAAGAGAAACTCCCATGGTGTAATAGGAAGCACTCTGGAACAATAATTTCCCTCTGATGCCTTGTGTCTTAAGACAGGGTGTGTGGAGAGGAAGGATACACATGCATGGCCACATAGTTTTTCAGTCCTTTTTTTGAATTTGAATTGAATTTATAATTTCCTCGTGTATTTTATCAAAAGAGAAAAATGTTAAGATGGCATTAAATTAGGTTAGCTCATGGTGTAATGTACTGCATTTTCTGATGATGTGGTACAGTATAGTGTAGATGCGCAAACATTCACAGAGGATTATACACAAAGCCATGGGCAATTAATTGCGCTCCATTTTAGAGGTGCCTGATAATCCTATCACAGATTATTCAGTTTAAGAAAATCTCCTCAGTGAGACATAGTTTCAGAAGCTTCCATCAAACATCAAAGAGACGCTTCAGTTTAGTGTTCACACTGTGATCTGCAGCTTCAGAAATAGCATGCTGTTAATAACAGTATGGGAAAACAAGACGCTGCAGTGGGTTCCATGCTGCGGGCTCTGTGTGTTTGTCTGCACCATCTAACTTACCTCTCTTAGTGCTGTGCTTGCAGAGAGGTAACTGAATAAAGAATAGAGGAGTTGCAAGAGGAAACCTGAGCAAAGCTCCTGGAAAAGTGGAAAGTAAAAAATAAAAAATACTCTATGTAACGGTACAAACTGAAGGGAACTCTTTTGGGGCACATGATTCTAGCATTCTTTTGGGGATGGATGCATTTCTGTACATTTGCTCAGTTTGAGGTCTTCAGTTGAAGTTCAGTGAAAGAATTTTCAGTGGAAATGAACCCTTGACATTACATCAGGCTACAAAAGAGATGCCATTGGTGATGTCGTAATGCTATTTCTTTAGCTGTGATCAGGCCTTGAACCTGGCCTCTCATGGCCCTCCCTTCCCCCAAGCCAAATCAGGTGTCTGTGGGGTGAATGTCAACCTATGTTTAACCTGCAGGAACTGGACCACACCACAGTGCTGTGTAATGGGGTCTTTATAACAGTCTGTCTCTGTGATCATTCATATGCTGTGGGGATAGAAAGGAAACTATATTTTGTCTTGTTTACCCCTGTATACCTAATACCTATCAAACACTAGCCTACCACTTAGTAGTTTTCGATAAACATCTATTGATTAAACAAGTGAATGATGGGACAAGAGTCTGTGTACAGGATCTAAACGATATAATAAACTTTATTAACTTTATAAACATGATTAATTTTATAAGTTGGAGATCTTCTACCTGCCCCTGACATGACTTGAAAATTATCACCTTCAAATGGGTCAATTGTTTTAAAAAATATTATATATAAACTTGTAAAACTTAAACATATCACTCTTAAAATGATTGAGACTATGAAATATACAGTGCACAGTACTTCAAAGGTAAAATCTGTACCTACTTAAAATTTGAAGAGGCCTGATAATTAGTAATAGTGTCTGTAAAACACGTAATTAATTGGGCATGGTAGCCCAAGTCTGTGATGCCAGCTACCCAGAATGCTTAGCACAGAAAATCTCTTGGGCCCAGGAGTTTGTTGGTAACATAGTGAGACCTTCATCTCAAAAAAAAAAAAAAAAAAAAAAAAAAAGCTAAAATTTCCTAAGCAATCATTTGAATTGAATATGAATCTCATTTAATCTACAGAATAACCTGATCCTCTGATCCTCATGCCAATATCTGGATAACAGACATCCTTTTAAAATTTCTTATGGCTCATCTTTTTTAGTCTGTTGCAGTATATTTGATTTTCAAATAATTTCAACTTTTTAAATTCAAGCAATTTTTTGATATAGATGTAGAGGAAACACCAAAACATGCTTTTCAGGGTTACCAAAGAATAATTCATAACTTAAATTCTTACATTTACAGAATCTCAGAATCTGTAATTTTGCTTTCCATGGCTTCAGTTATCTGTGATTAATAAAAATATTAGTATTTGTCTTGACTATCTCAAGAGAGACCACATTCATATAACTTATTAGAATATATTGCTATAATTGGTCTATTTTATTTTTAGTTTTTGCTCTTAATCTCTTTATGTCAAATTTATAAATTACATTTTGTCATAGATATGTATGTATAGGAAAAATAGAGTATACAGCATTTGACACTATCTACAGTTTCAGACATACTCTACTGGTCTTGGAGTGTACCCCTAAGGACAGGGGGATTACTGTACTTCTTGGATAGTGTAATAGGATATCCAAGAAATATGAAATTTCAAACGTGAAATCAGAATGAGGAAGAGAACACCAAGGAGGGCTTCCAAAGAGGATACTTGTAAGTTTCCTCTTAATGCTCGAAATCCGTGACAATCATGTTAGTATTTCTTGTTCTCTCCTCTATTTTTACTTTGCTTATTCTGAAGAGGTAGCAACAGTCAGGGAGGTGAGTCAAGGTTTCCCTCTCACCAGGGTCCTCTCTCCTGGGTATGTGTGAGGCTGTTTTCTCACACTTCCTTTTTCGAGGGAAAGGAGCTCAGGCTGGGAGCCCACGGTGGTGGCCTTTGTGTGCTGGAGGTGAGGAAGAAAGGAGGTGCTGCTCTGGGAAGGTGCTGATTGACAGGGATGTGAAACCGCAGCAATGGCTCCTAGCAGTCACCTGCCAGAGAGGGATTGTCCCTCTTCTCCTGCCTTTAGAGCCCAGTCCCTTCTGTTTCCCTTGTCTCGTGTTTCAGGGAGATTTCTTCAGAAGCCAGGCTAGTTCGACATAATAGATTTCTACACTACTGAATCTTTCTCACAGTTAAGTGCAGACTTGGGTCAGAAAGACTCCCTGTGTCTTTTGATAACGTATGAAGTGAGATAAAGGCAGTAAGCCAGGCCTTCCTCGGGCTCTTGACAAAGCACTAGCAGCCCGGGCCTCCTTCCTGCCCCCCAACACACACCCGACCCCTCATGAAACAAGCACACACACGCGCGGCATGTTGTGCTCTTCCGTGCTCCAGTGCCTCAGCTCAGGCTGGTCCCAAAAGCTTCGTGTTGCCACCTTCCTGCCAGCCTCACGAATTTCTACCCGAGCTCTCAGATTCCATGAAAATATTACCACTCTTCAATTCCTGACTCTGCCCATTCATAATTTGGGTTGCTCTCATGAGTTCTGCACTGTTTACAAATTCCTGTGAAGTCCCTATTGTGACACTGTACTAACTTATTTTGGGTGCATTTCTTTTTTAATGTTCCATCTCTGCTCCAGAGCTCTGTGAGTACAAGTATACCATGGAAGAGGAATACTGTCACTATAAAGACATTGCTGCCAAATGATAGCATAGAGTGTGTGTGTGTGTGTGTGTGTGTGTGTGTGTATGCGTGCACGTGTGTACGCATGCATACATCCATAGGTCTGGATTTCATATAGAAAGATGGAAATGTGTTAACATGAGGTTACCTAATATGTAAAGAAGATGTAAACACAGCAGTAGCAGTGAACCTATGGCATGTGTGCGGCAGCTGGCTATTTGAAACATTAAAAGCTCTGAAAGGTTCCCCATCATAGAACTAGGGAAAAAAATCTTCCTGCTTTGCAAAATTTCTCCCACCAAACTTACACAGTACTTCCGTTAACAACTTAATAGACATGGATATGTTATAGTCATACTCAATACTTATTGCAGTTTGCATTTGCTTGGCTAATTTAAGATTGCTACCTTTGTAACTCGGTTTGTTTATTAGAGAGATTAGGCATATTTGAAAAATTCTCTGCTGTGATATTATTTACATCAATAGATTTATTTCTATATGCACAGATGACCTTTGGGCTCTTAGAAGGAGGGTGTAGGGTCAGCAGTCTTGGAGGAAGAGAAAGCTTGTAGCTATGTTTTAGAAACACTGTACGTGAGACTTGAGAAACATCAGTTGTTCACAGTGGGGAATGGTGGAATGTGGGCGTTGATGAAGGCTAAAGAGTCTTGATGGTTCCTTGCCTCTGAGGGTCAGGGCTTTGTTTGAGGGGGTAAGGGCTGTGTTATGGGGGAATGGATGGAGAGGGAGAAATGGATAGGAGAGATATTTCAAAGGAAACATCTGCAAGATTATAATACATCTTCTGTAGGACTAGAATCACTTTATAAGAATGAAGAAAATACGAGACAAAAATGAATATGTTGGACTAAGCAATCTTTGAGAATTTGGGGAGCCGCCTTGAGTATAGTAGGGAGAGGTGATTCTATTTAATCAACCTGAGCATAATCTCCTTGTGGTGTATCCATAAATACTTTTGCCTCTGTGAAAGACCCATAGAAGCACCAAGGCCCGTCAAGAGGTAGATGACTACTTTGTTTGTGTTTCTTCATATTCCTGCATTTTCCAGTCGATCCTTAAAACATTCAGCTGGCTAAGCAGAAACTGAACAAAAGTAAATTTAAGCACTTGTCCCGTCTCCTTCCTTTGTCCTCCAAACCAATGTCACCACAGGTGAAATACTGAATTATTTTCAACCCAATCCAGAAATGTATCGACTAGCTCATTCTTCAGTCTTAGGAGGAAGGCTCCCTCTTCCTGGAAAGTTTTGAGGGGCTGGAAGAGCTGGTCTTCAGGACAGGATGGGGAAAAAGAACTTTTCTCAGCCTCCTGAACTGGGTGGATCTAGCATGTATGTGCTTTGCTTACTTGAAAGGTTTTTGAGATTCCAGAACATTAGCAAACCGATAAGCACAGTGCCTGTTTGTGTTACAAAGAGTAATGCTCAAATATTTACTAGAGTAAATAAATGTGCAATCTTTGTATCTCTTCAAAAAGTCCCCCCCTCAACCATGTGTTATGTGGGGGTGTGCCTTCTGATCTTGCATTCTGAGTGGGAATCAAGTGAGGATGGTCTTTTTGCTTTTCCAGTGCTGTGGATCATGTGGAACTCCCTACCTAGCTCTCTGCAGCTCACACCACACACAGCTGTAAGGAGACCTCAGTTTTGGGTTTTGCTGGAGTCCCCAGTTCTGATCCAGCTTTCTGTTCTTGCAGGTGCATACATCTCGACTGACTCAACAGCAGGGAGGATTTTCTTTGTGATTAAAGAAGCAAACAATGTCCCCGTGTATGTAGAGATGATTTGCTGTTCAGCCCGGCTGAAGCTGACCGAATGAGACTATGGGCTGTGCCTCCGCCAAGCATGTTGCCACTGTTCAAAATGAAGAGGAAGCCCAGAAAGGGAAAAACTACCAGAACGGAGATGTGTTTGGCGGTGAGTAGTGCTTTTTTCTTTTTCTTTTTCAGTTGTTATTTTTTTTTTATTAGCAGACATTTGCAGTACATAATGATTGCATTCCTTGTGGGGAGTTGGTACTTGTACATAATACATCTCAATTATTTTTTCTTCTCCTCCCTCGCCCTTCCCTCATCACTGTTGCCCTCTCTTGATCCTATATCCATTTGAACAAAATCTGTTCTCTACTTCCTATCACGTATCCCCCATTCAGCTCCTCATTTACACTTTGGGTTTCTCTGTAAGAAAAACCATGTGATATTTAAGCTGTGTATCTAATTTATTCCACTTAATATTATGGTCTCACACTTAATTCTTGACCTGTTGGTTCCAGGGCTTTGATTTTTTTAACAGTGAGGAGCTGTAGTGAGTGATTGGTGTCTTCTGACACCATTGGGTGAAAGGGTTGAGGAGACCTGGTAGAAATCAGTGCAAACCTTTTATGTTGGATAATTTTTATCATGATTTGTATATACAGAGTGTGATAAAAATAGAGTGGATGTTGAAATTTTTAAAAAGTTAATTACAATAAAAGACCATTGCTATTAATCCCCCTCAAAATACTTCCACTTCAAACAGGCTTATCCTATGGTCCTACGCACTTTTTGAAGCAGTTCTGGAAGTTTTCTTCTGGGAGTATCTTTTGTTGTGCCATTGTGACTGGTCATCTTGATTTTGGGGGAGAGCCAGAAGTCAGATGGTGCCAGATCTGGTGAATAATACAGACCGTAATTTTTTTTTTTTTAATGAGACTGCCTTTCTGTAGGATGGCATGCAGCAGCGGCATTCACCATAATTTTCATCACATCTTATAAAGATGTTCATGAAAGAACTTCCAAAACAATTTCAGAAAGTGACAAAGACAATGGGATAAGTGTGTTTGAAGTGAAGGGCAAGTTTTAGGGAGATTAATGGCAATGTGTCTTTTACTATAATTTTTTAAACTTACATTTTCACTGTATATTTTGATTTCTTTTGTAGTGTACTTTGAGAAAGGTTGTGGAGGTTTTGTTCTATAGTGGATTTAAACCAAGCTTTAAAGAACCAGTAGGATTTAAATACAAGGCCATGAGTGTGTGGGGCAGTGGCCATGGGCTATCCTGGTTAGAGAGCGCTAAATAGTGAATAAAGGCCAAAAGTGGGATGATCTAGCATTTATACAGAAGGTACTAAGTGAGGTATATTTTAGGATTAATAGAATGAAGTATACATTTTCATATTTTAAAATGCATATATAATTAATTTAATAATCATCTGAAAAGTTCTGATGATGCAGACTGACTTTAACATGTCTAGTGCAAAGGTCACAACCTCTAATTCATACATATCTGGCCTACAAATATATTTTCTTTGCCTCAAAGAATTGTAAAGTAAAAAGCAAGACAGCTTTTAAAATTAATTATATTTCACATAAAACCCCAAATTTCTTCAGAAGCTCTGGCAACCCTAGATTTTTATTCCTTGAGCAATAGTTACTGAGTGGGGTGACAATTGCCCCTGTGGTCAGGCTCGGCCCTCCAGTGAGCCACTAACTGCTAAACCTTACTTTTGGATGCACACTAAGTCTGCGTCATTCCCTGGCATTACCCATCTAACTACTTATGGGCCCTCGAGATTTCTGATCCTGAGTTTGTTGCTTAAAAGATCGGTTATTGCGCTTGCTGTGGTGTGCACAGCTATAATCCCAACACTTGGGAGGCTGAGGCAGGAGGATCACTTTGAGTTTGTGGTCGGCGTGGGCTATATAGTGAGTTTAAAATCATCTGAACTACATAGTGAGACCCTGTATCAAAAAAAAAAAAAGATCAGTTATTGCACTGAAAAAGTGTGGCTATGTATACAGAATTCCATTTAGTTCGAGGCAGATGAGACAGTTTTTGCTGAGTGACTTTAACAATAACATCTATGACTTGACGTTTGTATGGAGTTTTTATTTATAAAAGCATTCCTTTCTCTCTTACTAGGTGGGGAACCTCATTGAGATAATGTTTACATTGAGTTGCACCACTCAGTCACTGTCAAATTAGTCTATTGCTTGTATGGTCTTAGCTTTTGATTCATTGTATTGGAGATTCTAGTTCCCTGGTGAAGAATTAAGAATGCTACAAAACGTTTTGTTAAAACGGACTAATGGACTAATGTAAATGGGAAGAAAGGTTTTGTTTTATTTTGGGTTTTTTGTTTGTTTGTTTTTATTTTAAAGAGAAAAAAACAGAAAAATCAAGAAGCGAACAATCAAAAAACAACAGAAGCAAAATGACAACAACAAAAAATAGCAATCCAGAATTTCGAAACAAGCTGATAGGCATTTAGCAAAGGTTATTATATTGCATATTGTTATCTTCAAAATAGCTGCTCAGGTTGCTAGATATAGGCATGCAAGATTGATCAAACAATATACTTTCCTTTTTAGCACTTTCTTTCCCTTTTACTATATCTATTGTAACTTTTGGATCTTATTTATTCTTTCAGTTTCTTACACTATCAAAACAATATGGTGTTGACACATTCAAGTCTGATTTATTTCACTTATGAATATAGTTTCTAGTTGCATCCATTTACCTATAAAAGCCTCGAGTTTATTGTTCTTTATGACTGAGTAGTATTCCATTATATAAAAATACCGCATCTTTTTAATCCATTCCTCAGTGGATGGGCATTTGGGTTGTTTCCAAGATTTGGCTATTACAAATTGTGCAGATATAAACATGGGTGTACATATATCGCTGTGGTATGATGTTTTCAGTTCTTCTGGGAAAATACCCAGAAGGGGAATAGTTGGGTTGAATGGAACCTCTAATCCTAGTTTTTTGAAAAATCTTCACACTGATTTCCACAGTGTTTGAATCAGTCTACACTCCCACCAACAATGGAGAAGTGTACCTTTTTCCCCACAGTCCCACCAGCATTTGTTATCAGTTGATTTCTTGATGTTAGCCATTCTTTCTGGAGTGAGATGATATCTCAGTGTTGTTTTAATTTTATTTCGTTTTACAGAGATGCATTATTTTCCTGCAACAAATTTTCCTCTCATGTTGACTGCCTGTAGAGTTTAGAACTGTGGAGAAAAGTAATGAATATATGAGCATCTTAATCAAACTAGAACAGATTATTGACACCATAAAGATGAGAAAATAGCTAGTTAGGACTAGAATCTTTGTCTTCATTCTCAAATGCTTAACTTTTAAGAGAAAATAATCAAACATGAAGAATTTGTTTAAACTAGCTTCTAAGGGATGTTCTGTGGCATTATCATTTTTACGACAGAGCTCGTATGTATGGAACTACCACCATATGTCAGATACCATGAGGCATTTACGTTCGTTTTCATATTGGAATTTTTACAACAACTCTGCAAAATATGCTCCACTCTGATTTTGTGTATCTGGAGGCTGGAGCACAGAGAGACTACGAGGGCCAAGGTTGCCTGGCTACCAAGGGATAGCATCTGTATCTCTTATTCCAGTGAACCTTTCCATTGTTCAGGCTAGTTCAGAATTATACTCTTTTTGCCTCATCCTCTCAGAGTGCTGGGATTACAGGTGTACACCACTGTGCTAGGCTGCTCACTCATTCTTAGATGCTGAATGCTGTGTGTGAGGGCTGTTGTTAAATGTTGTGGCGATTACAGAGGTAAATAATTCATAAACCTTGATGTCTAGGACTTTAGGAGAGAATAAGGAAGTGTTATGAGGCAGAATAAGCCAAATACCCAAAGAGGAGAAAATATGCATCATGATAAGAATCGGGATGGATAGTCTGATTTAGAAAGCTAAGTTAGAGCAGATTTCTTATAGAGATGACATATAGACTTGATGTTAAAGGGCTGGAAGAATTTAAACCTGTTGGATGAAAGATGTAAGAAGGAACTAGATAAAGAAAGCCTACATACAGGCGTGAGGTCATGAGTTCAAGCCCTGGTGCCGCAAAAAAAAAAAAAAAGAAAGGCTACATGACATTTTTAAGAATTATAAATAATCCAGTGTGAATGGATTATAAATGGGAGAGAGCTCAGTTAGGGTTAAAATACAGAAAACTTTGAATACCAGATTGAAATCTTTAGAAAAATAATCTTAGACCGTAAGGGAAAGATTCAGTGATATCCAATACGGAGTTTTGTACTCATATTCTGCTTAGCAGTGAGACCACTGAACTATTCATTTCCAAATTAAGTTACAATTTCTATAGCCAGGAAGTGTCTATTGTTCTAATGTACTGTGTATATTCTGCAGATGTTAGCATCTACTAAAGGAGCCTTGTGGCAGTCAACTGCTGCAGGTATTAGACAACCTCATGACCTCAGTGACATTCAGCTGTAAGCAATTTTTTCTTGATCATGGGTTGATGAGTCAGCCAGGGTGACACTGCCCCACTTATCTGTGAGGGCAGATTCTCTTTCATAGGAGGACCAGAGTGCAAGCCACACGCATAATGTCTCTTAAGTGTAGGCTTAGAACTGGCTCACTGTCATGGCCACCTACATTTCACTAGCCAAAGCAGATTCTTGAACAACCCTAAGATCAGGAGGCAGAAAAGTACACTCTGATCACAGGGAATTCATTGCAAGGGAATGAAGACAGGGAGGGTCAAGGCCCAGGGCTAATCAGTGTACCACAACCCTAACGAGTCCTTGCTGTGTCTGTGGATCCATGAGTCTGTACCTATAAAGTGCAGTTAAAGTCTCTGCTAAATTTTGTTTACTACCCCCCCCAGTACTGATCAAAGTGTTATTTACTGAATTACATCGTTAAACTTTCTAACATAAACATTTTCAAGTTTGTAGTATGGTGTTCAATAAAGCAAGGGTGGAAAAAGGTTCACCAATCAAGGATGGTACTTTTTCTAGCCCTCCAGTTCCTTGAGACTAGAACTGCAAGAATTCAGTTGCAAGATAAATGCCAGTACCTTGGATGTTACTGAATGTCACAGTTTAATTATGACAAGAGAAGATCCTGTCTATGTTACTTTACTTAATTTACAAAGAGAAGTTCATAGAATCCCAAGATGATCACACATGGTAGCAGTCTGGTTTAAAGTAAAGCATTTGATATCTTTTTGTCACCTATTATTTCAGGGATCTGTAATTGTACAATAAAAGATCTCAAACTCAGTGACTTGAAACAGTAGAGATTTATTATATGTCTCAGTTTTATGGGATGGCTGGGGTTCATGTGCTCTTCTCTCCTAGGGTCAGTCATACAGCTGCATTTAACTTGAATTTCATTTGGATTCAGCTCTTCCAGCTGGCTTCACAGCTGTATCCAGAGGATCTCTCTTCTCAGCTGAGTAGCCAGATTTTTCATACAGTTCTTATTGTCTATCTTATCTCTTTCTTTTCTTGTCTTTGGGACACAATCCTCAACACCTACAATTTAAAGGAGGAGAGTTAATTTGGGCTGAAGTTTTATAAAGGTTTCAGTTCAGTCAGCTGACCTCAGAGCCAGAGCAGCACAGGAGATGGACGTAAGTGGAGGAAAGCTGCTCACCTCATGCTGTCCAGGAAGCAGAGAAGGACCTGGGGAGAGAGATAAATCCTTCAAGGCCATGCCCCCAGTGACCTGCCACTTCTAGACCAGATCCCATCCTTTAATAGCAAGTCAGCTCCCAGTCCCCATAATCCAATCACCTTCCAAAATCCAATCACCTGCCTATGAGCACGTGAGACTTTGGGGGGACAACTTGATATAAACCTTAACATAGTCAAAGAGAGAAAGCAGAAGCTGCCTGGCTTCTTCAAATCTGGGCTGCAAAGTACAGGAATGTCACTTTTGCTGCATTCTATTGATCAAAGCAACAACTGTTCTTGTGCCCAGAGAGGAAAAGCTCTCTACCTCTGAGTGTATTCCTAGAGGGAGGGGAAGACTTGTTGGGAGCCATTTTTGCAGACTGGAGGCCACAGCCAATGGAAGAGGCAATTGCAATTCCATGACTAGATTATATTCCAACCTGGACATATTTCCCACTGAATAAAGTGGCTTTATTCACTTTTTAAAATCTAAATGTTTTTAAATATTTTGAAAATGTTACTACAACATATTGTTGAAGATTTGACAGAATTTGTGAAGGGTGGCATATTTGGGGATAGCTTTGGAGTATATGTCTCTTGAGCATAAATACATGCACACGTTTAATTCCTTTCCTAAAGTGTTAATAGCATAGTTTTTGAAGACATGCTAGGTGGAGTACTTTTATACTTAATATCTTTATACAAATAGTAATTTTTGTTTCTATGAAGCAGTTTAGTCTCTATGATGTTGGGATTACTTAGGAGACCAACCACTCTAAATCTCCAAATGTGTGTAACAGAGCTTCTGTAGAACATTTTACCATGGGCATCTCAACTGCTAGATTTCAAGGAATGTACAAGGCCATCATTGAGAAATGTACATTTTCTTTCCCTTTTAATGTTGGAGCATAAAAACTTTCAGATCTGAAGTTCTGCCTTACATAGCTTTTTTAGGAAGTCAAATCCTAACCAGAGGCTTCATCTCCATATTGGAATTTTTCTCCCCTCAGTAGTTAGAGCAGATGTGAATAGTGGTCAGCAGATCTGCAGAGGTCGTTCAGAGGACAATGGAGCACATAGCCAAGACCAGCTTGCAAGAAATAAATGACCAACAGGTTCAGGTTATCATGAACTAGTTAAGCAAGTGCTAAGGACAACCATGAATTTATTGGATTTCTTTCAACCGACATTCACTTAGACTGTTAAAGTCGGTCCATAGAACAGATTCAGGCCTTATTAGGGAAATTAACATGTCAAAACCTAAGGTCATTATCTCCTGTTCCATCTACCCAAAAGGGGAGAATCTAATTCAGCTGTATTGACTTTTCTATTTGCACATTTTCTGTTTCTATCCTTCCAGCAATGTATGTTTTAAACTTTAGTCACTTTTGACTTCGGAGCTAGTTCCATGCTCTTGCAGTCTTACCTTCTCCTTCCTGAGTCACTTTCTTGCCGCTTTCGCAGTTTGTTAACGCTGATCACCTGGTGTCCTGATCTTACCCTCTCCACCCAGCATTACTTTCCTCACCCACTAGACTTCTTTATTTATTTACTTCTTTGCTTTTTATTTGTTTTTCAAACTTCATTTTTGAACCACTCAGATGGGTTTTCCTAAAGTATTCCTCTGTCAACCTTAAAACTTCTGCTCCAGAACTTTGTGTTTGTGCTCAGTCCTTCACCAATAAATTGCCAAATCCTTAATTGACATTCACAGTATCTGAAGATGGCTCATATCCACCTTCACAGTGTTTTTCATACTCTGTCCCTTGTTGACTGCTGATGAGTTTGGCTTACAGACCATAAGGGTCTGATATGTATCAACGTCCCTTGGAATGGAGTTGTGTGATTCTTTTGGAATGATGGTGTAAGACTGAGCAGCAGGAAAGCAAGTAGGAACTTGGCTTTACTCTCTCATTTGGGGTTTTCTTCTATATGGCTGGACATAAGCTAAGAGCATACAAAAGGTGTGTATGTGTCATTATGCCAGTCTGCTACCCATTGAAAATGCTCTAGGAACCAATTTCAAGGGGTTCTAGTGAAAGTTAAATGAGAAAATAAGTAAGACATTTTCAGAAATTGAAAGCAATTGGAGATAAGGTAATGATATATTGTTTATTCCTTTAATAATTTCTGATTTGTAAAGATTAAAAAACCTGCTCCTGCAAGACAGTAGCAGAAAGAATACTTGTCTGTGCTGGGCAATGCATGTGACATGTGCCCTAAGTGAGATATACTCTAAGTGTAAAAAGTACTTTTTAATTCCAAACTAAATGATGATTTAATATGGAGAAAAGAATGTAAAATGACTTAATAATTTTGTTACTGTTCATATGTTAAAAGGATCATCTCAAGTTAAGTGAAATACATTATTAATACTACTTTCACTTGCTTTTTATTTAAATAAAAAATAGTAAAAGTAGTAGACACATAGCTCACATTATATTGCTCTTGCACCATGCTATTTTTCAGTCACTGAGTGGTGGTGTGGTGGTATCAGAATTTTCTTCTTGTTTCCATTGTTGAGTTTGCTTGTTACTCATTCTAAGAGAAAGGCATCAGGGCATGGCAGCAAAGCATTTTTTGCTCTTGACTCTGGGCCAATGCCATACATAGCTGGGGTTGTTTTAGGTATGAAGGATATACCAGGAACAAAGTTGCAGGGCTTGGGAGATGGCTTGATCCATGAGAAGGAGCAAAGCTCTCTGACTTGCTCCTCTCTGTGCTAACTATTGGCAGTCTTTAGCTGCCCCAATATAACTTTTTTGTTGAGTCAGGGACCTTCTATTAACTTACAAATTGTGATTTCCTCAAGTTTAGAGAGGAAATCTTTCCCTTTTCTTGTGTTCAAGGAGTCTTCAGGAACTCAAAGGGCAGAAGTGTTTGGTGGGTTTGTGATGGGACCAGATCTTTGGCCTAAGAGATGAAAAATTTTTAAGTCAAAGTAAGTAAGGAACATAGACCTGATATAGGCGTAGAAGACTCTGGTATCTTGAGCTGAGCCTCAGAATGATCTTAATGGCTAGTTGTATACGTGGAGTCATGAAATTACAGACAGTAGTCCACCTCCACCAACAGCTTTATCTGTGTGTTTTCTGGATAAAAATGTTTAGCCCATGTCTGACACAGAGAAAGTACCCAAGTTGCATGCATATTTTTTTCATTTTGGGGGAGACTTCTGTGCCATTCTCATGGGTGCTTACTTGACAGCAGAAATGAGACAACATGTCTAGGAGCAGGTAATGAAGAACTGTGAGTTCTAGATTGCCAGAAAGGTATTGATTCCAGCTTTACCATTGTTTGGATGCCTTTGATGAGTAACTTAACCCTATCTGTCCCCACATCTGTAGTACAGAGTTATGTGCAGGGACAAATGAGTTAACACAGGAGAGCTCTTGGGACAGTGCCTGATGCATACTTAGCACCCAAGCAGCAGTTGTAACTGTGAGTAGATTTGCCTGTGGGGAGTGGTACAGCTTCTTCACTCTTGCTCCTCCTCAGCTACCACAAAATATATATCATGTGGATGCCACTTTGATCTCAAGGTTGGTCTAGGTGAGGAAAAGCTAGTTAAAATTTCAACTTGAAAACATTTTCCTATGACAAAAGTTAAGAAATGTTTTTACATTCTATATTAAAAAAGGAAAAAAAAAGATTCAAGTGTTAGTTTGCTTCATTTGGCAACCAGTATCATGAGCCTGTTCTTATAGTGTTGGATATAGAAATACCTGGAAAATAGGACTGTTTGCCTCAGGCTGCTGCTGGGCACCCTGACAATGAGCCAAGGAGCCTGTGAGTTCTCAGCACCCACTGCTGGTTCTGCTTGGCTGGGCCCTGGGCATCACTTAGGGTTCCCCTCAGTGTCTCTCTGGGCCCTGCAGATGCCTCTTGTTCCTGTAGCTGCCTGGAGCCTCAAGCAGATAGTGAAAGTGCACCTTGGCCCTGGGAAAGGCCCTGGAGGAGCTGCTGGGTGCCTCCTAGCCTTTTGCCATACAGTGAACAGACACGGGATGGGGGCTGCCTGCATGGGCTGCTGGATTGCTGTGGATGTTCTTGAAGTGACTCACCAGTGAGAGTGGGTGTGAGAGGGTTTCTTCATCCATAGCGATTCTCCCCAGAGTTATTTTCTCCAGAGTGACATCACAGAATTCAGAATTCACAACAGTGCTTCTTCCTGGAATCCTAGCTGGTGTGATAGCAAGGACCTGCCATAAGCACCTGCCTGGCAGCCTCCATCTGGCGCCAGCTTGCTCCCATATGCACAGATCTCACCTTCTGCATCTAAGGCTTTAAATGAGGCCTGAATTGTTATCTGGCATCAGAAATACAACCAACCATTAGACTCATTCTTTATAGTTTATCAGGTCTTTTTCAAATGCAGTTTTTATCATCACTGTCCTACTCGATAGGAGTAAACTTGGGATAAGAACCAGCCCAGTTCGCTTAACTGAAGAGATGAGATTGTAGCTAGAATTGGGAATGGCGAGTCTTAAGTAAGGGAGAGTCCCCTTTCAAGACTAAGGTCTCTGTCAGTGCCATTAAATCTGAACCAGCGCGTCCTTGCCCAGGAGTCCTGGGGAAGTAATTGTTAACTGGCTGCTTAAGCTCAGCTTCTGCTTTGAAATGAGGATGTCTGGAGACTCTGTTGTGGTAATTAGGGCTATTTTCAGTGGACCTGAAATACAGTGTCATGGTAACTCATAGACTTGAAAGCTAACAAATTGGTTCCAAATGCTGTCTCAGCTGCTCACAAACATGTAGTCTTGGCAAATTTCTGAGGCTGCTTTGCCTCAGTTTCCCCCTCTGTACAGTGTGGAGAATGCTAGTAATTGACTGTTTTCATACAGCTGTTGTGAGACTCAGATGCATTAGTGTGTGTGTGAAAGCCTTAGCAAACCACTTGGCAGCACATAAGCCCTGAGTGAATGCTGGTTATTGTTATTGTCATGGTCATATCAGCAGCCCAGATGTAGATAGGCCTCTGACCTATGCTGCTGCAGCGTGTGAGAATGGTTGATTGGTCTTCTCTGAATAGATGGGGGATGGTACAAGTTTCTTACAGCTATGTAATTCTCCAAATTCTATCAATAATTATCTACATAATCCTTATCTTTTTGTTTTGAATTTTAAAATATTTGTGTTTGGTTCTTTTTCTCTTTTTACCTAACTAAACATCTATTCTGTATAAGGTATGTGTCTTTAAAGAAGACTAAAGGAGCTTGGTGTAGTGGTAGTGGTGTGTGCCTATAATCGCAGAACTCCAGGAGGTTGAGGCAGGAGTTTCAAGCCTAGCCCATGTACTTCCTGACCTAATGAGACCCTGTCTCAAAAATAAAAAGTGGAAAAAAAAAGGCTAGGGATGTAGTAGTTCAGTGTAAAGGCCCGGGGTTCAATCTCCAGGACTGGGAGGGGAGACCAAAGGATAATGATTAATGATTTAGGATATAATATATATATTAATGAATATAATATTATACTATATCTCCATGAAAGTGGAAAGTTTAAGAATCCCTACTATAGAGGTTAACAAATAGAATTTTTTAAGCCGGGCGTGGTGGCGCACGCCTTTAATCCCAGCACTCGGGAGGCTGAGGTAGGTGGAGCGTTGTGAGTTCGAGGCCGGCTTGGGCTACAACGCAAGCGCAAGGCCAGCGTGAGCTACATAGTGTGACCCTGCCTCAAAAAACTAGGGCTGGGAGTTCGGCTCAGTGGCTTAAGCTCCTGTCTGGCAGGCGTGAGGCTGTGAGTTCAATCCCCAGTGCCACAAAAAAAAAAAAAAAGAATTTTTTATTTATCAAATTAAACTGATACATAAGTATGTAAGCATGTGTGCATGTGCATGAGTGTGGTGTTTCCTAGAGTTTTCCAACTCTTCTGTGTCAAACAGAGGGAGGATATCTGTAGAAGAAGCATATTTCTTCATGAACCATCACAGAGAAGCAAAGAGGCTGCAGACACTGATGATGGCCTCGGTGAGTGTAAGTAGGTAGATGCCTCTCTAACTAATTGAAATAAAATGATGTCCAAGTTAGATAGATTTCAATTCACATTTTACTCTGAAAATATTCAGTAGGTCTTCATATTAAAATTGAATTCCTCAATTTATTCCTCTGTATTAGAACTTTTATCAGAGTAATCTAAAAATTTAACTATAAAATATGTAACTGTATACATACAGAAATATAAAAATACAGACAACTTTTATCTTACTTTGCAAAATGTCTTCCACATAATGCTACAAAATTCAATGCCATGAAATATGGTTGATAAATTTGGCTACATAAAAATCTAAAATCTCTGCATACCAAACAATGAGGCAAACCACCATAGATTAAGTTAAAATACAAATGTCAAACTGAGGGTAATATTTTCAGCACAAATAAGATAAATATGACTAATATGAAAAAATCCTTTTAAATCTATAGGGAAAGAATACTCCAATTGAAAAATGGACAAATTTTGTGACCTGCCAGTTTAAAAAACAAAGCATACAGAAAACCAGTAAATACAGGAAAAAAATCAACTTCTCAGTAATAAAGTCAACCACACCAAAACCCATCCTCCCATATACACACACAAAAATAACAAAGCGAAACAAAATAGTTTTCACCCCTCAGATTGGGCATGAACAAGGATCTGACTCATGTTACACTTGGGAAATGTCAAGCCAGAATAATTGTCCTGGGGCAGAAAATAAAAATAGTAACAGATACCACAAATTTAAATGAGTATGCCTTTCACCCCAGAGTACTACCTTGAGGAATTTCTGATCAGGAAATAATTGGGTAACCTGTGTGTGGTACAAACCTGCATGTCCAAGGGTCTTTCTCATGTTGAGATGACCATGAGGTAGAGCCATCAGTGATTAAGGTACTCCACTGACTTGGAAAGAAGTCTGCAAAATGTTAGTAAATGAAAAAAATAAAGGGATTTTACACAGCATTTCTTATTTGTAAATTTTATTTGTTTAAATATATGTAAAATGCTATGTGAGTGTATAAAAGAAATGTTTGAAAGTCCACCAAAATATTAGCAGTAGCCATCAGTCTCTGTATGGTGAAGGCTTGGGTGATTCTTAATGTCTTCTTTGTATAGTTCTACATGACTTGAAACTTTTATAGTTAGCATTTATCATGCAGTGCAGCTATTTATTTTGACAAATATAATTTCAACGTTTCCATTTTCCGAAGGGCTTCAGTTATGTTTTCAGTGCAATTTGAAATTCCTTCCCTAGGAGAAAGCTCTATCAGTAGAAACAGCCTCAGGGTGACAGGGATTCAATTGATAGATTTATTTGTCCAGGTAGACAAACGGGGTCTGATCCTGGTTGCCCGCTGTTTGATTTCAAACCTAGCATTTCACTTGAGTCTGTGAAACACTTGCTGACTGCCTTGTAGGCCTTAGGCATCATGCTAGGTATCCAGGTCTCTACCTATAAGGAATTGATAAAGGAACCATAGGTGGGCATCTTAATAGGAGCCTATGGCAGTAATGTAGAAAAGTCTCTACATTAGGGGAAGACCATAAAAAGCATGACTAAACTCTCTCCTGAGTCCTAAAAGACAAAGAACTGAAAGAGGAACTGAGGTTGGCAAGGAGTTTTAGGCAAAGAAATAGTATGCCAAGGGGAGCCAGAGAAGCTTGACCAAACCAATGGAGACATAACTAGAAAACTTCATGTCAGGGAGGTAGTCTTAAATATTTCAAAATTTTACATAGTAAATTTTTTTACACAACACTGAAAAGTTTACACAGACAGTATAAGAATCATGTTAGGCGTGTGAAAGTTGGCTGAACATTAGGAAAACACTAGACAGATTGTTTAGTGGATTTGATGCTAATTCCTTAAGCAGCCAGCCTCACCACAGGTTGGATAATTGCGGGCCCTTAGGTAATAATTGCAGAATACAGTCTTGCAAGTGTGTTGAACTGTATTATCATTAAAGCATGGTAGAACCAGCTGAGACAGGGTGTAATAGTGTGGTGTCTGACCCTTGTGGGATTACACATAGCTGTTATTTATTATTGTACCTTCATTATTGCATGTTGGCATCCTAAAGTAATAATATTCAGCATATCATATGTCACATGTAGATATTCACGTGTAGTGCCTTGAGAGGCAAGTAGGCTCTCGTGCTGCAGGTGAAGCCTGATTCTGTGAACCCATTTTTAGAGCGGAAGATTAGGACATGGTGTGAGGTGTCTGTGTGTGTTCATCTTCATGGGACACAGGAGGGGAGTCCACCCCTTACCCAGCCCCCCTTTTCAGCATTCTTCAGCTGTGAACTATTTTCAGTTGCATAGTTTGTGATTATACATTAGTGTCACAGTTTGTGTTTCTGGTAACAGCATTCTAAACAGTGAGAAAAATTGTTTCATCAGTTAACTGTTCCTAAGGTAATAACCTTCAGTCAGGGGTTGGTGATTGGCCAGTTTCAACGTTAGAAAGCTTCCATTGATACGTTCTTGAACAGGTGCTGTGCTTTTGTTGTGATGAATACAAAAGAAACAAAATTATGCAGCCTATCCTCAGAGAGTTTACACTGTTTGGAAAAAAAAGACAATGTTTATGTAGAAAAGATCATTCAGCAAAAAATTGAGATTTGAAAAGGCAGCAAAGCACTACATTGTGTATCCCTTGGCCTCAAATGTCCACCAGTGGAAATCCTAAACCCCAATGTGATGATGTTAGGAGGCAGAATCTTTGGAGAGGCAGGTAGGCCCAGAGTGTGCTCCTAGCATGCGTGGGGTTAGTGTCCTTAAAACAGTCCCTAAATACTGCCTTGCCCTTTTCACCATGTGAGCAATAGGAAAAACTAGTGTATGCCTGCTTTGGAAGTAGGGAGAAGAGTAAATGAGACGAGGGAAAAACAAGACTTTTCCTGTTAGGAGAAAATCTAGCCACAATTCAGCTCATCATCATTATTTTATGCTCATTGATTGTGAGCTCCTTGTAGATAATGTATATAATTATGCACATTTACAGATGAGGGAAAGGAGGGTGTGAAAAGTTAAGTGACTTGCCTAGGTTTTACACAGGTTGTGCTTTACAGGTCTGATCAGAAATTTAGTCCTAATTCCCAAAGCTCAATGAACCAGTGAATAATGGGTGCTTTTGAAACTGGGGCAAAGAAATTGCTCTACTAGTCATGAGGAGAGACAAAGAAAACATACAAGATACAATTCTTCTATTCCGGGAGCAGCTACTGTAATGGAAGAGCAAAGCCTCGGATCACCTGTCTCTTCCTTTCTCTGCTGGGTTGTTGATTCATTAAACACTGATTTATTGACTCCTGTATATATATATGGGCTTTTTGGCCCTGACCTGCACTGTGGGCCTGGATTGCTCTGTTTCTCTGGCCTCTGCCTCTCAGTGCTGCCTTACCACCGTGAATCATCACATGACAGCAACATTCAGGGCTCTGAAGAAAGAGCACATAGATGCTATGGGCCATGTTTTACTTCAAGTACATCCTCACATTCGTGTACAGACCTCCCCTCTGAGCCAGCCCTCGCTACTAGGGATTGGGGAACTTGAGCCCAAGCAAGTCTGTTTTAGAGGCCCCTGTATTTTAGAGGCTTGTCTGAATGTTTGGCCATCTCTGGCTCTGGAGCTCCTTTGCCCAAGTAGAAATCTACCTGCATCTGATAATTAATGTATCAATAAGTTAAAATGAATAATTAATTGAAAATTTCCCAGACTTTTAGGATGAAGACCACAGAGTTTCCTAGAACTGATGCTTTGTTTTTAAAGGCTGTTTATTTGCTTCATTGTTTTATTGTTAAATACAATATATGTACCTATTGTATTTATTAAAATGAGAATATGTACTCAGTGGATATACACATGAACAGAAAACAAAATCTCTAAATATTTACCTGAAAAGGTTAGTGATGATCATCTCTGGGTGTGGTACAGATTACCAGTGAGTCTTCGTGCTTCCTTTATATTTGCCAAATATTCTACATCTCCTTTTCCAAAGGTTGTTTTTTAATTTCATAAATTTCTTTTGAAAATACTACAATAAATTCTTACTTTTATAAAGATGAACATACACAGTTTATGAGAGAATGATCTAGGGAAACTTCTTTTTTTTTTTTTTTTTTTGTACTGGGAATTGAACTCACAACCTCACGCCTGCCAAGTAGGCACTTAAGCCACTGAGTTAAACTCCCGGCCCTACTGTTTTTGAGGCAGGGTCACACTATATAGCTCAGGCAATCTAGGGAAACTTCTGAAAAGCATTTGTTTGCTCAGTGCTTTTTATGTGCCAGGCACTATTTTAAGTGTTCATCTTACTTCATTACTTCACTTAATCTTTACAAATTGTTTTAGCTTTACAAATGAGGATTCTATCAGTTTGGCCCCCAAATCTGTACATCTAACCACTGTCTTGCTACTTTATCTGTAAGTCCTTTCTTAGCTTAAAGTCATTATCTGTATAGTTGTAAAACATGAAACACAGTATAGATGAGATTCTAATTTAAGAAAAAGCTCTTTTTAAAAATTTCCTGTTGCCACTGCAAATAGTATGCCTAGATTTCCTCTTGTTTTTAGAAGTAACCATTAGAAATGGTTACTGATAGTATTTTCCCTGGTCCATGTCTCTCAGAGATAATCTCAGTTCCAGAAATCATGACAGTGAACTTCAGGGTTCTGTAGAAAAAGCTAGCTTTACTTATGTGCAGTGAATTGGTTGAACAGTGTGGTTTCATTTTGCCTGTTTTCCACCCTGTACACAATAGGCTGCTTAAAATCTGAATAGATTGAAAGGGAGGAAGTAACTGTGGTATAGTTCCCTATCTCACATTCATTTTTAGCTAATAGGCCTTGTCTTGGTCTTCATTTCAAAGCATAAGGTCTGTTAGGAAAAGTAGAAAGCAGAAGCATAATATGGGAGTTTGACAAATTAGTAACCTGAAATTGAGCTATCCTCATCCTCTGGGACTTGAGTTTCAGTTTCTTAGTTTTTCTCAAATATTTTATTATGAATTCATCTTTCTAGAAGCAATTGCTCTTTTGGAGCTCACCGGGCTAGATATCGTGGATTTTGTTAAAACAATCATCAAACAAACCTAAAGACCACAGTTGGTAGCGGAGTCTTTCCCTATTTGGTTGGAGGTCTGTGTGTGGTTTCTCCACCAAGTTACAGTGTTGCAGGGGACCTCTGTGGGTTTTAATCTCTTGTCTTGGGAGTGAGGACTGAACTAGGTGACTGTAATGGGAGTGTTGAATACTAATGTTCAGCAGTTCAGTTTTGGGCATGGGATGTAACTCAGGCTTATCTAGTATCCATTCAGCCCTGTACTCCAAAAGAAAAAGAAAGAATTCAACTTTACCTTCTGCCAGACTGTGGACAGGTCACTGACCTGTGTAGTCTCAGATTCTGTCTGGTCAGGAGACGCTTGAAAAGAGTATATATGATATCGTTTTGAGGATTGGTTTTAGAAAAATGGTAGTTTTTTCAGCTGTTAACAACTTTATGGTCCAAAGTCGACAAAGGTACTGATTGCTTAGCAGTGTCATTTTTTACTCATAAAAATTTTTAAAAATTTTTTTCATCTTTAGCTTCTTTTCTTCTTTAGCTTTCAAAGTACCTGAACTTGATATGTGCTGGATCCTATCCCTGCTACATCTTGATGCCTGGTTTTCTACTTATCTTTCATCCAGTGATACTTGGATTGGTGTCTTATCTACTAGGCAGCCAAAAATTCAAATTGCCTTTTTTTTTTTTTTTTTTGGTACCAGGGATCAAACTCACGACCTCACACATGCCAGACAGGTGTTTGTGCCACTGAACTAAATCCCCAGCCCCAAGATGATCAGAATTTAACAATGGTTGTTATATTGCATATTGTTATCTTCAAAAGGGTTGCTTAGATTACCAGATACAGACATGCAAAATTGATCTGATCATATGAGTATTAACTGTTCTTTTCCAAGGACTAATAGAATTGGTAGTGCAGTCATCTTAGCTGTATTATGTGTGTATATATATATATATATATATATACAAATTTATATCTTTTTCCTTTTTCCTTTCTTCTTTCCTCCTTTCCCCTATCCCAGTTACTTCTCCCCTTTGAGCAGTTTCTTACCCTTATACAATATTTATTGTAGATTTTGGATCTTATTTGTTCTTTCAGTTTCTTACACTCAGGAGGCAGTATGGTATACACATGTGAGTTTTATTTATTTCATTTATGAGTATGGTCTCAAGTTGCATTCATTTACCTATAAAAGTCTCAATGCAATCCTTCTTTGCAGCTGAGTAGTACTCCATTGTATAAAAATGCCACCTCTTTTTTTCATCTGTCCTTTCTTGCTCTTCCCTCTCTCCCCATTGGAGTCCCTTCCACATTCCCTAATAGTCCCCCTTGTACTTAAGTTATCTTGTTTTAGTCTCCACATGTAAAAGAAAACATTAATGCCTGTCTTTCTGAGTCTTGCTTGTTTTATTTAACTTAATGTGCTCTAGTTCAATTCATTTTCCTGAAAATGACATGATTTCATTCTTCCTTAAGGCTCCATTGTGTATATATACCATATTTTCTTTATCCATTCATCTATTGACAAGCACTTAGGTTGATTCCATAGCTTGACAATTCTGAATAGATGTACAATATTGTTTATTAACATAATGTAACTATACTGTGTTGACCTAGGCAGACTATAAGAGGGCAAGGGGTCAAAACTTACGGAAAACTGATTCTAAAAAATAACAAAGATAATAGTTCTATGACTATGGATATAAAATATTATATACAATATGTAGTTAATATTCTGCTAACATATTAACTAACAATGAATGTGTAAACCATGAACAAAAATTGCATTTGATCGATTTTTTATTTTTGGTACCAGGGTTTGAACCTAGGCTCTGGTGCATGCTAGAGCCTAGGTCCTCTACCACAGACCTAGACTTCTGTCCATTTGCATATTTTATTTTGAAACAGAGTATTGCTAGGTTACCAATGCTGACCTCAAATTTGTGATTCTTCTGCCTCCACTTCCCAAGTACCTAGCATTACAGGCCTCTACCACCATAGCAGCCTTGTTAGCTTTTTTAAAATTGCATAATAAAAGTTTTGATGGAAGGACCATAGCTGGGCAAGGGGCTGGTGGAGACGGACTAAGGCTGTGAGGAGCACAATGTTTGCAGTGCACTTCCTTCTTGATAGTCCATGTTTGACATTAGAGTGGATATGGATATGTAAAGTTTCTTTTAAGATCTCTTTTCAAAAGCTTATGCGGCTAGCTATTAAAATGGAAAGTACAAGATTAAGAGTGAAGTTAAAAAATCACAGTGTTAAAATAGCACATCTGTGAAACTAGGAAATCTCTTTAAGTTGCAAAGCAAAGTCACACAGGTACAAATCTCTATTTAGACCATGTTTCATTTCCGTTTTGAAAACTATATTCAAGACAATCTAAATTGCATTTGAATTCCCTTCCAGCTACAGATATCCTCGCCTCACTGTGTAAATGTCACTGTTGATTTTGATCTGTAACCACAGAATAAGTTGCCGAATTATGTATGAAGTAAGATTTAATGTTGTATTTATTATGTCAGCTGTATCACACAATATTTTTCATTAATCTTTTAGTTCTCATTGCCTTATTTCACTCAAGAAACATCTTTTTATTTACAGATGTTTAAAATCTTGACTCTTGAGAGTGGCTTGCCTATTTTCTCTTGATACAGCTGTTAAATTTTCAAGTTTTAAAAGCAAACCAGTATGCTTTTAGTTCTGATGGGACTCTGAAAACCACAGTTATTCATTCAAGAAATAGTTATTGAGCAAATACCGTCAACTGGGTCTTACTAGGATATATGACATAATAGGACAATGACTGACCCATTTTCCTTGCATTCTAGGGGGATTAGCCAGGGAAGCTTAATACAGACAGACATACATGATCAGACAGGGATAAGGACATAAGGGATAAGAATAGAAAAGGAGCAGTGAATGACGGGATGTCTATTTTAGATCCACTGGTCAGAAAACATTATCTGAGGAGTTGACCTTTGCATGGAGACCTGAAGGAAGGGAACAAACCATTAGAACACTGGGAACAGAGTGTTTCAGGCAGAACACCAGGGCCAGATCGCTGAGAGGGTGCTGGCTGGTACATTGCAGGGAGGAGACCTGAGGCCCTTATGCCTGGAGAGGATTGGGTGATAAACCCAAGGAGGCAGCTGGGGCCCCATGGCTAAGGCAGAGACTCTGGATTCTATCTAAATGTAATAGAAGCAGTCAAAAAAAGATTTCAAGTGCATAAAGCCTGACTCTGGCTTTCAACTTAAAGGATTACTCTGATGGGAAGAGATTGGTCAACAGGTGCAGTGTTGTACTTGGATAGGATAATAAGATCTGGCACTTTAGTGCACAGCAAGATGGCTATAGCTAGCAGCAATGTTGTGCATATTCCAAAATAGTTAGAAGAGAGAATTTTAAACATTTTCACCACAAAGAAATCAAGTTGAAAGTGGTAGAAATGCTAACTACCCTGATGTGATCATTACGCAACATATGTATGTATGTATCGAAACATCACATTGTACACTACTGTGTTCAATTATTATGTGTCAGTCAAAAATAAAATGAAACTGGCTGCTCGGTAGGAAATAAACTATAGGAGTCAGGAGTGGAAGCAAGTGGCTAGCTCGAGACTGGTTCATGGTCCTGGCCAGTGACAATGAGAGCCTGGGCTAAAGGTATCAGTGCAGACTAGGTGGGGTTGGGGTCAGGATTTATTTGGAGAATGATTAAGTATAGGCTACATCAGAGCACATCTAATCTGTGACTCTCTCACTTAGGGATGGGAGTGGTACCAACAGGAGCTCCTCCTTAATGATTAGTAGGATGTGAGGTCTTTATGTTCTGAAGCACATTCTCAGGCTTAGCACCATGGGATGAAGACTTTATCAAGGTGGAATGAAGGATTAACAGGATTGAAACTCTGTATTAATGGCTACATTATTTTCTCCCTTGATTTTTTTTTAACCTTCTAGAGGCAGATTTGTGTGATGTTAGCTGGGACATTAAGAGCAATATTAACCATGATGTTCTTACTTCAGTGTCCAGAGCTCAGCTGTGCACAGGTACAAGGTGTGGCCCACAAGGAGTCACTCCGGTCTCTAGAATCTCTTGGGATGGAAGCACTTCTGTTTCTGTCTTGCATCACAGAAACCAGTTACGTTTCCTTTCATTTAACCTGAAGATGGAAAAGCATCTTCAGACATGACTTTTAGCACATTGATTGAGGGCCAGGGCTGCCTGAGAAGCATGATTCTGTTTTCACCTCCCTTCCCATAATTGTTGTTTTCTCTCTTCTTATGGTTCTTTCCTTCCCCAACACAGTGTCTTATTCCTGTACATCTTGTCCCTCAAGGGATTCCAGGCTCCACTTTCTTCTGTCTCTGACCTGCTCTGGGCTGTGGCCCCATTTGCCATGCTCTTCACCTCAGGTAATTCACTACATCCTTCCCTAGTAGGAGTGATGCCCTATGAGAGGAGAGAACTGATATACAGAGAAACATAGCCTTCTGTGGAAGCAAAACAGACCCTCAGATAATTTTCTACTGTGAATCTCTTTTCCATTTTGCATTATTGCCTTTTTTAAAAAGAAGCAAGGGCAATATGCCATTCATTTTGCTGTCTGTTTGTTGTTTGCTTGTTTGTTTGTTTTTTTGTTCGTTTGGAGACAAGATCTTGATATGTAATTTAGGAGTTTAGGCTGGCTTTGAACTCATTGTGTAGCCTATGCTGACCTCAGACTAGCTGTGATCTTTCTGCCTCAGCCTCACAAGTGCTGGAATTACAGGTGTGCACCACCATGCCTAGCTACTCCCTCATTTTTCTGCGCTCTGCCACTACCACCATCACCACCTTACAGCATCTGTAGCCTGCAGAGTGCTCAGCAAAGGATACTTTTTGTGTCCAAGAGAATCTTACAAAAGAAAAAAATCACCAGTAGTATCATGTAATAAATGTGTAAGCTTGTTTCTAGGTACACTCAACTTCTTGTAGAAAGCTGATCTTTGGAGATTTGATTCATCTCCACAGATGGAGGGGAGAAGTTGACCAAAGATGGATCTGAGAAGATGAGATTATAAAGACTGTCCAGTGGTCAACTGAAAGGGACAGGAAAGGGAGCAGGTAACAGAAGTGTGATTAGAATGGGGCTTAGAAAGCTATGGCCAGGCCACCCATTGAGCATCTAAGAGATGCAAATGCTTTACCCCTAGGCCCTCCCCAGTTATGAGAGATGCTGAAGTCCTAGTACAGGGAATATTTCAAGGCTGAAATCAGCAATGAGTTGACTTGTTCCATAGGGAGCAGTTGCCCCATGCAGTGATATTGGCTGTTTCAAGAAACTGACACAGTGGGGATGCAAGATGTAGTGAGCTGACAGTCTTGTGCTTCTGATCTGATAGATATTGCACCATTCATGTGCTCCATACCTCAAGTGCTACTCCATCAGGTCCCGTGGGGGTAGTGGGGAGCTGAGTTCACCCACTGGTTTGATCAGGTTAAAGGTCCCTTTCTACTAGGGGTGCAGCATCAGTTATTAACTAAGGGAAATTTGGGGGAATGCATTGTTCCAGAAAATCTTTAGGGTTTTACCTAACTCAGGCCTTCGGCTGTAGGCATTGTCTCAGAAGAATAGCTGTCCTCTTCCAAGAGGGCAGTGGAAAAGATATGCTAAGATCCTGTGGCTGTCCTCCCAACTTCTCCTTTGACTTGTTTGTATAGGACTGGGGGGGCCTTTCATGCTTTGCTATAGGTTGAAAATGTCTGATTCAAATCATTGAAAGTCTCCAAAGTTCTTTTTTGCTATTCATATCCCTTTTACGGAAACAGAATGGAAGGTCAGCTTTAAGAAATTTGGAGGTGTCTTAATCTACATTTGAATAGAACCATGGTGGTACATGTCTGTTTTTGCAGCACTCTGAGAGACTGAGGCAGGAGGACCAAGAGTTCTACCTCATCCTGGGCAACTTAATGACTTAGTGAAACCCTGCTTCAAAATGGAAAAGAAATTGAAGAGCTTACAAATAGATGGTAGCCTGCACACTCTTTAATGTAGACCCAATAATGCCTACTTGATTTATATCCATAAAAAGATGCCAGGTACTTATACTTGGAAAACTAGTGCACTAACTTCAAAGAAATTTAAAACTTGGTAGATAGTTTTACAGTGGACTATACTTTATAACTATAGCTTTGGTCCCATCTTTGAGAAACATTTATCTGTATAAAACATATTTGTGAGATATGTGTATCTCTAAAAAGCATTTGAGTAAAATATTTGGTTCTCTTTTCTAAAATTATCTTTTAAAATCCTCATGAGTATATTTGGCCTGTTTGTCTTTATAGTATGTATAGCACTCCTTTGGGTATCCATGTCTTATTCCCCATTTCTTACTCTGTTACCAGATAATAAATGTTTGTACCATTTTTAGTGTAAAAGCTGCAGACATATTAATTCTTTGGTTTTAAGTTGCCATGCTACTAGAAATTTGTGCTTTCTCTTTCTGGTTGTTTACCTACTTCTGGGAAAAAGTAGCTCTTTGTAACATTATAGAGTTTCAGAGGAACCAATTTTTTGCCACTAAAAACTGGCACTGTATCGATGTATACACCCAGTAAGCAATCAAAGTAAAAGCTTTTACTTTCACACATACACACGAAGATAGAGGATGATGAAGGTCCTTAAGGATCACATCTCCACCAGCTCTACATCCCCAGGCTGTGTATGGAGTCTTCCTCAAAATTGGAACTCCACCCTTGATTTGAATTTAATTGAATTGCTCAGGTGTCCTTATGAATGAATCCTCATCCCCTCTCCCCAAGAGAAGTATTCAGAACAGCTTCTCCAAACAAACTGAGCAGCAAGTGTTACTAAAATAGACTCATTCTGTCCTACAGGGCTGTGGAAGTGAGTGTGTTCTTATTTACCACACTGCTCACCATTAAGCTATCACAGAACAGGCGCTTCCCACTTCCCCAGACTCATTATTCCTGAAGAGCTCTTCTCCATGCAGCTGGAACACAGTTTAGTCTCAGGGTGGGGGGAAATAACTTGGCAGTTCACATCACCTGGAAATGATGTGTGTTTCATGCCAATAAAGTTCTTGTGGGAAAACACTTGTCACAGGGAAGGAGAGGAAGCCGAGTTGCCACCAGTGTCCCAGAGGCTTTGGTTCAGATATGTGGTGGAAGTCAAGGCGTGAGTGTTTCTCATAAGTATAGAAACTGCTGTTTTACCACAAAGTATATTTTTCCATTTTAAATATTCAGTGGCAGTGCTTATTATACCAGGGAATCGCTTAAGCTGAAAATGACTGCATCCATTTTCTTCCTTCTCTTGTTAATGATTTTGCTGCCACTGAAATCTTTCTAACAGTTGTATAACCCAGGTCATGTCAGGACCCCAGACGCCAGCGTCAGTCCAGCGACCAGTTAAAAGAAACACCAGATATCATTGAAAAGCTATTTACATTTTTACTGACTAATCGGGAGGATCGCAGAGAGGCGTCTCATTCATGAACCATAGAACAACGCAGTGAAATCTGCTCCTCCGCAAACCTGCCATTCTTGGGGCTTTTTGTGTTTCTTTCTTTTGACTACCTCAGAAATCTCTCTGCTCTCTAATCTTTTGCAACTTTCCCGCCAGCCCAGCCTCCTCGCGCTCTGTTCTCCTCTCATTAGCTCTGCTCTCCCCGTGGGTGTGAAGCTGGGCTCTCTCCCTAACCTCCTCACCCCGTTCCAATCTGCATCACAAAAGCGCACCCCCATCTGGCCCAGCTCTGCGCTGTCGGGTGGCTTGGGGGAGGGGTCCCAGACTGCTCTATCCTGCCGCTTTCGCGGTGACTATTACCCCGAGACTTTCTTTACCAGAAATTCACTTAAGTCAGAAGCCAGTTAAGGGGACTTAAATCAGATGGACACTAAGAATATGTTTCTTCCTACACACGCACACACACGCACACACACAACACACACACACTCACATGCGCACCTTTGTTCAAATAGTTATGTTGGAAAGGCAGCTGTATTAACTGAGGATGAATTTCAGGAATGATGAAATTTCCTAATCCTAACCAGCCATCCTGTAAATTCGTGGTCTCAGAGGGCAGTGCTACAGATGAATCAGCAGAAATGCATTGCCAGTGCTGGAAGAACAACTCATGTTTCAGACCCTCCTCATAATGGTGGAGTTTTTTCAGTTTTATATATGAAGGAGTGCCTGTGAGATATTTATCAGTATCTTTTCATGTTTTGTAATTGCTCCGTAATTTGTCCCATAAAAGATCACTATATTTTATGTATATGTGTGTGTGTTCTGATTTTAGAATTTGCCCCATAAATATTACCGTATTATATATGTATATATATGTTATGTATACATGTGTATATATATATATATATATATATATTATGTATATATGTATATATTTTGATTTTAGAATGTGTGCATATACATAATGAGATATCTCAGGGATAGGACCCAAATCTAAACATGAGTTTCATTTATGTTTCAGATAAGCATTGTACCTATCTGAAGGTAGTTTTATGCATAGCCAGAAGATAGTTTTATGAGATATTTTTAATAATTCGTGACTGAAACACTGTTTCATGGTGTAGAATTTTCCACTTTGGCCTCATGTTGGTACTTAAAATTTCAAATTTTGGAGCATTTTAAATTTCAGATTTTCAAATAAACGATGCTCAGTCTGTGTGTGTGTGTGTGTGTGTGTGTGTCTTTTAAATGCCTGATCCAAAATGATTTATCTAAACTTTTAGGGAAAGTATGTATCTTGTGAGTGTACCATTCCTTAAGGTTTTGTAAAGGAAAAATCAAAGAGATTTTTTTTAAATCAAAAATTCACTTTACTACACATTTATGGAAAGGCTAATGAGTACTTGGACTCTGAGTCAGTCTGCCTGGGTTCAAGACCTGGCCAATCCCACTGCTCCAGACATGCACAGCTAGAGGAGTGTATGCTCTGTGCTTGGGTTTCCATCTCTCTGGGGGAGACCCTAGTGCTTCCTGCTTCATGGCACTGTTGTGACCATTAGTGGGATACTGTGTTGTCAGGCTTTCAGAACTGGACCCAGAACATTAAAAGGGCTCTGTAAATGATAGCACTCATTTTTCCTTTTCTTACCTGTCTTCCTCTTTACCTCAGTGATTGATTTTATTGCCTGGTCTTAATACTAAGAACATATATCATAGTTGTAGTTGTATAGCAGTAGGCTTTATTTTTTTATTTATTTTTTATTTTTTAGCAGCAGGCTTTAAAACAGAGTTACCTTTTAAAATAACAAGCTTTTGTAAAGTCATTGCATTAGTTACTGTATATTGCAGAAAACTCAAGTTTTCTTCTGTTAGATGCAGTGTTAGTGAAATTGCCACTTTAACAAGACTTAAAACATTTACTTTTGTTGCTCTAGGAACCCCTACTAGGGGAGCATAAGGATAGTATCTTTCTTCCACTGATTAAGGCTCCAAAGTCTTGAAAAGACAGTTTTTCTGATATTGTCTATGCACTTACAATTTATATTCATATCTTTGTGGTTTATAAAATTTGTGCAAATCTTCTCTGAATTCATTTATATTATGACTATAATATCTCAGAAACTATTTCCTATGCTTTGTGGTTTTTACAAAAATCAAAAATTGATAATGGTAGTTAAGAGCCTGGCTCTGCACTCAGAGCAACCTGGGCTTGAACCCAGCTTTACTGCCTGATCAGCCCACTGAGGACTAGTCTTTTTGCAGCTAGAATGAGGAATTATAATGCATGGCTAGTGTGGCTGACAGGCGGATTAAATCAACGCAAGGGAGGGGACAGACACCTGGACAGACTTTGATCTGGAGTGGTGTCAAAGGGAACATGATCTCTTCTGAGAATAGCAGAGAAGACTTAACTGACCTCAGACTTTTCAAGAGTCCAGCAGTTTCATGCTGGGTGAAGAACCAGCTCCACTAGGAGAGTCAGAACAGAGCAGGTGCTCAAGGACTCAGATAAATCACTGTCATGATCATCAAACGTGCCCCTGCCCCCAGCAATCTGAATCCTCAGCCCAAATTCTATTTCTTTTCTTCTTTATTTTATTTTTGCAGTTCTGGGGATTGAACCCAGGCCTTGGACATACCCAGTCACCATTCTGTCTCTTAACAGAATTATTGCTGCACAGGACCAAAATTAAGCCTCTTCATCTTATGAAACTTGGCTTGCAGAGTGCTTTCCTGAAGGAATCCAGGGTGGATCTGGGTCTGGTTGTGTCATTTGTCAGAACTTGTCAGAAGATGAATGTTCTTGGGTCCTTAATGACCAGTAATAGTTCTTTGGTCGCTAAATAATGAACCTCAAATGAATGAAGGAAATGTGTTGTCCAACCTCTGAGGTGATTAAGTGATTCAGGATGAGGCCTGCAGGTTCAACTTAATTATTAAAGGTGCCACAGTGAGAGGATTCATCCTTCTGATCCATCCAGTGGGACCTGAGCCCTGAATTCACCCTCTCCTTCTTGTGAATAAGGGGACTTCTCATTTCTTCCTCTCACAAAAAGGGATGAAGCTATCAGAAGCTATCAGGTGACCATACTATCCAGAAGCCAGGCTAAGTGCTGCAGAGATGGTGAGGGCAGCACTAAGGACAAAGTCTTAGCCTGTGCCCAGGGGTTCAGTATGTGGGCCTTATTAAGAATAGGCAGGAAACCGGGCGTGGTGGTACACTCCTTTTGTCCCAGCACTAGGGAGGCCGAGGTAGGTGGAGTGTTGTGAGTTCAAGGCCGGCTTGGGCTACACCATGAGCGCAAGGCCAGCACAAACTACATAATGTGACCCTGTCTCAAAAAACTAGGGCCAGGGGTTTGACTCAGCGGCTTAAGCACCTGCTTAGCAGGTACGAGGTTGTGGGTTCGATCCCTGGTACCGACAAAAAAAAAGAATAGGCAGGGAGCTGGGCTTGGTAGTGAACTCTCATAATCCTAGCACTCTAAGAAGCTAAAGCAGGAGGATTGCAAATTTCAGCACAGCCTGGGTAACTTAGCAAGACCCTGTCTCAAGATAAAAACTGAAAAGGGGCTGGGCATATATAGCTCAGTGCAAAAGTATTTGGTTCAGTTCCCAATGGGGCTGGGGGAAGGGAGAGAGAGGGAAGTAAAGGACAAAGACTATGAAGAGACATTTTGCAAAGAAAGAAGTACAGATGAATGATCAACACACAGGAAAAGTTGTATCACTAGTGAATTTTAAAAGATCAAACTAAAAAAAGTTAGATTCCTTTCATACCCTTCAATTCACTGTATATTTATAAAAAGGATAATAAACTTTATTATTGAAAGTTCACTAAAATGTTTCTTACCCCATTATCTTAGTTACTTTGTGTTACTTTAACAAAATAGCCTAGACTGAGTAAATTATAAACAGTAGAAATTTATTTCTTATAGTTCTAGAGATTGGAAAGAACAAGACCAAAGTACTGGCATTTGTCCCCTGTATTCTTGCTGCACCCTAACATGGCAGAAGGCCAAGGTGGAAGGGGAAGAGGGATGAGCTCATTTTATAAGCCCTTTTCATAAGGGCATCAATCCCAGTCATGAGAGCAGAACCCTCATGACTTAATCTCACCCCCCCCCAAGACCCCCTTCTTAAAATCACTGCCATGGGAATTAAATTCAGTATGGATTTTGGAGCACACACCATCATTCAAGCCATGGCAGCTATTAGGGCAATAGTAAACACCAGCACAAGGCGTTTTATCTCTGATTTAAATGTAGAGAGCCGTTAGTTTTCCTTAGTGAATAAGAATATAAAAGGTACGTGAGAATGGCTGTCTTAATGACATTAATGTATTTAGATTATGAGTTATCATAAAGGAGGATATAATTTTTATACTACTTCCAGTAGAAGTCAAATGGTTAGGTATTCCTCATGTCTAATCTCCACAAATTTAAAATTTAAAAGCATAATTTTCATGCTTGGTACTTCTGAACGATTCATAATTTTTGATTACTAGCAATGAATCAAATGATCTAATCTTCATATTATTTTCCTTTATAGGTTAATTTGAAACAAATTCTGTAAAGAACTGAGATATTTTATATTAAATGTGCCAAAGCCTTGTTTTTAAAATGTTCAAACCATTAAGATTGGGCAGTTTATAATTATCCTGAAGATTACTTAATAATAGTTATTGCATTGGAATTGACCAAATCACTTTCTACAAGTGAGGTCAGAGAACTGTAATTATCATTAAGAGATTACCTGACTCAGGGAATTGACAGGGTATATGAGTTTTCTCTACTGAGTGTCTACTTTATGTATGAGATTGTTCCAAAGTTAGAGTCATCCCAGTGAACTGCAGCAGTGAAACGGGATCAGTCTGTGTGCGCTGAGGAATGCGCCTCCTCAAAACAACTGGTTTTCTTTGAGCACTGCTTCTTGGCCTCCTCCGTTCACTTCGCCACATTGCCCAGCACAGAGTGGGCACTCAGATTAGACAGGTGGATGCTTTCTAAATAAGGACTGAGTAGAAAGGACCCAGGCTTGGATGTGCTGGTATGATCAAAGCCTTCCCTATTCGCTACACTTTAATGCCTCTACAATTAGACTTCTGTTCAGGCCAACAAGTATTAGTCACTGAATTACTGTACAAAAATGAGAAACATGAAACTGTATTTTGGTGATTAGGATAATCGGAGAGACAAGTTTAAAAGCATAGCACGATGATATATGGGTTAAGTATGTGGGCTCTTAAGTCAAATTGCCTGGATTTTCATCCCCGCCTCACCATTTTCGAGCTATGTGAAATGAGGGAGGAATAGAAGAAAAAAGTATATGAGAGATATGAGCTGAAAATTTTCCAAATTTGATGAAAAGCAACATCCCACTGGATCAGGGAAAGTCAGCAACTCCCAAAAGCCTAGAGACGAGGGTATAACTGGCCTGTCCAGAGGTGACTTTATTGCCATAAGTACCTGTAGGCTTTTGGTTTCCACTCATTCCTAGCCTCAACTTTTCTTTCCATTTATGTATATCTCTTTACAAGTGCACCAATTAGAGATTTCTAATTTAGGAGGAGTTATCTTTTGATTGGGAAAAAGAGAAAATCTGAGAAACAAACATTTGAGAAATGCCATTGGAGATATGCCTTCGTGGAACTGGACAGCACAGGCAAGGGCAGAGGGGAGAAAGGCTGAAGAATGCAATGGAGGCTTGAGGAGTGGTTACATGGAGATTTAGGACCAGTTGAGAGGAGGAAGTTGTTTGACACAAAGACAAACTTTGTTTAAAATATTGACCCAGAGCAAGACTTCCATCCGGGAAAATACAAGAGAATATTTCCTTTCATTTTTCTCTCTCTGCCTGGATCACAAGACTACCTCTTCCAAGACCTGGCACCAGGGTTGTTATACTCTAAATGACACAGTTCAGTGCTGTTAAATGGATTTCCTGGGAGTAACTTAGAAAGAAAATCATCTCTTCTTAAGCACTTTGAAGTACCAACCATTCAGATGTTGGAGATTTTGTTGTGTTTTTATTTATTCTCAAGTTCACTCATTGTCAGAAAATACCAGTGGCTTAATTCCCAAGTAGATCTTTGACTTTTCCAAATTTCCTCTTCCAAATGACTGAGATTCATTAAACCAGAAGAGATTGACCCTCTGCGTGTCTACTACCAATGGACAGCTCATTGGCCCTATTCATCTTCTCCTAAGCTTTGCCAGATGAGAGGTCTGCTACAGAGTTACATTTATAATGAACAGAATTGACTTTAAAAGGAACCATACAGAGGGAGATAGGTGCTGAATGCCTGTGCCCACATCATTAAACAGATGTATCCAGTAGATGGGGTAAAAGAAAGAAAGGCAGGAGAACTCTAAACACTTAAGAGTCGACGGGAGAAAAAGAGGTAGAACTCTGTAAATACTACCCTAAGATAAGGACAGAGCTTGGAGTTGTTTTCTGAAGTGGTGAAAATCTGAATCTGCTTTTCCACTTTCATACATAGTCTTTTTTTGACCAGTGACAGCCACCAACCAATCCCACCTCCTCTCTGCTATAATCTTAGGATAATATGCTAAAAATATTATTCAGGCATCATTTTTACCCCAGATCTATTTTGACTAGCACTGTCTGCAACTGTTTACACGGAAGGAACAGGGAGTCAGCCTACTGTTCCTGACGTGCATTTTAATGAGCCACCTGATGAGTTCAACAGGAAAGAAAGAAAAATTGGGAACAGGTGTGAGGAAGCCAGGGGAAGATGGGTCCTGCGTCTCCCCCATCTTGCTCCCAGGACCTCCTTGCCTCCAGGGTGGGCTCTGAGAAAGGGAGCCTCAGGTTCCAAATTAATCCCAGTATGCCTTCAGCATAAGGAAATCTATCATAACCCCAAATGCTGCCTTCTCCCTCCCAGAAGCCTGTTGAGAAGGGCTGTTTCTGGCTGCATCGCCATGGAAATGTGTGACACGTTTGTTGATGAGTCGCCTGTCTCCAGATGGACATCTTCATTCTCAGCACCAGCCTTTGACAGACCGTTTTTAAGTATTTCCTTTGTACAAATTGCAGCTTGTCTGAGGGTCTTGCTTGCTTTTTTGTTTTAAACCGTGATGGATTTTGTGCAGTGTGTTGTGTAAGTAGTAATGATAGGTCTGGCTTTGTAGTCTTGACTGTTTGTTTTTCCTTCCTTTGTGTGCGGTCAGATTGTGTTCCTCTAACACTGCCTGCCTTGGCCAGCCAGCCAGGGTTGTTAATGACATGTTAAAACCTATCTGCTTTCTAAATTGGTGGGGATTCTGTCTTGATTGGAAAAAGACAAAAAAGAAAAAAAGCCTGTGTTTGGAATAACGCTGCTTTGAAAGTCACATTGCCAGGAGCTTTTCCATTTCATTGGAGAAAAATATTAGAAAAATATTAATAGTTTGCCCACTACTTTCAATTCAGTTGTGATTCCTGGAGGGGTAGGAAAATAAAAATAGAGTATTGCCAGGGTACTCTGAGGGCATCTATACCAGCCTGTGGCTTGGTGAATGGGAAAGGGTAGTGAGACAGGGACTGTAGGTTCTCTCTAGAGGGCAGAGACCGCCTGCTGTGCAGGATGCAGAGGCCCATCTGGGACTTTCAGGTCCTAAAATGCTGTGTGCTTTTTTCTTCCTTTCATGTGTGGGTTGGATCCTGTAGACAAAATCATAGAGTCCAGTGGAATTGTGATATATCTATGTATCATGCAGGTATGACACATGAACTTTATATGTATCTTATATGTACTAGAGATAGCATGTATGTTACTTATATTTAATTAATCAGAGATTCATCAGAAGCAACTAGGATCACAATTAAGTTCAGTTATTAAATGTTAGTAATTATCTCATAGAGCCATAATTTATAAGTATTAATGTCCTGAACTTTTGAAGTTGGGAGACCAACTTTTAATTTTTAATTTCTCATCTTTATTTTTATACCTGTATATTGTATTGGAGGTATAATTTGTGTCTTTTTTTTTAAACTAACAATTGCTTTCCTATTTCTGAGTAAATAATCCTCAATTAAATGTGCTGATAATATTAATTTACTTTCATTTTTCTCTTCTGCATACCAAATTGAATTGTGGAAAAGTTTTATGTTGTAATTGTGGATCAGAATCCATTGATTAACTTAATAGATTTAGGACTTCGAATTCCTAAAGGGTTTATTACTGTAATCTCACACCAGTCTCTCAATTGTCTTTTAGGATAAAGCAGAATTAATACCTACTTTGAATTATCAGGTGGAAAAAAATAATTGACTTAGCCTTGAACATGGAGTCTTTATGCAGAGATATGCAAATGCATTACCTTCATAAAATGATAATTTTGAAAAACCTTTGAATAGCATAATTATGTGGATAACTGTTACTATAACAAGTATCTTAGGGAGCAGTGTGTTAAGTGGGAGTGTGAAGAAACCTGAAACTACATTAGAAAATGGTATTATATATACTAAAACAAGAAGATCTGTAAGAATATAGTCACTGTACACAATTAATCATAATTATCAAGAAAATAACTATAACTTTTTAAAAGAGAATATGAACTTTCTTGGTGATAGACAACTGTCCATCATGGTTAGACCCATACCATATGCTAGACAATCATGAGATTGCTGGTTGGTGAATTTTTCTAATTCCATACTTTTGTGCATTCCCCCCCAACAGATTGAATTAAAAATGACTCAAGTCCATGCTTTTTTTTTGTTTTATTTTATTTTATTTTTTATTTATTTTTTATTTTTTGATTTTTGAGACACTCTCACTATGTAGCCCAGGCTGGCCTCAAACTCACAACAGTCTTCTTGCCAGCAGAGTGCTGGGATTATAGGCAAGCACCACCATGCCCGACTTCACACCAATTTTTGAACTTAGTTGGCCCAAGTCATTTCCTGTTGACAGGAATCTGAAGAAAATGTCATTATCATCACCAAAGCTCTATCTTGGAGAAGTGCTTTATCTGTGAATTTCCTGAGTTTGTCCAATGATGGGCATTGATACTAGAATTTATGTCCTCTTTTTGGCCGTTGGAAAGTCAGGCTTCCATGCACGACATTCTATTCTCTCCAGCCTTAAGGATATACTTACTTATTATATGACTAGGTATTGTGACTCAATATGAATGTGACTTTGCAGAGAGATTGAAGTATATATGTGCATAAGCAATAAATATATGCAGTAATTGTGGAATGCTTAAATTTAGCATAAGGTTCATAAAAAGAAAGTTTTCATTTCCCATATGTTTATACCTATTTGTTTATTGGTAGAACTCTTTAGTTATAAACAGTTCTTTGTTTTTCCAGAAGGAGAAATGAAGATGTGTACATAGTTAGGCCATTATGTGATGGGTTCCTGTGTGTATGTATTCCAGGTAGTCTGTAGACACTGAGTAACTTGCTTTCCCTGAGAAGGAGCCAGGCAGTGACACCTTCATTAGCTCCATCTGTGATGCTGAGCTTCTTCTAGCAGACAGCAGCACACCTGCTCTAAGAATCCAAGGTGACTGCTTAGGCTTCTCCCTCACTGTTATATGTGAACCACATATAAAAGCCTTATGGAAAAGGTTCTAACAAATTACTCTATTTGGTTTTATAACTGAAACTTTTCTACCATTATCGAAAAAAATTTTAAGATGTGCTTTCTTTTTCCGGCACTCAGATGAGTATAGGATCAAACCAGTGGAAGAGGTCAAATACATGAAAAATGGGGCTGAAGAGGAGCAGAAAATAGCAGCCAGGAACCAAGAAAACTTGGTAAGAATTGAATTTCTCATTTAACAATAAATTTTGGTGACATCATTGTAATAAGATCTGTACTGTATGTTTAAACAGTAACTTACACACTGGCATAAGATTTCTTGAAAATGCTGCTACTATTTATAGCTTGCCTGGAAGCTGCACCATTGCTCCTATATCCTGTTTTTTTCTGAATAAGTCTTTCTGTCATCTAGATAGAGAATGCTCCAGGGAAAATGCAGTAAAATTATTAATGTTTTAAAAGACCTAAATTTTGGGAGGGGAGCATGACGTAGGATTGAAATTGAGAATGTTTTCCCCCTTCCACCTCTTTTAACTCTTATCCAGGTCAGGATGAATGGAAAAGTTTAATTATTCTAGGCATGCAATGTTGAGGAAGTGGCCTTTCAAAGGAAAATAATGTACTTTCAAGGTCGGTCTCTTTCTAGAGTTAGTACTTTGCATTCACAATGTTAAAGGTATTGTAGATTTTGACTTAGTGTGAGATATGTAATGATATGAAATGTAATAATATACCATAGGAAGCTAAGAAAATTGTTAATATATGAGTCAGTATACACATTAGACTTCATTATCATCTCTGTAGAAATATCTAGCTAATTTACTTATTAGGTGATTTCTTAAAAGTTACAAATTGTTAAGAATATGCATTTATTCAGTTGTAATGGAGCAAAATGATCTTTGTTAATATTTGTCATATAGTATATTCTTTGATTATTTGTTTTCTCTATGACTGAGTAAATGTGTTTTTAAGAAGTCTGAAGTATTATAAAATATTTTCATTTCATTCAAACTCTCCTTTCTCTCTTATGTGCTTTGTTTTTATTTTAATGATTTTTGCTATCACAGAGAAATTTGGCAAACTATTAACCAGTGCTTATAAGTATGTAAAGCTATCATTTTCTGTGATGTTGTTGTGAATATTAGTCTAATTTTTTTTGCTTTATTCAAAATACTGAAGTATCAACTACTGAGTATTTTAGATCTTTTTTTTAAATAAAAATACTCTAGATATTGAAATGTCACTTCATGAATCAGAGTTGGTTCTTGAAGTATAATTTAAGTGACAGTCATCATATCTATAGTGATATATTTTAACAACATTTAATTTTACCTATGGTTAAATAGTAAACAATATTATCAGATTTCATATGTAATTAAAAATTTTTTTTTAAATCAAAGACTTATGCAGGTAAAATATCTGCCTTAATTTACTTAAAAAGTAGAGTTTGGCCTTGCTTGACATCATTTTGGCTTGAGTTATAAATCTCATCTTAATAATATGACCCTTGGAGGTTGCAGAGATACTGCAACCTCCAAGGATCTGATGGGTGCTGTGTATGTCTACTTCACATGTTTCCATCTCAGGGCTCCTAAGGGAAGCAACACTTTCCATCACTTTTTTCCTCAGTGTACTTTCTTCCTATTTAGGGCCAAGACAACTTTTTTCCTTCAATTTAGTTCAATTGTGTAATCTGTCAACTATGTGCTAATGTATTCTTTGTCAACACTGTAGCCAGAGTTAACATTGGTGCCTTTCTGTGGATACTGAATGGAGACTTGAAAAAGAGGAAAAACTTCTGGTCATTCTCACTTGTGTGTTATCTGTGACAGCTCTTAACTTCTTTACTCTACCAGCCAGTCAGGGACCAGGCTACTGATGGTTTTCAATTACGTAGAGGTTTGCTTGGGGAGTGACAACTCAGCAGTTATGTTTGATTTTGAAATTACCAGGCTGCTTTCTGAAAAGTGACTTTAAGTTATCTAGTAGTAAGAATATGGTCTTTGTTATCTACTATATCCTTTGGGGTGCATAACAACTATTGGCTATGCATGTTATTTAAAAAAAACAATAGTCTCCTAAACTTGAAGTTTACACAGAAAGGTAGATGAAATAGATTTAACACTTCTTTACTTTCACAGTCTTTAAGACAGTCTACGAGTTCAGAAGTTTTTATGTTTTGAAGAATGATTTTCGGGTGTAAGTCAAGAGTGTTTTTTAAAAAGATTTGTTCACCAGGCATGCTGGTGCACACCTGTAATCCCAGCACTGAGGAGGCTGAGGCAGGAAGATCACTGCAAGTTCGTGGCCCAGCTGGGCTACACAGTGAGTTCAAGGCCAGCCTGAACTGCATAACACGATACTGTCTCAAACAATAAAAAAATAAATAAAACATGAAAAGATTTTTTTACTCAAACTGTTGAAATTAAGGGGCTCAGCATACTCAACAGAGGCAGTATGGTATGATGGTGAAGACTTTGGACTTTGGAGGCAGAAATTGTCTTGGTTCAAATCTCTGCTCTGCTAATCGTTCATTTCAGGATTAAGTTACTTCATTTCTTTAAATCTACCACCCATAAAAATGAGTAAAAAACAGTGCCTTCTACTACTGGTGTGAGGGTTACATAAGAAAATGGTTAAGACTTTGAGTACAGCACATAATGTTAGCATTTGAGAGAGTTAGGCACTGTCACTCAACAAAAGGAAAGAATAAAGAATGTTGTAGAAAGAATAAAGAATGTTGTGGTTTCTTTTTCCTATATGTTGATTCATGAGAGATCTCTAAATGAATTCTTTAGGTTAATGCCAGTGTTACATGTATTTTGGAAAACTTTGCTCTAAAACCATGAAATGATTTAAAAAGGATTCTTTGAGTACCTTTTCTGTACAGAGAACCTACTAAGTATTGAGATATACAAGGTGCTTAAACTTATGCTTCTTAAGAAACTTACAGTGAAGTTGAGAAAACAGTTCAATTCAGCAAATATTTATCGACTATTTCTTGCACACAACTTACTGTGCTAGATTCTGCAGAGAAACAGAAAAGTAAGAAACCACTACCCCTCACTTTAACATGCTTAGGTTACTGTCGACAGGGATTTTACTAAATGACTATAAATAAAACAGCCTAAGATTGAGTTTCAAGAAAAAAGTATTGATGCTGTAGGAGATGGCGATCACTTCTCTTGAGCTAGCAGGATGTACTTTGTGAATGAGCAGACATGTGTGATGCACTTAAAGTGTGAAATAACCACAAATGCCCCAGGCAGAAATAACAGATAGCATGAAACAAATACTCCTGTTTGACTGAGGAGTAACAGGAAAGAAGAAGGTATTAGTAGGGAGTCAGTGAAAGAGCACAATCAAAATGTACACAGGGTAATGTATAGAGCCTTAATGTCCAGAAGAGAAGTCTGAAAATTAATGCAGTAGATGAAAGGGAAGATTCAGATATTTTTAGGCCAAGAATCCGCAGGATGAGATTGCAATTCAGGAAAGTTTCTATGGCAGCAGCAGGTGTAATATACATAGGCACAAGGAACCAAGACAGAACTCTTGTCATAATAGTTTTAGTAAGAGGCAATAGGCCTGAACCAAGATGATGGCAGGGAAAATAAAAAAGACTTGAGTAACGTTGCAGAAGTCAGAGCAGTAAAATTTGGCAGTTTATTAGATATTAAAAAGATGGCATAGGCATTAAGAGATAATGGTAATACCATTATCTTGACCACCTGGAAAAATGATGAGTTTGTGGCAATGAGAGTAAAGTCATGAATGACCTCACTGAAATGGTGAAATCAGTAGGAAGATTGTGCTTGATGAAAATATAACATGCTTATTCATTATTTACTTTTGTTCACCCTTAAAAGTCATAATGTGGTACACTAGAAAAACCATGATACAATGTAATGAGTACATAAAACACTGGCAACTTCCAGATTTTTATGCTAAGAATTGGGGGACATGAAAGCACATGAGACATAGATCCCATCCTTGTGAGCTCACTTTCTTTTAGGAGATGGAAGGTTTGTGACCTAAATGAACACAATTCAAGGTACAGTGTGAAAGTCAGGGTTGGCTTTCAGCAAGCAAAGCTTTAGGAACTTGTAGAACATTCATGTAGAAACTTGTAGTAGAAGGGTAGAAAGGATGGTGTGCAGTAGCTGGGGACACATCGCATACTTGATATGTTCTTGTTGATTAAATGAATGAGTTAGCATAGTTGGACCTGCAGTGGTACATTTGGATTGGGTTGACCACTTTGAGTACATGAGAGAGCCAAAAGAGGCAGCAGTCAAAGCATGCATCCTGGGATCCCAAGACCCTCTTCAAGGCCCACCCTGTGTGGTCTGCGTTCATGAGAGGTTTTGGTTTATCCCTTGCCACTGCCCTCTGCTCACAGTATCCCTCCACACTGGTGATCCTTTGGTTTTTCTAAGGTCTGGACTTGCATAGTCAAAGCCCAGTCTGGAGCCTGCCGTCTTCCTTCATACGCTCCCCTTTAATTTTCACCTGGTTTATTCTTCCTTGGTTTTGAGACTGCAGCTAATTGTTTTTCCAGATCTCATCAATTGTTTGTTCTCCTTTGTTCTCTCTGATTACATTTGTATTCTCCTTTATAGTACTCAGCACAATTGTTTTATAACAAATGTGAATAATTTACTTCATAAACATTCTTCTCTCAGTTAGCTCATGATACTAAAATTCTTACTTTTTGGCATATAAGATGAAAAGGTAGCACCTAACAGTACATAGCACCTAATAATTGCTTAATAAATGCTTGAGACTTTCAGTCACTTGAGGCCTTTGCCTGTAGCTTCTATGGCTGGAGATCATGCTGGATTTCTGAAAATGATGATGAAGCGTTTATATGTCAATCATTTATGCATTTGTAATTTGAAGATATGCATTTATTCCAATTTTCATTATTGCTTGACATCCATATGTCTCACTTTGGCTTCTCTCAGACTTTAATTCTTTCTAGGATTTACTTGAATTTTGAGAGTCAAAAAGATGATACATCCATAAATCGGATTTTCTAGCTTTATCACTTGGACTCAAATTCTTCATCTGGAACCTGAGAATAACACTATTATTAGAGCATTAGAAGAAAATGTTTAATATGGGGATATGTTTAGCATTTTAGCAAACGGAATTTTCCTTAACAAAGACGTAGAAAACACAGCTACAAAGAAAACTGTCATTACATCAAAGTTAAATACTTTTGCAAAACAAAATAAATGAAGAATAATAGATGGGCAAGATCCTGGAGAAGATATTTATGGTCAATAAAAGACAAAGAATTAATATCTAGGATTGATAAAGTACACTTGTAAATAACTAAGAAAAACATAATTCATTGGAAAGCAGGTAAATGATGGTTCACAATAGAAGATATTGAAAACTCAGCATGTGGAAATATGTTTCACATCACCAGTGCAAACGCTCTTCACTAGCTCTCTGCAGCACCCCCCGCCACCCTAAAGACTGCATGCAGCTGGAGCCATGCTTGTCTGAATGGCGGAGGAACTCTCTAGAACACCTCTGTGCTTTTGCTCACACAGTCAACTTTGTTTTCCAAGAGGTAGTATGCCAGTTCCCAAACCAGTTTATACTAATTGAGTGTCCTTTTACTTCTGTGATTTAGTTAAATAATGTGAAAACCAATGAAATGCAAGTGTGAAAAGAGCTGTTTTAGTGAAAATTCAATTGAATGGCTTTGGAAAATCTCGAAGACAAGTTACTAAAAGCTTATTGCTGAATTAAATTGAATTAAATTATGCACTCAGGTTACTTCACAGAGTCTTCATAGTCTCTTTGCATTTAAAAAACGAAAACAGGGAATCTCAGATACACATTAGCTATGGTCAATATAGATATTACAGGTGACACCCTATAATCATTGAGAAGTTTTTCACCTGTGTCAAAAGGTGAAAGAAGAAGTGAATATCTGTGTATTTCAAAATAAAATAATTTATTCTAAATGTATATAGACAGTATTATGTTACACTACTTATCTCACTGTATTATTGGTTACCACTTTGATTGATGTTGCCTAATACAGCTTTTATTATAATCATGAAAATGCAGATTGAAACACAATCCCATTTTATACTCATTAGATTGGTGAAGACTCAAAGTTTAATTAATGTCAAATTTTGGTGAAAAAAATACAAATAACCTTCATGCCTGACCATAGGAGAATAGTGTAGCTAGATCATATGAGATTAAGAGTGAGTTAGAACTATATAAACTATCATGGGAAAATCATGCCAACTGAAAATTGATATGTATAACATAATACCACTTAAACTTTTTTAGTGAAGCTGAACACCAGCACTCCACATTTTCCATGTGTATCTATGTGCACAGATTTGTAGATAAAACCAGGGTGTATGTGTTCCAAACTACCACCAGTGGATTGCTTAGTTGACAGGGAGTTTATATACATGGCAGCTCAGTTTTCTGCTGTATAAAATGGGAACAATAATTGAGCCCTCTAAAGTGCGAAGCTGTGAAGACTAAATATTAACACAGTTCCTGGCATAGAAAGTGCCATAGTCGGCTATTATAATTATTACTTTTATTAGCAGAATTGTATTGTGTGGAAGTGAATGAGAAACAATTGGGTGTGTGGTCAGAGGGGATTTTTATCCTTACACTTAGTGTTTTAAATTTTGATTTAAAATGATTGGTTAAGCAGGGAAACAAAATTCCAATTTTGACTACCCTGGAATCTGCAAGTGGGATTATGACATTGTCTTATTATCTTAAATAAATATTCTCAGATTGATGTGTGATTAATATATGAGGACTGTTTGGAGGCAGCCAGAAAGAAACCCAGATATCACTAAGCTTCCCTCTATGTAGGTTTACAGTTTTTCACATAAATAATTTAGAAGTTTATTACTCTAGACTTGGCAATATTCCATCCCCTTGACCTTCCCAAGTAAGTGTCTTGACAAATAAAGTACATTCTGGATATGGTCAAAGTCTTCTTTCTTACTGTTCAACAAGGTATTCTCTTGTTTTTCATAATCAACATTTGTAATTCTCAAGACATCTTCCTATAGGAGTTATTAAATTACTTGATGATGGTTTTTGTTTTGTTTTTGCTGTTTTTCTAGATTTATATTGGCTTTTGATTCACTATTCTCAGATACATTTGCACAAATTAGAAGATTGTCTCCTCTCAGATGACATATAACATGGTTAATTGAGGTTTTGATTTCTGTCTCATCCGCAGAGTTGAAGGCTGATTTAAAACACCTTTGCCTAAGTTGCCAATTCCCAAGTGCAATCAAATGACAAAATAAAAAATTTTAAATGCAATATTCTAATGTGCTGCAGCAGAACAGGAACGTGGAATCAAGTTGTAGGTATGACTCAGTCTTCCTCTAACCTGGCGAGTTTGCAAGTGCTTCTATACTTATCTCCAATCCATTAAATCTGATGTAGAAATGAAGATATGGAAACAAGGAGACCCCTAGAGAATGCTCTAGAGACACATGAGAATTCTCTTTGTAGTAGTGGCATCTACTTAGTGAAACTAGAAAATGTCTCTGACCCATTCCATGGCTGAAGCTGTCCAATCCAAGGGGGCTCATGTTCTTCCAAGCATTGGATGGATTGACAGGCTGAGACAAACCAGAGAATTTTTTGTAATTCCATTCAGGACTTGTTGGTCAGTAGGAAAGGTAGGTGCTCAAGGTCACTCTATCCCTCTAATTATTAAAGTATACTTTGTGAGGAATAAAAGACATGTGAATGAACACCGGAAGCTTCTCATCTTCAATAAAAAGTTTGTTATAATAAGCAAGGTACATTCCTGTCTAGATGTTCTCTTAATTAGGAACTCTGTACTAACCAATTTGAACTCTTTTTAAGATACTACCATGTTTACTTTTCCTGTGACTCTTAGAACAGCTAATATAAAAATGAATTGGCTTGTGTTTAAAGATCAGTCTGTGATCATATAGAAATGATTGTTTACCTTTTTGAGTGCTTGTCCTCAAAAGCAAGGTCAAGAATTAGTTTTAGAATTCACGTAATACAAGACTGATTTTCTATTGTCCCATCTTCCCAGGCACTTTTAAACATTCCTAGCACTTTTGAGAATAACGTAAATAAACTGACAAGAGTAAAGCTTGTATTTACAGACAAAGGTGAAGCTTTATGAAACAAACCTTTTTCTCTCCCCTCCCTCTTAGGTACAGATTGGATTTGAGCTCAGGCTGAGGCTATGGTGCGTTGTTGAGACAGGGGTCTAGACGTGAGGGACATACCTCCTGGTTTGGAAACCTCCAGAGAACTGTTGAGTTCTGAAAACAAAGTGAAAATAAAAAGATGTTCTGGTTATCTGATGTAGGCTTCTTAGAACAGCTTCATGAACACCATTCTAGCACCAGACCCATCCCCAAATGTCCCCTGGTTCTCACTCAGAGACGCCCTTCCCTGATCTTTCTTGCATGATATGAGGTTGACCTCAGCTTATAGTTCATTCAGATGATTAGAGCAATAACATCAGGATCCCGGACACAATCTCCCTAAACATTTTAGCCTTTTACAGAAGAAGCGGCTCATGTAATTAGAAGACTTGGGCAGCATCCTTCTCTCCCATTATGTTTGTTCTGCATAGAAAGAGAAGACTAAAAGAATGGTACCTCTTCATTGATCTTGGAAGATTTTCTCTTTCCAGCTAGCCCTTGAGTGTTACGTGAGCCAAGCACATTCAAGGTCTTAGAGGTTATTCTGGTGCTGTGGTCATTTGTTTTAGAGTAGAACAGGAGTAGAGTTTAATTCTCTAAGGACAAAGAATTTATTGACTCAGCCTTCTGTGTTTCAAGTGTTGGACAGAAGCAAAGATCTTGATTCAGGAACATAATGTTATGAGAATAAAACAGTACACACAAAAGTGCTTTGTACACATAAAGCCCAACACAAATTAACAGTGGTCATCATTATTGCTTGTAAAAGGGACACCCAGATCCATTTCTGTTAGTATTTTATGGTAGAAACAAAGATAAGGCACAACATACTTTTCATTCTAATAACCATTTAATACTTCCTTCCTTTGAAGAAAAAACTCTGTCATTGTAGCACTCTTCAACCTTCATGAAGAGTACACAAACAGAAATTAATGTCTCAAAAGTGAGATCTGTCTTTCTGTCTCTGCCTCTGCGCCTCTCTCTCCCTCTCTCTCTCTCTCTCTCTCTCTCTCTCTCTCTCTCTCTCTCTCTCTCTCTCTCTGTCTCTCTGTCATATTGCAGTACTGGGGATGAAACCCAGGCATTCTACGCAAGCACTCTAACACACTGAGCTACACCCCCAGCCTCTCCAAGGTGGTTTGTAATCATCCAAATTGGAAGGCATAGCAGAACGCAATTAAACTCCTATTATAAGTTACTTTTTTCTCTTCTCCATGCTAATACATAGAACTGACTATATGCAAGTGAGTACAGCTTTAGGGTCCCAGTACTGCATAACTCTTAAATAAATCTCTATTTCAAAGTACTCAGTTCTCACTGTCAGTTAGGCATTGCATGGGCACTGAAAGCATAGAAGAATTGACAAAACACAGTTGTAACTTTCAGGAAACTCAAGATAGATACTGCAAATAGAACCCTAACGAAGTCTATTGCAGAGGCTGTAATGAAGCAGAAGAATGGAATGATGAGCCCTAACCAGGCAGGAGATCTGAGGGCTAACACTGCAGATTGGTGTTGAATGAGACCAGGTTTTCATTGGCAGATGAGGGTGGGAACAGGATTTCAAGCAGAAGAAAAAATTTGAGCCAAGCGCAGAAATGTGGCATGAATAATGACTGGTTTGGGATGTTGATGGAATATGTTGTGAAGTGTTTATTTGGCTAGTTGATGTGTTTTAGCTTTTCTTTTCTGGCACATTAATTTCTGCTTAACCAGTAGTCACATTGTTAGCCTGTTTTCAGCATTTATAGCTACAGAATAAATAGAATTGACTTCTGCTGGTCTAATTTAAAGATTGAGGGTGTTGATAATGATTTCCTTTTCCCAGCATTGTGCAAATGTGATTTCTTTTAAACATGATTTCCTTGGATGCAAGATGTCTAAAAGTTGTTGTCTTGACCTCCTCCTTCCCAGTAAAGGATAGCCTCTCATTTGTCCCCTGAAACTTTTCCTGTTTTAAGTTTCAGAAATGCAGCAAGCAGCAACAGTAATTTAGGTGTAGATTTCAGGCCACTGCTCCAGGAATGGAACCCTGATATTTAAATAGAAAGTAGAAAGAAGCATTCTTTGAGGCTTGATTCTATTGGATCTACATTGGTCATTTTAGATACTGGATGTTTGCCTCACTAAAACCTGGACATTTTTTTTAAGCAAGTGGCTCAGTTACAACAGCAGAGTTGTGGAAAAGAGTGATAACTGAGAGGGCCACCTATGGCAGGGCCACTGTTATTAGAGTACTTAGAATAATAACATGGCCATATGTCTTCTCTGCAGCTTATTCAGATTTCTCTCTTATCATTTATGTAATGCTAAAAATAAAGCCAAAGCATGTAAGTTTTATTCATCTGTTGGCAAACTCAGCTTCATCCAAAATTAATAATTTATGCCCTGGAGGTGAGAGTACTGAAAAAACCATAATGTTTCCAAGAGCTAGGGCTCTAGACAGTGGTTTTTTTGTTTTGTTTTGTTTTGTTTTTTGTTTTTGTTTTTTTTATTCCTGGCTTCATTTGCAAGCAGCTAATGCCAAGTATTGACAGAGGTGCAAGAGACACCAGCTTCAGAATTTTTGTTTTTAAAAGGTTCTTGGTAATTCTGAAATCAGATTCCATATCTGTCATTCAGAAGAGAGAAATAAATAACCAGGCATAAAATATTCATACATTTTCTTTGGAGGACATTTTGTTTAGCTTGTCAACATTATGATAAATAGATGAAGATCCCATTGTAGCTGGCTGCTTCACCCTCCTAATAAGCTAATTTATATTTACTCAGTACTCATATGATAATAGATGCCAAATTTCTTTCTTCTTTGAAAAGTAAAACAATTGATAATGAGGACAATATTTTCTAAGACATAGTGAGTTTTCTGGTTCATGCCTGAGTAGGATGATTTTCATTTACTGACATTTACTTATTGTAACTGGATAATTTGTGTAACTGGATTAATTTGGGAAAGATACTTCTTCATGGATTTTTTTATAGGAATGAGCAGAAATGAGACAGGAATCTTGTGAACGAGAACTGGAAGATGGGTTGGTTTCAGAAATGCAGTTGAGGTTCATTATTATAACAGCAACACAGCAGGATGGGTCAGATTCTGGGTGTCTCAAATGCTAGCCAGGACCCCTATACTTCTACTTACTCTTAAGCAGGAGCAGTCTAAGGAGAAGGAGAAGCCTAAAGGAGCAGCAGGGAACAGCAGCTGTACAGAAAAAGAAGACAGAATTTCAGCAATGCCTTATCAGATGAGCTCTGCCAAGCAAGAGCTGGCCATTCAACTAGATAAAGTAAACAGCACATATTTGATGTATGTGTTTTATTCTTGTTGTTTAATTATACTTCTAAATTTAACTTTTCCCTGCTATACATATAATACTTGATTGAATTACTTTAAAATAGATTTGGAAATACAGAAGAGAATAAAAATAAATAAAATCATAAATCTCACAACCATTGATGTTTTTATACCTTACATACATGGAAATATAATTGTTCCTAAACAAAAATAAACCTGAATTTCTCACAAAGCTAAACATAATCTTACCATATGTCCAGCAATCATGCTCCTAGGGTATTTTCCCAACTATGACCATACAAAAACCTTCATGTGGATGCTGATAACAGCTTTCTTCACAATCAGCAGAAATTGAAAGCAACTGAGATGTCCTTCAGTACAGGAGTCGATAAACTGCGATGTATCCATACAGAAGAATACTATTCAGTGATTAAAAGAGATGCATTACTGAGCCATTAAAAAACATGGGTGACTCTTAAATACATACTGCTAGGTGAGAGAAGCCAGACTTTTACTTGGGATCACTGGTACAAAATTCTCACTTGTCAGCTTGGGTTGTGTTTAGCAAGTAATACAAATACAAATCTGGCTGCCTACATTCTGAAGCTAGTGAAGAAATAAATCATGTTCTGGTTATTGCCTTAGAAAATGAAAATTGTTTGACAGCCTTATGGTAAACTCTTTGTATATCTAATCATTTTTTTGAAACTCTACTGTTTTGTAATTTGAAATAAATGCATCTATTTTGAGGAGTAGCACAAAATGTAAGTAGAATGTTTGTATAGGTGAATTTTTGTAGTCCCTTAATTCTTTCAGAAGTTAATCTTCAGTAAGAGCATTTGTTGACTTCACATGTAGTTTCACCACTACTTCAGGTATATATATAATAGAAGTATATATATAAATTTATAATATAAATGTGGGGGGCTGTGAATTGAACTCAGGACCTGATGTATGCTAGCCAAGTGCTCCACTACTTGGTATACCTGTAACTCTATATATGGTATTTTATATATTCACCCCCACATCTATTTCTAGTTACTTCAAAGGAATTCAGTTGCTTCACCCTAGAAGAAAATCACCATCCCTAACAACACTGTTGTAGTGATCCATTATAATGTAATAGACCACTATAAAGCATAGTACCTAATTTATTTTCTCTTGTTCCTGTGGATCAACTAAGGACAGTGAGACAGTTCCTTGTAGGACCTCTTGTGTGCTTGAATTAGGGTATAGGCTCAACTGGGCTGGGTGTTCGAGATGGCTCACCCACAAGTCTGGCGATTAATGTTGGTGATGGGCTGGGCCAGGAACAAGTGTCCGCATATGACTTGGGCTTTTCACAACATAGCGTTCTGTGAGTAGTCACACTTCTCATGTGGCAGCTGGATTCCTACAGGCAGTAGCACCACTTCTAATTCTACTTGCCAATGCAGATACAGAGCCTGCCCAGATTAAAGAGGGTGGAAGAACAGACTCCACTTCTTGATGATAGAGTGGCAAAGTGGCATTGCAAAGAACGCAGGGAATGGGAGATGCTGCACTAGTCATCTTGAGAACTATAATCTGCTCTAATTGCCAGCTTTTTTAAATGTCTGGGTGGATGGGAGCCGCTCTATGGGAAAAGCATTAAAAGAAACCCCACTGACTTCAGAAACCTGGGTTGTGTCTGTGGATCTAATTTCTGATCTAAAATAAAAGCTGATAAAGAGACACATTGCCTCATAGTTCTCATGCGAAGAAAACACCTTTGTAAGTATCAGATACCCAAAAAGTTAAACGTGTCTAATCTCAAGGGGAAAAATACAATTATAGAGTCCATCAAGGCTTCTCAGATACAGGCTGACATGCACAATGAACCTAAGAAAAGTGAGTTTTGGCATTTGAGCTATCCAAGCTGCCTTCTAAACCAGATGATCTTACACAAACTCCCATCAGCCTTATTCCCTCATCTATAAAACAGGAATCTTTTTACATTTCAGGATTGTTTTGAGAAATGTTGTTTTTGTAAAACATCTGGTATATTGTAACATGTAAGTACTTTAGAAAGATAAGTGTTATTCCTTTTATATTTCTTGAGTTCTATCTATATCAGTTGTTTTAAAAACTTTCCAGAGGGTTCCAACCATTTCAGTGCTCATTAATTATCATTTTACTATTTTGTTGAATATCATCCATAAATTTTGTTTAGAAAAGGACTTTAATTACAATTTCAGACTTTTGAACATATATTATTCAGCAACTGCCTGAATGTTCTTTTGCTCAATTTCAATAGAAATCACAAATGGGCAAACTGCAGCTCCCCTAATTATTACTAGCTCTGGGCTTTGAATGCCAGTGATTCTCAGACCTTAGAGTTATAGTTCTGAACTTTGAATGCTAGCTCCTCTTAGCTTTTAGTGTTACAGATCTAAACTCTTAGTGTTAGCAGCTCCTGGCAGCTCTCAGCCATCCTTATCAGCTCCTCAGCAGCTGAATCTTGTAAAACCCATGGCAGCTTTCTGGAGCTCTTCCAGGAGTTTCCACCACCTTCCTGGGACTCTTTGCAGGTCTGTGTAGGTCTCCACAGGACTCTGCTGGTCTCTGTAGGTCTCCACTGGCCTCTGTAGGTCCCTGCTGCTCTTGGCTCTTGTTTCTCTGCTCTTTTGAGCTTTTTAGTCATCCTCTGGCTGCCAGTCAAATGGAGGACTAATAGCACTTTTGTAACCAGCTCTTTCTTAATACAGCCATTCACCTCACTCTACTCAAAATAAAAAGCATGAGTGGGTGCTGGGACCACTTGAGAAAGGGTGTAATGGAACTTCTGCTGCTGTACAAAGGTTACTATGTAGGAGAGAGCCCTCCTGGACTGACCTGAGGAGTGTGAAGGCATGTTGCTTATATACAAAAAAGATTGGGCCAGCATGTGCACAGCCTCCGGCATCTTATGGACCTATTTGGGGACTTGAGGGTGCAGCATCATCTGGAGAGCTTGCAGAGTGGAATCATCTGGAGTAGCTGCAGGGCAGAGCCATCTGGGATAAGCCCATCTCTAAAGTCTACTTTTCAGTCAAGCAGAATACCTCTTAGAATGGCTGTGGAGCATCTAGGCCAGCAACAACTTGGCTGCACTGAGTGAGAAGTGCTTACTTGATTGATGCCTTCCAGAGTTTCCACTAAAATGACAGGGTTGAAGCCCAGACTGCCACTGCTTTCAAAGAGTTTCCATGAGCAGCAGTATTGATCATGGCCCATTGGTGTTTGGGTATAATGGTGGCGGACCCTGCTCCATCCCTCATCTGTGCCCTGCCAAGTGGGGTCCTCCAGTCACCCCTCAGAGAGATGGTAGCAGCACCCAAGCAGCCTAGAGTGAGTGTGGGGCATCAAGGCTGTCTGCTGGTTCCTACAACGGCTGCAGCAGCAAAAGCGGCTTAGAGGGCATTTGTCAAGGCAGCCACAAATGTGGTGGGAAATTGTTGGAGTGAGTATCCTCAGTCACCCTCTGAGCAGCAGGAGTCAAAAGTCGTGCTGCTTCTCACTACCAGTGGGAAATGGGAAGTGTTGGACCTGTTTTTCCTATCTGAATATTATAATCTATATTAACAGTCTTTCACTCTCCTAAATAAGTGTCCTGATATTGTGGTCTGTGTTGGAGCATGTGTTTATAAAGTGGAAGATTCCTAGTCTTCTCTTCTAATTTTCAAGTTTGAATTTGTTCATCTTATTGGAATTTGAAAAAGAACAAATTAAGTGAACTTATAAGAGTGAAATGCATACTTAACTAGAATTTTCCATCACTCATGAATGAGGACAAACTGTGTCTATCTCTAGGCAGCCCTCTTGTCTCAAGAGCCTTCTAATTAGCTAAATGCTTGGCATATCTCAGTAGTCCTGGTAGCCTGTATAATTAAAATTAGCTTTGAACACAACAGTGTCCCACATCTTCTCTCCCTTTTGAAGGCATCTTCATCAACTGAACTTTCTAATAATAGTTCTTCGGCACTGGGCTGAGGATAGAGAGTGTGTCCATAAAATGAATCCTTTCATTTTGAATGTTTCCTAAGGATATTTTAGTAAAAATCAGTTTTACTCTCCCAAAAGCAAAAATTATGTTTTTAAAGGGAAAGAAAAATTCTTTACAAGTTAGAACTCTCCATAATTTCCCAGTCACTGAAGACTACACAGAAAGAGTCAACGTAAAAGGACTAGGAGCTTAATCTTTTACTTGTTAGTTTAAAGTTTTCCACAAAATTCACCAAGTATTATGAAATTGAGAGGTATTTTTAAGTCTGGTACTGATGAGTATGTCATGCTACAAATTGAAATATCAAGAACCCAAGGAAAGAAAATGTCTCAATCCTATTTGTCACATAACCAGTACTCACTGATCACTAGCTACATGCCAGTTACTGTCCTTGGTTTGGGGCAGTAGGAAGAACAGCAAGTCTTCTCCAGCTCACTGTGTAGAAAGAAGAGGCAAGCCAGAGAGCAGTTTCCATAGATACACTAATGGGGCCACAGGATAAACACATAGTACTGTGTGTACCTAATCCAGACTTAGTGTCAGGGCTGTCATCTTGAGGAGTGGTCCCTTTATGCTGTCATTTAACTGGACTGCCTTCAGTCTCAAGGCTCTATGGAATACAGAAGAAGGGGTGGGGCTCCTGATGTTCCATTGACCAGCATAATACAGATGATACTGCTGCATCTTGGAAATATCTTCCACGATGCAGGTATCTGTTCAGCAAATAATTGTTGGATCCTTACTTGTACTTTGAAGAATACAGCAAAATTGTGATACATCGTACCTGCCTTTGTGAAGCACACTGTGGAAGAAACAAAGATAGCGCATGCTGATTTATAAGATCAAATTACTATCCAAATGAGCAACAGGGGAGGAAATAAAGAGTTTGCCTAAAGAGGTATGGAAAGACAAAGTCTTGGGGGGATACAGTTTTGAGGGAGACAAGTAAGGCGCTAACTCTCTCAGATCTGGAGTGATGAGAGTGTGGGTGAGGTTCAGGATCTGAAGAACTTTGTATGTATCTAATAGAACTGGAACAGGCTTCTGCATGGTGGCAGTGCACCTGGCTGTGAACAGATAGACTGGGTTCAGTCTCTCTCTCCTCTCTCTCTCCTCCTCCTCCTCCCCTCCCCCTCTGCTCTACCTTCTCCAGCTGGAGAAGAATGTTGCTGTTCTTCCTACTGCCCCAAACCAAGGACAGTAACTGGCATGTACCTAGTGATCAGTGAGTACTGGTTATGTGACAAATAGGATTGAGACATTTTCTTTCCTTGGGTTCTTGATATTTCAATTTGTAGCATGACATACTCATCAGTACCAGCTGTTGGAATTAAATGAACTAATATAAAATAATGTAATACCTGGTATCCAAAAGGTCCTTTATAAATCTCCTCCCTCTCCCGCCTCCCTCTCCTTTTTCCTCTCTCTTTCCCCTCCCCCTCCTCCTCCCTCTCTCTTCCCTTCCCTCTCTCAGACCAAGTTTCCTGAGGACACAGTTATAGTACCTTCCTAGCAGGATCACTGTGAAGGCTACTCGAGACAATGCAAGAGAGTGCCTACACTCTACATGATGCGTAAACATAGCAGACACAGGGTTAATGTAGCAGTTGCTCTTACTGCCAAATTTTCGCGTGGCCTTTGGAAAGCTATTGGAAGTTATTATCTTGCTCTGGCCACTCTAGATTACAAGGCCTCTTTGTGCATCATCTTCAGAAGCTGTTTTGATGATTGCATTAGTCAATATTTGTGAAGTGCTTAGAACAGTGCCAACTACATAGTAAGTGCTCTGTATATGTTTATAACATATATTAATTGAATGAAATCTGCTAAGAAATAGAAATACCATTTTTTTTCACTTTTCAAAAAGTAAGCTAAATTCACAGAAGTTGAGCTTTTTGCCTAAGGCGGTACATCTAATAAAGTGCACAGTTGCTATTCAACCTGAGTCTAATTTCACGTCATGACAGCTATATCTGAAAATGTGATTTACTAGTCATGCATTGTCCTATAGCCCCAACACATTCTTCATTTTTGTGAGATTTTTTCCATCTTTGATCATATTCAATAGTTTTTGCAGAACTACAGTCATAGCCAGCATAAATTTTACATCCTAATGTTTTTTCTTAGCATTATATCATTTTCCATTTTCCTTTATAGTCATCATGTTAAATTTTAATGGATGTGTAAAAATGCTTCAAATTGATTTTGCTTAGCTTTTATCCTGCTGCTGGGTATTAGTCTATTTTTTTTTCAGTATTATATAATAGATAATGCTTCTGAAAGCATATCCCCAAATACAACTATTTTCTTCCATTAATTTATTTCTTAGATAAGTTTTCAGAAGTAGGATCATTGAGTTATGGCAATGAATAGTTTCACTGTTTTTGATACACATTTCTTAATGCTTTCCACCAGCAGTGCATGGAAACTGGCCACTGCAACACTGATAGGAGTATTTTTTAAAATTCTTGCAGACTTAATTACAAAGAACAATGATACGTCATGGCAATTTTTTTTGCATGTTTTGATTACTAATTTCTAGGAGTGTATTGTCACCTCCTTGAATAACCTCTGTCATGCTTTTCTTTCTACTTGTTTTTATTATTCAATTAATAAGCATTTCTTGAGTGTCTACTACAGACTGTTTTAGATACAGAAGCAAAATGAAAGATACAGGATTTTACAGACTGGTAGTGGAGATAGAAGAGCAAATAGATAAGTGCAGCAGACTGAATTCCTTTTACCTTAATGTCATTCATAATGTAAGTGTCCTGTCCCTGTATGGGGTGTAGCACTGTGGAAAAGAGAGTTACACTTTAGGGTCAAATAGATCTTGGTTTAAGTCATAGCTTTGCAAATTCTAGCTGACTCACCTTGCACAAGAGTCTTAATGCCTGTACAATCTTTATCGTATCTGTACCTTTGTACTCTTCACCTTTGCAACATCTTGCAGAGCTGTTGGAATTAAATGAACTAATATAAAATAATGTAATACCTGGTATCCAAAAGGTCCTTTATAAAAATTATTATTCCTTAAATATAATAGTGGACAGGTGCTGTAGCTCAGTGATAGATCACTTGCCTAGCATACAGAAGGCCTTGGACATAGGTATACGTAAGGTAACTAAAACGAACACACTGCTGAATGTATTCGTTATTGAGAAAGAACAATTAATACTCATATGATTAGATCAATTTTACATGTCTATATCTGTTAATATAAGTAACCATTTTAAAGATAACGATACGCAATATTGCAACCATTGTCAAGTTTCTATCATCCTGTTTTGTAAACCTGCAATGTTACTGTTGTGCATTTATTCTAGTCGTTTGTTTGTCTCTTTTGCTTGCTGTCTTTGTTATATATGTCTTTTTTTATTTGCTTAAATAAAAAAAATTATATATTCAGAAAGTCTTTGGATGAGCCCTTAACCACCACTAGCTAACTAGCTAACTAAATAAATAAATAAATAAATAAAAAGTCTTTTTTTAAAATCACTGATTTTCAGAAGTCATCCTATAGATGACCTGCTCTTCTGATCATAATTAGTCATAGAGAAGCAAGAGAGGAAAACAGTTAAAAGTGGGAGTATAATCTCACTAATTTAGTTCTGGGTTTTGGGTAAGCTGCTTTATCACACTGGACTTTGTTTCCTCATCTGTATAGTGGCAACTGTGTTAGCTTCCAGTACATAGCTTTTTTATGGGTATTAAAACACTGGAGAATGGTGCCTGCTGCATAAGTTCTGTATCAGGGATCACGCTGATGAGAACAATGATGAAAATAAAGACCATGACTGTGATGGTGCTGAAGACCACAGCGACCTCTTTAGACAAAAACAAACAAACAAAAACCTCTTCCCTTTAAGAATATAATTCTTTGTCTTCTAACTTTTCACTCTTTCTCATCCATACTTCATTAATTTAGCCTGAGGGTCTTAAAGTTTATCTTATTTCTTTCTTTTTAAGGTTCATTTATGTTTATCTTCTGTTCCTTTTATTTCAGTAATTCCATAAGCTATTAGGTCTATCATGATCAGTAGTCAGGCTTTGTCTTGTGGTTCTTTTTAATCTGCAGCTATCTTTCCCTGAATTGATCATGCTTACCCATTGCCAAGTGGACAGCTGTTCCATGGCCATCCAAACCCTGTTCAACATCAGTATCCTTCACTAAGAGATTCCTTCTTTTCTTCAATCTCTGCAGACTGTTGTCCTGAAAGGCAAAATTCTCTGATTCTTGTAGCAATCTGGTTTTAGATTAAGAATGTTTTTGTCTGCCTTTGTGTGTTTTTTTTTTCTTATTAGTATAACATAGAACACAATTTTGTTTATTCGTTAGTTTTGTTTTTTCTTGACTTTATCATTCAGTTCTGGGAAACTGACCGTTGTGCCGTATATAGACTGTATTGTTCACAAGACACCTCCATGCTGTTTTCTACGTCTCACCTTCGGTTCAATGTCTGACTATTCTTTTAACCTCCCATGTTTCTTGTATCTATTTCATGTTCACTAATCCACTGTTCTGTGCTATAATTTTTCATGTTGTCTCTGTGCAGTGATGCCCTTATGCTTTCTGTGAGTCAGTGAGTGCATCCTGCTCTGTTCTTATTTCTTAATGGGGCTATTTCTTTCTATTTCCATAAGAATGAGTAACAGCTATTTCCTGAATAATTTTTTCATGATGTGCAAGGTTTATTTCAGGGAATTTATAATTACTTCTAAGACCTTCGAAATGTTTCATTTTTCTTGAGTGCTACAATATTTTCTCAGTCAGGTCACTTTGAAAAAAATTATGCGTCCTTTCCAATTTGTGAAGTGTCTGCTATATAGAAGCTGATGTAAGGTTCCATTTCCAGTTGGGGGGCCAAGAGCGGGTCAGTCAGAGCTGATGGGTTTTTGTTTTCCTCCACTTCCCCACCCTTCAGGAATCAACAGTGAACTTCTTACAGTTAAGATGAAGATCAAACCTTTTATAAGGTGATGTTTTTATCTTGTCCCAGCCATGTGGCTACCATGGAGTATTTACCTCCTTCAACAGATTGGGGCATCATTATTAAAATCTTACGTCATTTGTGTTGTGGTTTAAAAATAAAAATTTTCTTCTAAATTATTTCAATTCTCATTATTTTTTGTGCCTATTTAATATTTGATTGTCCAATTTAACTTTTTGGAAAATTTTATGTATTTTTTTAATTTAGGGAGAGTTCTCCTTTCTTGCCTCATTTCCTCAGAAAATCAGAGTTTAGCATTTGATTATGATAAAAATCTGGAGTTGGCATGGCACAGTAGCAAAGTTTGGAGTCAGAGGGAAACAGCTATGGGTCCTAATCCACCCTTAACTGCTGTGTGACCTTGGGCAACTCACAATGTATTATTGAACCTCAGTATTTTTCAACAGTAAGACAGTAAAATAATACCTATCTTACAAGATTGTCATGGAGATTAGCTTAGGAAGCACCTGAAATCCTGTTCAGCATGTGGTAGGTTCCTACCTAATAAATGATTGCTATTGTTACCATTATTCATTTCAAAATAGTGAGAAAGTAAAGGCACTTGTATTACTGTGTAGATGTGGGTCAAAGACAGGGACTGAACTATAACTGAACTTTCAGGTGAGAGTTTTTATTACAGAATGAAAATAGCTATGGTCAGACCAGCAGTCAAGAACACAAGGCCCTGCCATTGTCTCTGTATGGTCTGTGTCAAGGCACTTCACTTTTGAAGCTCTGTGTCTTTATCTGTAAAATGAATGGGTCATGCAACAGCAAAAACTCCCTACTCACCCCCTCCCAGTTCTGTGTGCTTTGTGTACTGAACTCCTCTTTTGTTCCTATTTGTTCTAGGCCATATCTAGTTATTAAGGTTGTTTCTCCAATTCTTAGCCTATTGCCTTAATTGTAGGCTGAATGAATGAATGAAGGAATGAATGTAATCTTTAACACAAATCTAAATGGAGCAGGCTTTGGCTTTACACTTCCTATAGATCAAGTCTTAGCCAGGTTGTCCGCTAAAAAATAGTGCTTCATAACTAATTCAAAACATAAATGTTCTGGCCAGGTATGGTGGCTTATGCCTGTAATCTCAGCACTTAGGAGGCTGATGCAGGAAGATTGCCCCAATTCATTTTCCAAGGTGATTATTCCCTTCTTGCCATACTGGTTCTTTTATGCAAAAAAAGTAAAATTAAGTTATATCATAATTGTTATTCAAATAAGAAGTGATCAGTTCTGTTTATGCCCTGTCAAGTTGCATGTGTCAGCAGAATCTCCCACAAACCCCGCCCTGGGAAAATGTAGTTACCGAACCCCAAAATCAGATTCATGTGCCCAGTGTGCAACAAACACTGAACATTGTGCAAGGGGTAGAGAAAGTTTAAGCAAGACAGCACCAACAGAGAAGATGGGAGACAAGCCTCAAATTCCTTTTTCCAGGGATAGGGTTTGGGGGTGTTTGTGGGTTAAATAAGCAGAGTGATCCGAATGGAGAAAAGCCATTAAAGTAAGGAGGAGTGAGGTGATCAGTGGTCTGCATGTGCTTAACCATACCTCATGTCTGATTATAGGATCCATGTTCAGAAAACGGTGGCATTAGCATAACCTGAAGGTGATGGTTTTGGTCCTCAAAAAGTCACCTACTGTATACTTGCACAGCCCCAGGACAGGGTCAGTGGTTGGAGCTACATGAGCCTACCTCCAAATTCCTGAAAATCAACTTAATCATTATGGTAGCGGCCACAGTTCGGAGGTGCACCCAAAAGCTAATGGGTGTGTATACTGCTTAGCTAAATTGCCTGTAAAATTGGTAATAGATGCAGGTAGTGAAAAGCAAGGGACGCTAGAGAGCTGTGTGAGTGGGTTTCAGAGGGAGCAGAGACCAGCCAGCGCTATGGGAGGCCCTGCCAGGTGGGTGCCTGGGAGAGCATACTTGGTATTTGGTGTCCATCTGTGTCTGCTTCTGATGTGCAGCTCTTTCTTTGCCATAGTTGCACTTGCCTTCAGCCCATGATACTCAGACTCATGGAGACTGAAGTGAGTTGGAAGAGTGAAATCATAACTGAGGTCCTTTCCAGTTTAAATAATAATAATAATAATCCAAGTTCTATGTTCAGTTACCTATCAGTCAGTGAAAAAAAATCAGACATCTATTCATCTTCTGTATTTGAAACCTGTATTTGAAGTTGGCAGTGGCAAAGGGGTAGATGGAAGAAAGTCTAGCAAGGTGACATTGTAAAACAAACTCGAGGAGCACCCTGATGGAGAGCATTCTTTGTGTGGGGAAAAAAAAGGATTACTTTCTCTTAAAGATGGAAAACACAGAAGAAACCTCTTTGTTCCTCCCTGCTCTTACCTCATAATTCAACAAGAAACAAATCAACTGGGGCTTTAATTTCTTTTTCCTACTTTCACTTTAAAGTTTTGCAGTTTCTGTTGAATACAAACTATTAATTCTGTCCTTTGCAGAGCTCAGAGCTCAGGGTATAAATGCTTAATAAGGAAGCATTATAAAGGCAGGTGTATGTCATGTCTGATGTTTGAATGAGATACATTCAAATATGTTTGAATGTTTTTTTGTTTTGTTTTTTAATTATGGTAAAATACACATAACATAAAAGGTACCAATCTTACTCATTTTTAACCATACAGTTCAGGGGTATTAAATATATCCACAATGGACAACTATCACCACCATCAATCTCCAGAACTCTTTTTATCTTGTAGAATTGAAACTCTATACCCATTAAACAGTAACTCTTCATTTTCCCTTTCCCACCATCCTACGGTAACCACCATCCTACTTTTTGTCTCTAGAATTCTAACTGCTCTTAAGTACTCCATAGGTGGAACTATATATAATATTTGTCTTTTTGAGACAGGCTTATTTCACTTAGCATGATTTCTTCATGGTTAATCCATGTTGTAGTGTATGTTGGTATTTCCTTCCTTTTTTAAGGCTGAATACTATTCTGCTATAGGTATCATGTACTAATACAAATTTTAAAAAATAAGGGACAAAGTTTCCTTTTGTGTAGTATCTTTGTCTTGTTTTGTTAATTCACCTACATAACAATCATCTTTTACAGGAGAAAATTGAGGGGTAGTGAAACCTGGAAGCTTTCCGAAGTCCATCCACATAGTGGGGAAGTGAAGGAATTAGGATTTGAAGTTGTATTATCTGGCCCCAGCATCCGTCTGTCTCCATCATGCCATGTGGGTTCTGGAAGTACTTGTGCTATCTGTTGATGCTGCTCAAGTGTGTAGGAAGCACTCAGGACAAAATGCAAATTACACTTCTTTCCTACCACAGCCAATTTCCCTCTCAGGAAATTCCAGTGTTTGTTTATTTGTTTAAACTTAATGGCTTAAAAAGATTCACTGTGAGTGTCATTCTAACTGATTAAGGTTCCTATCATTCTTAAAAGAACCAGTCTTGACCTAGTGATCTAGTGCCTGCCAGCCTGTTCTCTTTCCCAACAGACAGAATCATGATCTCACCTCTTTTTTAGTTCCTGGGTTAGTTTACAAGTGGATCATGTCTTTATGTGACAGATTAGGGTACAAATCTTGTATTCCAATCCTGGCCGAAATGACACAGAGAAAATATCTTATTATTACATATTTACTTAGTAATCTCAACACAGTCCTCTGACATAATCAAGAGCCCAAAAAGTCTAAAATATTTATACCACTCTCCAGTTAAAACATTAAAAACTGTGCTCTGGCTTTCTTCTTTTGCAAAATAAGCAGAACAAACTTGGAAGCCTGAACAGAAGCTCATTTTAGTTGACTTTTTGGGAAAAATGTGCTAAGGAGTATCACTTAATAGACTAAAAATCAGCTGTACCATGGGCTGATGTGCAGAGTTGATCCATTAGAATCGTCTGAACCTGAGTAGGAAAATGACGATGGCATTTAATATGGTATCTAGAGGGGTGGTGTGTCCACTTGACCAGCTATCCTCTTACAAGTTTTTAAGGGCAGAATTCTTGAATTTGCTAAAGGTGACTGTTCTGGGAAAGAGACATGAGAATGATTAATTGTCTGAACTATGCTCTTGATTTTGCTCTCGGCAAATTCCTCCTTCATATAGGTTTAGCTTGTCAGCACATTATTGTCACAACTTGTTGGGAGGCTCATCAGATTAGCCATATATACCTGCCTATCTGATAGAGCAGAAACCACAGCCCATCTACAGAATCTCACTTGAAGTTTTTTCCAGATGTGGGAATATGGAAGTATATAGGACAGCAAGACTCATATACATCCAAACACTATGTGATAGTTACAGATCTAAGCACTTCACATGTCTTAACTTACTTAATACTAATTGTCACTTATGAAGAAGGTGCTTTTAGTACTCCTAAGCACTTTAGATACTAACTTGCCTGGGGTCATGTAACCAGTAAAAGGTGGAGCTGGATTCAAATGCAGGGTGTGTGGCTCCTGTAGCTGGGATGACTCAGTTCAGTTCACAGTAGTATTCACTCTGAAGATGGCATACTATGGGATCAATAATGATTCAGAGGAAGGAATGTATATTTTAGCAAAATATGTTATTTTAATTGTCTGAAGTTACAGATGATATATCATCCATCAGAATATGTCAAAATTCAGAGCTACAATTTCCTTGTAGATGACAAACTTCCTCATAGGAGAACCTTTTGTCCTCCACAATTGGAAAGATAACAGTTAGTGAGTACAATAACAGATAGAGCTTGTACACTGATTAGTTATCAGAAAATGTATATGGAGCAAGTACCAGTGACAACATTGCTACTATCATCTTTGTGTTTGCTTCAGAGTAAAGTTCATGTTCCATCGGGCAGAAGAGTAAAGTTCGTATTCATGGGCGCAGAGCTCCTCACTCTTCTGCTGCTCAGTTCTGCTGCCATCCAAGACCACAGCATCCTCTGAGAGGAAAGAAAGAATTGAGATCCTATAGCCTACCTGAAGCCCTCTTTGACCTTCAACAGGGGAAATGCTTTGGGAAATAACACTGTACATGCAAGTAGTAAATTGTTCTCCCACCTGAGCCTGAGAGCTGAGCACCTGGCACTGCCTTACTATGGGAGCCAGTTCTCTAATTTTCCTTCCCCAGACCAGTGTACCCTGGGAAAGTAACAGTGTAATTAAATTATATTGTCAATTATTCATATATACTAAGTGAGGAATCAACTAGTTAATTTAATAGCTGTGCAAGACCTTCTAATTTGTTCATGTATGAGATTAAAGTGATGATTTTATATCATTTACAACCAATTTGTCTTGGTTTTTAGCCCTGGATGTTTAGAAAATGCTTCCCGTAATGTGATATGTCCACCATATCTTTACAAGAAGTCAGTTTATTTTTATAAAAAATGTTATGACTTCTGGCAGTAGAAACTTACATGCTTAATAATTTAGTGACATGTCATCAAGAATAATGTCTATCTTCTTAAGTACTAAAATATACATTAGTCTTTATTATTGTGGTATTTGGGATGCCAGATGTGTTTCAGATACATTTCTCTAGTGAGAAACATTATTTGCACCTCTCGAATACAGTATCACTAAATTCTAATTCTCTGTATGACTTTTTATAAAAGGCGAAAGGTGTTTTGGTTTGGGTTTTTTTATTTTTATTTTCCACCCTGAACCATTTAGTCTCACTAGGAACTTAAACACTCAGTTGAGTTCATATTTGATTTGAGACTATTGTGGTATTTCATTTATCACAATAGTCTGCAATTTTGGAAATACATTTAGCTCCCATTGGATCATAGTCATTCATGCTGCTTATGTTTTTAAACTTCTGCTTCAGAAACATTAAAGAAAATTGATGTTTGGATTTAGATAACTTCTGACTTGAGGTTTATAGTTTGAATTTCAAAGTGATACCTCTTATTACCACTTAATGTTCTATGCATATTTGAGAAAGTAATTAGAATGAGATACTTTTATTTTAGACTCAACTTCAGTGATTATTATTTTATCAAATTAACTGTTGAGAGGAAATTTTAAATTCCAAGGCAGTAGCTTAGAGTTTGTGGTATGGTGGCTTACGGTCTCCCATTTTGTAATGAGTCATTTGGAAGCCCACCACGTACCTTTCCCTTTGCATTCCTGATGACATACAGTGCGTGTCCAAAAAAAAAAAAAAAAAAAAACTTTCAAAATTAAAGAAAACAAGACAATGAGATTCCATTTTTCATTCATTAGTGTAGCAACATTGCTTAAGTTTGATAATTTCTGGTGCTTGTGAGGATTTAGAGAAAGAAGAATTCTGCTTTGTTGGTGCCACCACTTTGGCAGACAATTTGACAATATTTTTCAAAATTGTACTGTATATGACTTTGACTGTGTTAGTTTCCTTCTAGGACTTTATTATATATGGTGTCTTAGTTATGTATGATCGCATTAAAATGATCACAAAGCTTAGCAGCTTAAAACAGCATGTACTTTTTATGTCACAGTGTCTCTGAGTACAGGAATTGAAAGTGGTTTAGCTGTTGGTTGGGGTTCAGTGTTTCAGGAGTTGCTGTCAAACTGTCAAAGCTGCTGTCTGTTCAAAGCATGACTGAGACTGGAGAATTGATTCCAGAGCTCATTCCTGGGGTTGTTGGGAAGTCTCAGCCTCTCACCATGGGAAATCTTCACGCCAGGGCTGCTGGTGTCCCCCAAAGCCTCTGAACTCAGAGAAACAGAGCCAGTGAGAGAGAGAACCTCTAAGAGGGAAGCTGTAATCTTTTATGATCTAATCTTGGAAGTGACAAGGCAGCATTTCTGCCATAGACTCTTGAACGCATAGACTAACCCTAGGGGAAAGGGTGACATAAGGGTAGAATATCAGAGGCTGGAATCCCTGGGGCCACCTTGAGCCTGCCTGCCACAAACAGACACCTAAGCAGTATCACCAAACTGAACAGCCAGCTGTGTGTGAAGTAATGGTGCATGGTAGTGTGGAATATATTATAGCTGTTAAGAAAGAATAAGATCCATAGTTTCATAAAGGAAAATGCTTTAAATTATAGTAGTAAGTAAAGAATGATAATAGGAAATTGTATTGGGTGATACTATGTACCCCCAAGTCCTCATATACTTTTCATGGGGCTGAGTCTGGCATTTGTGGTCAGTTTGTTGTCTAGCACTGGGATTAGTGATGTGAGCACTGGACCCGCCCACGAGTGGAGCTGACATACAGTGTAAGGGAGATGTGTCTTCCTCTTGCTCGCTTCCGCCTGCACTCTCTCTCTTGCCAGCATGCCTTGCTGTTGCAGTGGCCATGAATGGCGACTCCACCACACCACGCTGCCTTGGAGCCAACTGAATATGGACTGAAATTCCCAAGAAACTGTAAGAAATAAATCTTTCCTTCCTTTATTTTGGACATCAGGTATTTTGTCTCAGCAATGAGTGAAAAGTAACTAAGACAGAAATGATGTATAGTTTAAAGTATTTTACACAAGTTTTAAAATAGATATGTGTATTATGTGGTATGGCATTCTCTTTAGTAGAGCAAAAAAACGTTACCAGTGATTGTTTCCCTTTTTTTCCTCTCCCTCCCCTTCCCTGAAGAGGAATTTTTAGAAGTTCAGAATTAGGGTCCCCCAGTCTGTTGTGATGCTCCTGTCACCCTGCCTGTTTCAAGCACTTTGGTCCTACACCACACAGGTCTTTCCTTCCCAAGTCCTGGGCTACAGGCATCATGAGGGCTGTAATTGTTCCTTCACTGGCCTCTGTTTTTCACTTACAGGAAGTTTTCCTGTGTTCAGTTTGCAGACTGTGTAATGCAGACACTTTCTGCCTCAGTGTCCTCAACCAGTGAGGCAAGGAGTTTTGTTTCAACAAGTTTTTGCAAGTTCCAAAATGCCTGGTCTATCTGGAATCTCATGAGTCACTAGAGCTTTGTCTCACTGAGGTCCCTCCCAGCTTACTATCCCATCTAAAATTCTCTTCACCCCAAGCAGCCCTTGAGGCACTGCCAGCCTGGCTCCGTTTTTTTTCTAGAAGCAGCATGTTTCTTTCCAGCCCTAGGGAGAAAAAGCTTCAATGAAAATTCTCCTTTGAGTTATAAATGGATGAAGTTTTATCTTTTGGTCTGCCAACTTCTGTTTCTTACTGTTACATCCTTGTGATCAGTTAAGTATGAGGACATCTGCTAGATGCCTCCACCCAGATCAGGTTCTTTCAATATAGCATTCCTTTGATTTGTTCTTTCCTTAAATACACATTTAGCAGACACCATGTTAAGAATTGGAGAGGTCATTGTAAGCAGAAAGCCATGGTCCCTGCACTTGTGGCTGTTACCATCTAAAGAGAGTTGATACCACTCACACGTACACAGCAAGGAATTGACTACCTACTCCTTACACACTTCTGTAAGTCCTGCAAATGAAAAGGCCAGTTGAGTGTGTGATGCAGAGGGACCTGATGGGTCAATGAAATGTTATACAGTGCTTTGTACAAAGAAAATCATGTACGCTGTGGGTGGGCAGATTTAAGGCAGCCTTCAGGTATATGCAGACCTGTGGGCACAGAATTGGGCACACGGATAGAGCCATTTTCTAATTTACAGAGAGGAATCTTTGTTTCCAGTTAAACACAGCCCAGCACCAGAGTACAGGACTTGGCTGGTAGAACAGCTTCCTCACCCCAGCACCCATCCTGTGCCTTGACTAGAAGCCCTTATTTAGAATGGTCTGACTGACTGGTTGACATGGAGGAGTAGGGAAGGACTGAGGTGAAACATGAAGGATGGAAGAGGGATGGCGAGGAAGACCACCAAGAGAAAAATGGATATGAAAGAGTCACCAAATTAAAGAGAACCTAGGCTATTCCAAGAACAGAGCCTAGAGAAGGAAAAGAGGGCAAGAGTAGGGAGAACAGGGCAGGGCCTCTTAGGACAAGTCTGTAGGACTGATTGAGCATAGCCTTGTGAGCCAAGCTGAGGAATTTGAACTGATATCATTGTTTGCTTTACATAAGGGTCTGAATTGTTTAACTTCCTTTTTTGTCTTTATGTATAATAATTCTTTGCTTATTTAAACTTAGTTTTATAATACTACTCTTTTCCCAATTAAAGATACATACAAACATGGGTTCTCTCTGTCTCTCTCTCTCTCTCTCTCTGATATCTGTCTCTGATCTCTGTCTCTCATCTCTCTCTCTCTCTTGCATAATGCGCATGTGTGCCTAAGGTGGGTTCTTGGGTTTGCTTCTGGGTGCATGGTTTCTGAGAAATACAAGGAAGAAATCTATGAAATCACAAGGAAGCTCTGTTCCTTTCCTGAGGACCAACACAAACACAAGCACATATGCACCCAAAGGAATTTTTTCTCCCACATACAAAGTCAAAGGAATAAAGCTAGATATATTTGTGTATTTTATTTTGGCAGCATTTCAGGCATTTAAAATTTTAACTCATACTTAAAGTCAATTTTAAAAATTGAATGAGCTAAATGAACGTATCATTCATGAGGACAACTATCAAAATGAATATACTCTTCTCCAGGAAAATACTTAGACAAGAATCTCAGTAATGTTTTTCTGACATTCATAACAATCTCAAATGTTGACCTAGAACATCAGAAATGTGACACTCCAAAGTACACATGTGATATGATTGGAAACAAATACCTGCTGCCTCCTCACTGTGTCCTTTATCACTACCCCTCTGCACTCTCCTACCCCTTCTGACCTCTGCACAAGGTCACCACAGAGTATCTGAAACAAGATACTCTTGTCTGGGCCTTGCATCCAAGTCTATTTCTCAAATGTCTGCTGACATCTACTGGGGTATCTTGGTCTGTGGGTTCTCAGAGAGAGAGGGCCAGCTGGTGCCAAGTAAATCAGGTGCTTTTAGGAAGTGAGTGATCTACAAACCTCAACAGATATACACATACCACTGGTTTGGGAGAATAGGCAGGTTAAAGTGGCCCTAAAAGAGGAAGTGAACCATCGAACTATCATAGTGGATCCAGCTCAGTAAGTGTTTAGTGATAAGTTTCATTTATGCATTCAATTTCACACTCACCATAGACTCATAAGTGGTATACTGCTGTTTAGTCTTTATTTTTAAATTTTATTTTAAAGAGGATAAAACCAAGGAAAACAAAACCAACCAAAACAAACCAGTGTAAGTGGCGCAGGACTTCAAAGCAATATGAAATCAATAATGGTTACCATAATGCCTCTCACTGTCCTCAAAATAGCTGCAGATACCCTCAGACATAGTGAAAATCAGACAGAACAGAACAGAACCAACAAAAACAAAACAATGAATGCAATAAAGGACTTTAAAACAAGACAATTGTAAATCCAAATTGGTTACTATAATATATCTTGCTATCTTTGAAATAACTGCTCTTGCCATTAGATATAACAAAATCAAACAAAACGAAACAGAACAAACCCCAACTCAACAAAACAATGAAAATGATCCAGGACTTCAAAACAAGACAATAGGGAATTAACAATTGCTGCCACCCTCAGAAAGAGATCCCCCCTAGATGCCACACTGCGTACTGCCATCCTCTGAACCTATGATCAGACCACTGACTCTACACCTGCAAGGTTAGTGAAATACCAAAACATCCCATGCATCAAATTGCATTTCACCTCAATAGCTATCATCTCAGCCTGTTTTTCTCTGGATCAGCTGGTTGCTTACAGATGTGGGGGGGATTGGCTCTTCTTGTTTGCCAGCCCACACACCATGAGGGGCTTGGGTCTGGTTGTCCTCACTCTGGTGGTGGCCTGTGCATGGCACTGGTTCACATGGAGGGCTTGCTTCTTGGTGAGGCTTTGTTCTCTCACCCCACAGTCCATGAATGGCACTGACTCATGGGGAAAGACTTGGGTCTGGCTGACACTGCTATTTATTCTTAAATCACAGAAGTCACTACCTGTTTACTGTCTGCCTGACTCGGTGCTATACATTTTAAATGAACTCTCCTACCTTGTCTTTACAGACATGTGTATGGCTTTTCTCCCAGTTTACAGAAACAGGCTTAGAATTCATTAATAAGTGATGGCTTACAACTCACCTATTAACTGGGATATTGTATCTCATTCATTTACATACTTGATGAATAAGACAAAAAGGAAGAAGGATTTGTTTTTGCTCGTGGTTTCAGAGGATTCAGTCCGTGATAGCGGGCTCCAAATGGGGACATCATGGTAGAAGGATGTAGCAGAAAAAAGCTGACAGCCAGAAAGCAGAGCAAGAAAACAGTGCCAGAGACAAAGGGGTCAGAAACCAGATATAGTGCCCAAGGTCATGCTTTCATGACCCAACAAGTTGCACTCAAAAGTGCTTTTCTAATGTGGTAGGCATTTCTTCATCTAATAAAGTTGGCATCACTATCACACGAGCCCTCATTTTAATTAATTCTAAATAAATAAATCAATGAATGTCTCTGCCTCTTCTATGTGGGATCATACCCCTTCCCTATTTTGATAGTCAACTTTAAAAGCATCCCATCTTTATCTGATAGTCGACTTTAAAAGCATCCCAGCACTACCTTGTGACTCTCCATTTGCCACACCCCTCACCCACCCTGTTCTGACTTTCTGTGGGATCTGTAACTGGACCTCTGATACCAAGAAGCCAGCAGTGCCAGGCAGAGGCTCCCTTGATCCTTTGCTGGTTTCTGCCAGTCAAAGCCAATGGCCCTGATGTGTATCCCTAGCTAGATGCTGTTTTTGTTATAAAGAAGCGCTTCTATTCTGAGGAACGGTGTTATGATGTGGGAATGAATGCACATGCGTACACACACACCCCATCATGCACATATGCACAAACACCTGCCACCTTCCTATTCCAGACTCCAGGGCCAGGGCAGCCTTCTTGTACTCCTAAATTATTTACTTCTGATGAGATCTCACATTTCAATTTTACTCTCAATTCATTAGGGGACAGAGGTATCCTGACGTGAAGTTTGACTAAATCAGAAATTCTGAGTAACGGGTTCTCTCCTCCAACAGGAGGCATTCTTCCGATTTAGCTGAACAAGTCTCTGGCAGGAAAAATAATCTCCCTGGCACAAGATGGTGTTTCATGCAAATTACACAGTGCAGACCGCCCACTGGGCCTCCAGGCCATCTGGACACAATGGCCTCCTGAGGTGAACTCTCTGTAGCCCCAGGCAAAGACTCCTGCTAGGGAGAGATAAAGCTTCCCTGCCTCCTTTCTTCTTTGTTTCCAACTGTACCCTAATCTGTAAGAAAAGGTACCCTATTCAGTAATTGCTGTCTTTTCTCCCTCAGACCCCACCAGACACAAACTGACAGGCACATGCGCACACACACACATATGCACAGAGGCATACACAGAGGTTCACAGTGTAGCTCCTTACAGGGCTTTCTTTCGTGTCTCAGCCAAATGAACTGAAGCAGCAAGCACTGGATACACCTGTGGGGTGATGAGTATGGTATCGGGGACCCCCCAGTGATGCTGACTGGCTCTGGTATGGTCCTGCGTGTTAACAGCAGGTCCACAAATGCTGTACTTGCTACCACAGCAAAGGACAGTCCTGAGACTCTTCTGAAATGGGAGGCTTTTTGTTCCAGAAAGTTGGTGTCCAGTGGATGTAGGCAGAGGAGAGGAGCCTGGGGCCTCTCAAGTCAGTCTGCAGGAAGGGAATCAGGGGCTGCCCCTTGGTTATTTAAAAACAAAACAAGAAGGAAGGAATCTTCTACCATCATGACTGTTGTGACCACTGCTCCTCATTGTTTCAGGATTGCAGTCACATAACGATTCTAACCAGAATGTCTTAAAAAGTCTTTATGTTTTATTTGGAACAGTTCAGTATGTTGAGGAAGAATGCCAGAAAGTACAATCAGACTTACCAAGAGTGGAAGGGCAATACCTGCAGAGGGATTAGGTGCAGTGCCACCAGCAGGGGAAAAACATTAACCATACTCTCTTTTTTAAAAAACATGATCCTATTGTTAAGGAGGGTGGCTATAATTTTAAAAGGAGACAAGATGAATGGAAGACTGTCTTGGCTTAGAATCCATTTCTATTTTTTTCCAACTGAGTCACTCTGATAAAAGCGGCCCAAGCATCACAAGACTTACTAACCTTTATGTCATTTCCCTTCCCACTCTGTTCCTGAAGTGGCTAGCTTTTTTTGTAGTATTTTTTATCTTGCTTCAAACAGTATATAGCTTTTCCCCATTGACAAACATTACATTGACTTACGAGTCAACCTGCTATTTGCATGCATGTGAGCTGCCCTCTCCTCCCATCTTTGCAGTGTCAAATTGGAATTCAGTGTCTGTGTCTTGGCCTCTTGATTCTCCTGAATATCAATGTGGGGATCATGAATTAATCATTATTGTTCTTAGAATATTGGGTTAGCCTGAGAAGCCCAATTTGAAACATCATTCCCTTGCGGCTTTAATTTTTTCATTTAGAAAGTATTCAGATTTATTTTGGTGCTCTTTGATTGCATCCAGAGCCCCTTAGATTAATTTTTTAAAAGTGATTTTGTTTTAACTTAATATACCACTACCAATAGTTGGCAGTACTACCAGACTGTAGCTGATGGAGCATTCTAGATTAAATCACTGTGATTGGGTGTGGCTGTTCAGATAGGAAGCGGGGAATTCTGGTGGCACATTACCAGCATGCAGCTGTCCTCAAAAGAATCCACTGAAATAAACCCTTGTTTATATCAATTCAGACATGTCTGTATACACTGTCTCATATATATCCTGTTTTATCTGTTTGGCATTCGAAATGATGAGAACTAAAGACTGCTGGTTGCAGTGTCGATGGCCAGCTTTCCAAGGGCCACGTTATTCCAGCCCATTTCCTATCTCCTCCTCCTTCCCACTTCCCATTAATTCATGAGCATCCTTAAAGCAGAAAGTACTTTAGCTTTCTGTTTTCCACTCCCACTAACTCCCTCTCACATCTGTCCCAACACTTCCTAGTGAGAAGCCTTTATCATGTATGCTATGGAATGTAGCATCTTTAGTATTCCCCCAGTACACTGCTTTTATGATTTCTGTGACTTCCATTTGTGTGAATAATGGCTGCTGATTTCACTCACAAGACTTTCGGAACATTTGATCCTGGCAAGGTGATAAAGGGTGCATTCTTTCTTTTATTTCCTAGCATAGCTACTAGGGCTGTTTTTTTAAAATGCCCATTTCATGTGACAGGAATTTCTAAGTTTAAAAAAAAAACTGTACATAAACTATTATGTCATGAACAAAAGCACCTTGGAATCTTTAGGAAGATCTTTGGGGATTAACCTACCGCTCTTCAGCACCCCAGACACAGGGTCCATTAACTGCTAACACCATTTCTGATGAAGAGAGGAGAGCTGTCCCCCCGGGCGCTGGGCATCTGGGCACAGATCCTTTATGTGAACTTAGGCCAGGTGCTTCAGCTGTCCATTTCTCTGAAATAGTGTTGGTAGTAATAGCAGTACTTCCTTGTGCAGTTATTGACAGTGTTAAGTCAGTTATACATGCCAAGCCCTTTGAACTATACTAGCAAGAGTCAAGTGCTCACTCACTACTGGGTGGTAATGCTGGCTCTAGGTGGAATCATGGAGTGAAAGAGAGAGGCAGGACTTGACCCATGCTGATTGGGTAAGAGTCCAGAATGTGTCAATACCTATCCCTCTGAACATTAAAATTAAATTAACAGTATTTTCTGAGCTTGAGTTTCCTTCTCTATAAAATGTGGATAAAGTGTTTGTCCTTAACATCTACTTGCTGTTGCAGGCAGTAAGAAAAATGCCACATTATTTAAAGGGTTAGCAAGAATTCATGTAAGGTGGCTGGTGTAGAGCAGATATGCCTCAAACAATCATGATTAGTCACATTGTCCTCATACTTGAAGAGGCCAAAAAAGGAGAATATGCTTCTTTTGCCTTGGGAGATAATACAGCACTATGCTTGTCACATTAGTACTTAGTGGATATTAGGTTATTTGGAAGGTAATTTAGGCTTACAGCTTCTAGGAACCAGGAAAAGGACATCATAAGCTTTTTTAAAGGTAGAGATTCAAAATCTTCCATTATCCTACCAAAATGAATCAGATGATATGTGTAAACTTTAATAGCACAACTATGCTGGTTCATGTAAGCCAGGAGAAAAAGCGCATTAGAATCTTTTTAAAACACTGTTAGGTTTCTTTTCTGCAGACAAAGGAAAGTCATAGAGGGATCCAATCTCCTTGTGGTCACTGACCCTAAACACTCCAGGCAGGCATGTCACAAGTCCCTCTAAAGCAGATTTTCTCCACACTGTGAGTTCGAGGCCAGCCTGAGCTACATAGTGAGACCCTGTCTGAAAAAAACAAAACAAAACAAAAACAAATAAACAAAAAAACAGGCTTCCCAGAATTCCCCAATGTAATAGACATCATCACTAGCTTACCACCTCTGAAAGATGTCAGTCCCTTACAGAGATGCCCCTATGAAATTAATTCTTCACTTTTACTAAAAGTAATTATTTTATCATGTACTGAGATAGTGACTAGTGGAAGCTCTCAAATTGCCTGTTTTAATGAAGAGATAGAAATTACTTTTAACTAGTGTTCCAGTTATCTATATGTGTATGACAGTCTCTCGTGTGTTTAAGAGTCTTTTTGAAAACAGTTTTCTTAATTCTGCTAATTTTTGCCTAAACACTCTTTGTTTACAATACTATTTGTGTTCTCTACGAGAACTCTTTTGCTAAATAGAGATATTTTTTCAGCCTTTGTGGAATAATTCTATTTTAATGGAGATCACCTTGACAAAGGCATTTTCCATATTAAGAATAAATTGTAGTGGTGAGTTTGCCTAGTGCAAAGAGAGCCTACCAGTGCTAGAGTGAGAAGCATGTTAATGTACTTCAGAGCTGATTCTCTCATCCAACCATCTGCCTACCTCAGAGACATAATCAAACCCGCTGCCACAGTTGTGTGGTGACAAGGCCTGAATTTGGCCAAACAACCCTGAACAGGGCTATGGTTACTTTCCTGTAATCCAAGTATACAGTACCTTTAGGACCACATGCATCAGTGACAAGATGAAGGTCAAAAGATATAAATCAGTTAAAAGGCATAACCAGATCACACAGTGTTACCTCTGTACCTAACTCAAAGTATTTACTCTCCTAAATCTGAAAAGTAACTTTTCATTCAAAAGTCTGACTTTGTTGAATAGAGATGGTTTTAGGGTATCTTTAAATATGATCCTGTAGTGTCCCCTCCCCCATTTTCCTTCACCAGGCATGGTGGTACACACAAAAAGTGGTACACACAAAAAGTCCCAATTACTCAGGAGAATGATAAACTTGAAGCCAGCCTGGACACCTTAGCGAGACTGTGTCTCAAAATAAAACAAAAAGGACTGGAGATGTAGCTCAGTAAAAGAATGCCTTGGATCAATCCCCCATTACCACCATCAAAGGGAAAAATCATCTAGGGTCAGTTTTTACCCACCAAAAGGCTTTTAAGTTTTGTTTTTTAGTTGATATACCCAAATACCAATTTAATCATTAACAAATAAGAAAAGACCTTTGTGTTATGTATGCTGCTGAAACCTATTTCCGAGAACAGACTAAATGATGCCAGAAAACAAGTACATGGTATAATTCACATGGTTTCATGGATAGCAGGAAAACTCATTTAACCTTGGCATTCTGAAAACTGTCAGATCTTCTAATCGTAAGTAAAAATGATCTTGGACTTGAGAAAACAAGGAAAAAAAGTATTTGTGTAATTTTCAAGACAGGTAATGTTTCTGATAACAAAATGGAGTTGGCTGTTCATTTTCACCTTTAACCACAGTAACATAGTGACAGCTCTGCCTACACCCTAGGAAGGCTCCTGTAAACTTGGATCAGCTCCATACAGATTAGCTCACATTTCTGTCTGAGCAGGTTATCAATCAGCACATGCTCACTGGGTTCCTTGGCCTAGCAGCTGTGTAAAATTTCAAAGCAGCATAGAAAGGCAGTGCCTTGCATTTCAAGTTCTTTGCCCAAGTGGAAGAAGCAATGGATGAAGCAGTCACAGAATAATTACAGTAACATGGAAATACCTCCTTGTCATTTGTCTACACAATGTCTTTCAGCACAGATGATTCTTTATTTCCTATTTAGAAACACATACTAAAGTGCTGAAAATTTGTAACTGCTGGAATTAATTATCTTTATTCATTCAAAAAGTAAACATTTACTCTACTACTAAAATCATTTGTGTAGAAATAGGTGGATCTCTACAACAAATAATTTTTTAAACTACTAAAGAAAGTACTGGAAAGCAGATGCATTTTTATCTGTGTTTAATTTCCTATTGTATGATCTTTGGGGTTGTTCCATGTGCCATGGCTTTCTATGTGTTTAACAACATCACATTTCCTACTTTACATGGAAACTATGTGGTTAAAATTGTGTCAGTTTAGTATGAGCACTACTGTGCTTCCTAACCTCCCTAGTCTTATGTACTTGCTATATCCTGATTTATTAACAAGTACTTGGGTAGTACAGCTTAATTGTGGAGCAAGAGTTAGAAGTCCTGATTGCTAGTGTTTTTGGTTCTACTAATTTGATTTTATTCTTCTTTTATGTCACACATTCTGCTAACTCGTGGGAGACACAACTCTTTACACCATCAATAATGCAGTGCAGCAGAGACACCTTCTCTGGGTTTAACACCTTCATTTCATTATCTTTTAATTAAGTTCTTGGACATGCAAGTAGAAAAAGAAAACAATGGATAATTCATGCTTTTGCATGAATAAGAATTAACCATAATTATATTTTTAAATCTCTTATCCAGTAAAATATAGTGTTGGTTAACAGTTACCAGATTGAGGTTAAGCAAATTTTAATTAAAAATTATAAGGTCACCTTACCCCACTGCAGTACCACATACAACTCAGAGAACACCAGATTGACAAAACCCTTAAAATTGTTCAACAGCACCCCCTAGCATACATAATTTTAGGCTATCAGAGTAGGAAGCAAATTCTGTCTTTTAGTCTCTAAAGCATATTTTTTTTAACATGTCTGGTTGCATGGACTTGTTCTTCACACTATCCCTGAATTGATTGTCTGGAAGAACCTATGAACAGAGGGTATTATAATCCAACAAAATAACTTTTGTGCATATATTCGAAATATTTTTGCTTTAACTCTGGCTATCTGTATCCATTGCCTCTGTTTTGGTAGATTGGCTTAAGATCTTTCTTTCTTTCTTTGTTTCTTTGTTTGTTTCTTTCTTTCTTTCTTTCTTTCTTTTTTTCTTCTGGTGTTGAGTAAGTCATCTAGGGAAGAGAAGAAAAAATCAAGCTGGGGAGGTTTGGACATCTTCAAGGTAGACCTATGTGTGTTTGGTGAGCGTCTAGGACACAGTTTCTGACTTTGTGATCTTGGGCAGGATATTTTACCATCCCGTAACTTAGTTTCCTCTTCTATAAAATGGGTTAATAGAAATAATACCTGTCTCCGGAGCTGTTACAGTTAATGAATTGCACATAGTGAATTCCCAGTGATGGTTGGCAGTCATTGTTAGCATTATTTCACCAGCTACCCTTGGGTGTAGTTGTGATCTACATCTTGGGTTCTGTCATCAGTGAGTTCAAACCCTCTGAGAGACATTGGTCAAATTATTGAAACTTCTCATCTCTAAATGAAGTTAATAAAAACAACTGTTGTATGTGACAATAGAATTAGAAAATACATACAAAATACCTACACTGGACTATATGGAATAGGTAGAACACAGCTGTCGGACTTCATAGAATAGCAATAGTAATCCTCAGATGCTAAGAGAACGGGAGACCACAGTATCAGTATTCTGTAAATCAGCAGAGAGAATGAATACTGACTTAGCTAATGCAAGAAAGCCAGTTATAGAAATGACAAAGGCTCAGGAATTTCTACCTCCAGATATCTCTGTAAATGCAGGAGGTGATAAAGCTTAACAGAATTGATTGAAAGTTGTTTAAAAAGGAGACCCTGGTGTCACCAGCCTCATTCCTTACAGACAGATCCTATTAAGGGCAAGAAAACTAAAATGAAGTGAGGGCTTTTAGTGAAAACCTGCATTCTGAATGCCAAGATCATTTGTTCTCATCCATTTGACTCCCAGGATGCTGGCAGAAAAGTATAGATTCTCCAAGTAGAAGACAAGATGTACCTTCTCTCTTCAGTTATTGCTTTAGTCACTTTTTCATTGCTAGCACAAAATACCCATGGCTCACAACTTAATGGAGCATAAATTTATTTTGGCTCACAGTTTTAGTCCATGGTCAGCTAGCTTCAAGGCAGAAACAGGATAGCAGAGAGGCATGGCAAAGATAAAGGTGCTCAACCCATGGCAGCAGGGAGCATTGAGTTAAAGGAATGTACCTTCAAGTCATGCCCCCAGTGACCTGCCCCTTCCTAGTGGGCCACAGCTCAGTATCATTATTACTACTAATAAAAACAAAATGATGCACCAAAAAGAATCTAAGAATTATGGAACAGTTGTCATGTTCCAGGTACTTGCATTATCTCATTTTATCTCATTTAATGATATAATAGCACTTATAAAAGATACTCTTATCTCTTTCATAGATTAAGAAATTGAGACTCTGAGAATTTAAGTAATTTCTAGACAGAAAGTGCAGAGTTTCCTTCTTTAAGATCTGGCTACCTCAGAGCCCCAGTTTCCTAGACTCCACACTGAATCTATTTTCTGGATACCAGTTCTTTCCCATCCAGGTCATTACACTCATTAAGGCTCCTTCAACTGCTTTTGGTTTCTAATCTAACTTCATTTCCTCTCACTAGAAAATTATGTGGGATTTCTCTCTGTTAAGTGAATTGGAATAGGAATTATAAACAAACCCAAGTGTCATTATTTTTTCACCTAGTTCACTCTGAGTTCTCAAAATCCACAAGCATCTAAAAGGCTCTGCACATGTGAGCCTGCACGTTGCTAAGTCCTTCATATCAAACCTTTATGGAATCTGGAGTTTTTCCAACACAACCAAGCCCATAGATCACTGTTGTTGAGTAGATTATGAGGCACAGCAGTTGTCCTTTAAGATTATGAGTTATGTAAATGTTTTCCATCTTATTAGAGTGCAACTGGAAAAACTGGCTTCCCATATACCAAAGACTAAGACTAGACCCATGTTTCTTACTGTGCACTAAACTAAAATTGAGTTGGTCAAGGATCTAAACATTAAAACAGAGACACTAAACCTACTGGAAGAGAGAATAAGTAGGACTCTTGAAGATATACATATAGGCAAAGATTTCATGAACAAAACCCCAATTGCAAACGAAATAATACAAAGAATCAACAACTTGGATCTCATCTTATTTAAAAGCTTTTGCACAGCAAAAGAAATCACCAGTAGAGTGAAAAGACAACCCAGAGAGTGGGAAAAAATTTAAACCAGTTGTTCCTCAGACAAGGGGCTAATATCTAGAATATATAAAGAATTGAAAAAAACCAGACACCCCAAAAAATCAACCAACAGCAAATGCTGGAGGGGCTGTGGAGAAAAAGGAACCCTTCTCTACTATTGGTGGGAGTGTGGACTGGTGCAACGACTGTGGAAATCAGTGTGGAGATTCCTTAGAAACTAAGATTAGAGGTCCTATTTGACCCAGCTATTCCCCTTCTGGAAAAATGAAAACCTTATACCACAGTGATCCATCTGCACTCATGTTTATGGTAGCACAGATTTTAACAGTTAATCTTGGAAACAACTCAAATCCCCATCAACCTCAAAATGGATAAAAAGATATATATATATATATATATATATATATATATATATATATATCTGTCATGAAGATGGATGTACTTGAGACATTTCTAGGTGAACACACCTTGAAGCCATCCTCTTAAGTAAAATAAACTGGTCACGTGTGTGTAAATATTACATTATTTCTCTGGTGTGAGAAATTGAAAGTGTAAATAAGGACCAAAGTGTATAATAGGTATTGTGAAATAGGAAAAAATGGTTCAAAAGAATGGGGAACTAGAGACGGAGGAGAGCGGGAAGGGAAAAGAATAAAGTGATAAAAGAAGAATAAAATGGAAACAAGGCTTTGTAAATAAGGAGGGAAAGAGGGGTTGAAGGAAGGGGAGGGGATTGGGAAAAAAAGAGGAAACAGCATATATCATATGTAGGTACAAATTCCCTTTGATGAATATGATCATTATGTATATCTAAATTGTACTACAAACTTAACTTAAAAATATAAGAATAAAGAAAGGACATTTAAAAGATTCGATGAAACTGGCAAGAAAATATTTAAAGTTCAGGAGCGCCTTGGAGCTGAACACTCCCTCTGATCTTTTTTTCCCCCTCTAATCTTTGTGGCCAGTTTTATTTTGAGTGAAATGAAGGTTGCTGAGCATTGTGGCACAGAGGTAAAGGAGGACAAAGTCCAATTACTTGTTCCTCAAGCACTTACTGAGTGCCTGCCACTGTTATATATTGTAAACAAAGACAGATAGGACACTGTCAAAGGGCTTACATTTTATTAAGCTGAAATATTTAAAATAGTTCATAATAAGAAGAGACAGATGTATAAGCAGAGTGACAGGTTTCAACTAGGGACAGTAAGGGAGGAAGTGGTTCTCCCAGGGAAGATGAGGATGTTATCCTTGAGTTTTCCTTTGCCAGGTGGGGTGCACCAGTCAGCTTTGTCTGACTTCTGCAGCTCGTATTGGTCCAAAAGGACGTGGAGTTGTTCAAGTGATTTAGAAGCAGCCCAGCAGGTGGTGGCTACTTAAAAAGATGCAACAGTTCACATTGCCAGTTCTCACTGGTCTTTAAATAGAAGGGTGCAAATTTTGGGGGACATGGTTGAAAGTCCTCATGTACACCATTTAGCAAAGTTCTGTTACCCTCCTCACATTTTGACAGGCTTGCTTTTTCTCTTCTTTGGAAGCTTAAACAAGGAAAACACTTAATTCATTTGAATATAACAGTGTTGTTCTTCTTTCAAAGAAAGTCACCTAAGTATCTTACTGTCTAATTTGGAAAAGAAAAAATTAAAAAACAAAAATTCTCTACAAGACCTGATAATAGAAACTGGTCATGGTCTGTTGGTGCTTTTTTGGAAAAGGATCTCACTGTTACCAGTTTAGGAAGAGGTAACGGTACTGTGGAGATGACCATGACAGCCATCTGTGCTAAGTCTGAGCCCAAAGAATCTAAGCTTTGAGAGTACCTTATAGTTAAAAACAGCATGATGACCCATTAGTCCATCTAAATCATTCCCTAGGATTACAGTTTTCTTTTGACCACATGTAATGGGCTTTTATTTGAAAGAAGAACTGTTACATAGTTATGTAAAGCCACTCTACCTGAGTCAACATGGAAAACAGAATTAGGTAGAGATAGCAAACACATGTTTATGATTTTTTTTTGTTTTTTTGTGTTTTTTTTGGTGGCACTGGGGATCGAACTCACAACCTCACACCTGCCAGGCAGGCTCTTAAGCCACTGAGTCAAACTCCCAGCCCTTTTGAGACAGGGTCTCACTATGTAGCTTAGGCTGGTCTTGCACTCACGTTGTAGCCCAAGCTGGCCTCAAAGTCAAACGCTCCTCCTACCTCAGCCTCCTGAGTGCTAGGATTAAAGGCGTGTGGCACCACACCTGGCTACATCTTTATGATTATTAAATAAGGCTTATGTTAACAACACTGATAAACAAACTGTTGGCAGGAGTGAGGGAAGTCCTGATTTGTATTGTTTGCCAATTTCCATAGTGTAAATTCTTCCACCCCCAATTGGCCTACAAAATTCCTTAATATTTAACAGTTGGCTCTCCCTAGTAAGAACTAGCTTAGTCACACCATTGGATACATGTATTATTTAGCTATCTTATATAACATTTTAGAAAATTTGAATTTGAAAGCCTGTAGAGAAGGCATGTTCTTACTAGTTGTTCCTGGTTTGTCTACTCCTCATCATTTATTCCAGGGCACATCATCCCTTTACATTGTCCACCTTGGCCTGCTTTTTTTTTTTTAATTTAAGCGAAGAAAAGAAAAAGAAAGACATATATAACAAAGACAACAAGCAAAAGAGACAAACGACTAGAGTAAATGCACAACAGTAACATTGCAGGTTTACAAAGCAGGATGATAGAAACTTGACAGTGGTTGCAATATTGCGTATTGTTATCTTTAAAATGGTTACTTACATTAACAGATATAGACATGTAAAATTGACCTAATCATATGAGCATTAATTGTTCTTTCTCAATAACGAATACATTCAGCAGTGTGTTCGTTTTAGTTATCTTACATATACATATATACAGATTTATATCCTTTCCTTTTCCCTTTGGCCTGCTTTCAGCTGGTACACGCAGTTACTCTTTCTGAGCATTGGCCACATGGTCATTTCCATGATTCTCTCCTGTGTCATTAAAATTATATGTCTCATCCAGGCCTAAATCTCATCTTTAAGTACTGGGACATAAGGTGGGACTTCAAAAATATGTGGAGGGAGATAGATCTCTTGCAAAGTGGAAGGAGACCAAGAAATGGAGGGAGCAGGGAAAGAGGATTGGGGAAGTAAAAAGATTTAATAATGTGTGTTATGTACATGTACTAACTCCCCACAGTGAATCATTATGTACTGCAACATGTACTAGTAAAAATTTTAAAAAATAAAGAAGGAGTATATATTGAGAGGGTTGCAAATACAGAGTTCTGATCCGATTTTAACCAATAACTCTTTCATCTTGGCAATTTATATCATCTGAGAGCCTGTCTTTCCTTAATGTTTTCCTTAATGTTCTTGTCGATTATAATGCCTGCCTCATATAGTTATGAGGGTTAAATGATAAAAAGTTGATAAGAATAATAGCAGAAGTAATAGTTGCGGACCAGGCTTGGCATTTTATCTGTATTAAATCAATTAATGCCCTAAGACCCTAGTGGCATCTGGCACTGGAGAAGAGGCATTCCATCAATGGTAACCATTATTTATATTGTTTTTCTTTATAATTATGAGAAACTTTAACAAGGAATCAAAAGTTGTTTTTTGTTGTCAAATTATCGTGGAAACATCAGTAAAATACATATATATGGCCTTGGTAAGAAGCAAATTAAACATGATTTGCTCTTTTCTAGCAGTTTATATTCTGTAACATATATCTGAGAGGGAGCTGAGGAGAGAAGTAGAGAAAATGCATATAGCAGTGGGCCCCAGTATATGTTGATTTGTCTGGATTTTGTTTTGTTTTGTCGCCTTTAGCATGTTTTCTACCAAATGACTGTTGGACAACAGAAAAAACCTTCACACTTGTGAGCTTTCAGTAATATACTGAAATTAAATTTTGAGAAATGGAGTAAAGCCTCTAGTGTTTTATTAAATTTTATCAAGAAACCTTGGTTTTTGGCAAGCTATCCCTTAAATCATTATTCACATGATAAAAAAGTGTCTGCTACATTTTGGTATGGCAGAACACAAAGTTTTATGAAAGAAACATTCTTCAGAAAAATGAATCCCACTTTGCCTGTTAGTCCCATGGCATGGTATTATGAACACAGGGTTGAAGGGAGACGTAATAGTTTAAAACATTGGCTGTTGTCTGTGATCTAGATGCTTGCAGGAGTCTTCCAGCATAATTAATTTGGTTTCTAAATGAGAAAAAAACGTCGTTTCTGTTAGTCTTTATTTCTGTATGTCGTGATAAACAGCCTTTAAACCATGAAGAAGAGGATGAGGAAGACAATAAGTAACAATGTGGAATATTACTGGTAACTTGGAATTAAGAATTAAAAGTACATTTTATTCCAGACAATTTAGAAGTAAAGATGATACATCCTGAAAACAAGAAAAAACTCAAAAAGTTAGCAATGCTAAGTTATTGTGAAAACTGATATCAGAGGCATCAGAAAAGTTTAAGTTGTTTCATGAAATGTGAGTAAAAAAGTAGTATTTCTAAATTTATATAATTTTTACATAATATATGATTTTAAATGTATATGCAGTTGTATCTGAATTAAGCTATATAAGTAGTTATTACTGGAATTCAAGGCCAGAAGCCTGACACTGGTGAGCCCAACAGACCAGATTTGGCCACTTGCTGCCTCAAGAGTTCAATCAGAAAGAGTCAGGTGGTGGTCAAGCTGAAAAAGGAATTTATTATTCAGTGTGGCCACTGAAGGAACAGGGGAACCAGCATCCTAAACTCTATCTTCCAGCATACTGACAAGCGCTTCCGGATTATATGAGGAAGGAACAAAAGTAGAGGCAAGAGGTATAAACAGTCAAGCTGTCATGGTCAAACTATGGTGTAACTGATCATTATCTCAGGTCTAATTCAGCAGGGTCCTTCCAGCTCTGAGGAAAGTGTTATTGCTTGAGGGAGCAGTTTGGTTCCCATCATGAAATGATTACCCCTCCTTCATATTGGATTTCCTCCCACTTGGGGTACCACCTCATTCCCATCACAAGATGATCAGCCTGCAAGAATGGCTGTTCCTGGAAGTTGAAGATATCTTAGTCTTATTGAACTGTTGTCAGTCTTAAAGAAGGATAGGAGAAGTTAGGTTTAGGCTAATCAACTTTGTATGACAAGTTTTTAAAGAGACACTCCTTACACAACTAACAGGAGTCTAACTCGAAGTTTATGATAGCAGAGGAGAGAGATGTAGGCCCAAATGAAGAGCTAGTGCTTTTAACAAAAGCAACTTTAAGTCCCTAGGCCCAAATCATCTAAAGGTTTCACCCACACCTAAGGAAATTACATAGTTGACCCCACACCAAGACATTTCTGAGGATCTCTTTAGAAAAACTAGAGCCACCTTATATTCAGATTTATATGGTTGATTAAAGCTTTTAAACGTTTATTTTACTTTTTATTCAAATAGGAGAGGATTTTCACTGAAGTGGAGAGGCAAGGAACAAGGGGACAAGAAAACTGACTCTTAAGATTAGTTTTTATATTAGGGCCCAGAAGGAGTGGGAAGAATGGAGAGAATGTGTTGAAATGTTCAGAAATCTCTTTTACATGAGGTAGACTTAGTAAACTCAGGTTCGTTATATTCAGTAATGAACCCCTAAGCTGAAGTCCCTTAGGAAAAAAGCTTGGAAGGAAGAGAAATGCGAGAGGCAGACAGGGAGCATAGATCATGTGTGCTGTCCTTACTCCCTGACAGGCCTCCAGGGGTCCCGCACCCAGCGCTGTCCCCCATCAACAATAAGTGCTCAGCTCAGATGTATTATTAGAATGTGGACCAAATTTGGGTGCAAAAGTAGAGAAACATAGTAAAGCTAAAAGCTTTTAGAAAGCTAAAAGGCTGAAAAAGGTAAACAAATGAAGAAACTCATGGATAAACATACCCCTTGAAAGCGTATCAGGATCAATTCTCTTTGCAATGTTTAGAATGAAAATATTTCTGGCAGCACATTTCTCTAAAAGGAGTGGGAGGAGAATGTGGCTTACTCTCTGTTGCTTGAGTATGGTAAATTTTAACTTTAAAGAAGTTTTTCAACCCTCTAACTGGTCTTTACCTCAAAGTTGGGCCAAGAATACCTCAATGTTACAATGACAGACTTGATAATTGATTGTCAAGATGATGTAGAAATATAGTGACAAAATTCATCCACACTGTGAAATAATTATAGCAGAGCAGAACTGACATTTATATTAGCTAAAAAGCTGGAAGGGGACAGTGTAAAACATTGACTTCCCTTCCTGTACTAGGACTTCCCATGGGAAGTGTGCAGGAGAAAAGCTAAACTTAAAATTAACCAGGACTAATCATAGAAGAGCTAGAAAACAGTAACCCATAAATATGTACAATGTTTATATTTTATGTATTACTTAAAAATGAATTTAATTTTGAAATGCTTGGAAAAAAAGCAGTTTTTCGCCAGTTCCAAACTTAAACCCATTGTATGTGAAGAATAAAAAAAAATTAAAAATCATAATGCATACAAGAAAGATTGTTACATGTCTTGTGTGAACATGTATATTAATAAAAAAAGTGCTGCAAAAAGTTTATCAGCACGTGAATTGAAGGTGCTATAGTGGCTGCTACTTCTCTTTTCCCAGGAAGGGTCCTGCCCCCTGCCGAGGCCACCTTTGCCATGATGGCAGGCACCTGGCTATTGAGGCTGATCTGTGCATCCCTAGGTTTCTGTACATGTGGTCAACAGGGAAAACTGTCCCGCCTGTTGGGCCACAGAGCTGGAAGAACTCAATCTCAAGTTGCCAAGAGGGTCATACATAAATGAAACCAAGATGGTAAGCAAAAATGAGAGGAAAAAGCAAGGGCATTGCTCGACTCTCTGAATCCAATTATGCCAGATCACGTCATTCCTACTAGGAAGGCCAATCAGTTACTCTTCTGCTTGAGCTAAATCAGTTTGAGTTTCTGGCACTTTCAACAGAGGGTTGGAGCATTTTCACAGCACTCTGTCCTTTCACTGTCTTGCTGGCTTCTCTCCTTGCCCTTCTCTCTCCTCATCAGCACCTCCCTCAGGATTGTCCCTGAGAACTGAAATTTCTCTCTGTTGTCCAAAGTCCTCTCGTATCTGCTACCTCCTGGCTCCAGGCTCACCATGTACAACCAGTCTATCAAAATGCTCGACTACAAATCCCACCCTTTATTCCCTCACAAGATAATTCCACTGGGCTCCTAAGAAGGCTCCTACCTCTGGTTCTCATTCTAGCTCTGCAGTGGTCTTTCTAGAGACTAGATTTGGTCATGTGACTTCATACTGGAAAACCTCCAGGGGCTTTCTGTTACTTCTAGAAAATTTTTGTTTGTCACTCCATGCACCAACTATAAGCTCACACGACTTTTCTCCATTTCCCTGAGTGCACCAGACCCTCAGGTGTCCAGGCCTCCAGCAGGTGCTCCCTCCACCTGCAGTGCATTGCCATAGCCCCACCCCACCCCACCCCACACACACATATACACACAAGACGAGGCTGTCACTTGCCCTACTTCCAAATAATTACTGAATGGGCTTCACACATATGGAAGATATAGTACATAAAGCCTGTTGTATAAAATGCTGCACATTCAAATGTAGCATGTTCAGAGTATATTTTCTTCCAATTTCTCCTGACTGTTCAGGCCATCCAGGTATAGACCTTGAAGCTTAACTTTTGTTCCTTTTTTTTTAAATGCATTTTGGTATTAATAGCCAGTCTCAGTTTCGTTGTTTTTTGTTTTGTTTTGTTTTTTGCTTACCCAGAAAATTACCTCTATTTGGAATATCTGCCAGTCCATTATGCACTCAGAAGTGAAGAAAAAGTACCTGTTTTTATCCAAATTTCATTCTCCTACCAGTCGCTCAAAGCCTACGTTATCTTTCATTTGATCACCATCATTTTCTACTAAAAGCTAAGCCAAAACTCAGGCTGTTTATTCTTCCTCTTCTATCTTCCCCCTGAATTCAGTTGACCTCAAATCTTACCACCTCTTATGTTATCATTTAGCTTTTGGCTTTTGTTTCTCTGGCATTTGCAACTGTTGTATGTCTCAAAGCTGAACAAGATACCTATAGTGTAATAAGCACTCACTGATTCTCTGACAACTCTCCAATCCCTCATGTATTCCCAGAGCTACTAATTTTTTGTCAATATAAGTGAGCATTCATTTGTTGTACACTTCCTGTATAACAGACAATCCAGAAAAGCAGGAACTGTGGAACACAGAGGTTATGGAAGCTGCTCAGGTCACACAAGTGCAAAATTGAAAGGTAGTTGGACTCAAGAACCCACCCTCACTGTGGTACTCCTCTTGTCCCCATTCAGCTCCCTGTAAAATCTCTCCTGACTTATAGGCACATTTTCCTGACTGCTCTCTGCTTCCAGCTTTGAAACATTCTGACATTTTATCAGAAGCTTCGTAAACTGCTTCAGTAGTTCCCCCTTGTTTCAGAAGATAATCTGAATGCTCAAGTGTGGACTTTTTCATGGTACAGCCCCCACTCACTTTGCCCCTAGTCCTTCTAACAGTCTTTCAAAACACTCACACTCTCTGCTGTCCCAGATTCCTCTGTGGCTCTCAGTGTCTGCATTCATCTTACTTTAAATAACTGTCGTACTGATTACTCTCTAAGAAGCTTCCCTAACCTCCTCACCTGGAGTGTTGCCAGTGCTTCCTCCACCCATACTTCTCTATTGAAACATCTTTTTTGCTATCTTATTTGTCATTAGTGGCTGAGGATTGTATCCCTGACTTCCTAGCACAGTCTAGCACATCAGTACCATAAAGGGAAATGAAGAATGGGCCATTAGGTTTTGTGTGGTTTTCCACCAGTACTTGGTAATCCATGTTTCTGTCCCTGTATACTTTTCATTATGGTCCATAGACTTGGATTTGAAGCTGATTCAGCCTGAGAGGAATGAGTTTTGCAAGTGTGATGACTCTTCATCTCCACCACTGTCTACATCTTGATTCTTTAAATATGTAAATGTGACACCTTACATGGAAAAGAGATTTTGCAAATGAGACTAGATTAAGAATCTAGAGATTCTAGAATCTAAGAAATATCATGGATTAGCCAGGTCAGCCCAATATAATCATGTGTTCTTGTTTTGTTTTGTTTTGTTTTGTTTTTTAAGAAATTTAGTGTTTATTCACGCACCTAGAGTGATCCTCTTACATGAACACTAATTTACTTTTCTCAGTTGTCACCTATTCCAGCCCTAACCGATGTTATGTTTGAAGTATCTCCTTTAAGTGTCACTAATATCACAAATCACATTTCGAGACCACTTCAGAACAATCACAGGTATGTATTTAAATTCCAAGAAACATAAGCACATCTTCTGAGTTAACTTGATAGACCTATGAAGTAGGTTGAAAGTAAGAAGTTAAGTAAAAATATTATACTTTCAATAATAAAATTAGAAACCTTAAGATAGAAAATGAAATTTTTTGGCAGTGAAAAATTTTTTTTATTGGAACATGTTTGCAGTACATAATGTTTGCATTCCTTTGTAGGGTTAGTACATGCACACAAAATATCTTCATTCCTCCTTTTTTCATCTCCATTTCCTTCCTTCCTTCATCTCTTGATTCCCTTCCCATTTGAGAAAGATCAGCCTCTCTGCTTACTATTATTTGCCTTTTATTTTGCTTTTTATTTATCATTTGGGTTTCTCATATGTGTCTGATTTATTTCATTTATGGAACAATAAATATTCTTATAAGAAGGAGAGAGGAGAATCAGAGTTCATAAAAGAAGATATAAAGATAGAGGGAGAGGTGCTAAGATACTGTCTTAAAGACTAAGAGTGGAGCAGTGAGCCAGGGTAGGCATCTCCAGAAGTGGGAAAAGCCAAGGAGAGTCTCTCTCACAGCATTCTGTCCTTTGAAGCAGTTTTAGAGTTTGGGAATTTCTGTTTCATAAGCCATGATTCTGTGGTTATATATTAAGTTGTGATAAGAAACCAATACAGATTTTTGTAACTTGAAATATGGTTCTTTTGTAATAAGGACTTAAAAATACAGAATTGCCTTTGGAATTGGAAAGGGAGCAGAAACTTTCAGAATTTTGAGGAACATGATAGGAAAGGTTTAGAATGGCTTGGAACAGACTGTTAGAAATACAAATGCTAAACACTCAAGGCGAGGGCTCAGAGCAAAGTGAAGAGCATGGTAGAGAAAACCTATATTGTTTTAGGAAATATCTGACATTATAAAGAGATTGTTGGCAGAAATGTGAACATAAAAGACACCACTTGTGGGAGATGTGAAGGAACACAAGAGCATGTTGTTTGTAGGAAGGAAAGGTGACCCTTACGATATAGTAGTAAAAAGCTTAGTTGAATTGTACTGTGAGCTAATGTGAGAAGAAAAAGTTAAGCTGAGGAAAAAAATGATAAATTTTTTAAAAAATACTGGATGATTTGAGAAAATTCTCAGCCTACCCATATTGTAAAAGACACTAAAACTAGGAGATTTGCTATTAGGAAAGCATGTCGTAGAAGGAAAGCCAAGGGTGTGGCGGGATAACCATTTGCTAATTCCTGGAAAAGTATTAAGAGGTCATACAGATGATTCTTTGAATAGATTAGGGATGTGATTTACTCATTTGTTCAGCTGTCTAAGGAGAAACCAGGAGTAGAGATGGGGTTATCCAGGAAAAACATGTGGAAGAGTGAATTTCCATGATATACACAGGAGACCCATGAAGTTCTTGAGGGTGTTGTACCACCAGAATTCTGGCAGTTTGAACTGAAAGAGATTGAGTGATATGAAAGAAAATTGTTTTATTCCCAAAATTCTACAGAAAGGAAACAAGCCAATAAAACTACTCAGCTACAAACATGTACCACCCTTCAGTAAAAAGGAAAAACAATTATAGAGACAGAGCTGCAGGCCCAGACGGCAGAATTGAATCACAGAGGATTATTCCCAGTCCTTAAAACCTAATGGAATTTACCTGGTTAGATTTTGAAATCACTTGAATTCGATTGTTATTTTTTTTTCATTTTTCCTCTTTTGAATGGGAATGCTTACGGTTGTCATTTTATGCATGTCCATCATTGTATTTAGGGAGCAGATAACTTGTTTTCTAGTTCTGTATGTTCATAGATGCTGAGAAATTCTGTGCTAGCATGAATTATAGTCAGAGCTTTACCTAGACTAATTTAGATGGCTAAGATGATGAGGCTTGGGGCTTTTGAGCTGATGAGACTTAAATGGGATTTGAAACTTGAGTTGTTGCTATAATGAGCTGAGAATTCAGGTGACCTTGGGATGAGTTAGTGCATTTTGCATATAGAATAGGTGTGAATCTTTGGGGACCAGAGATGCACGTGACCAAACTTATGGACCTATAACTATTACCCTATATGGTAAACAGGACTTCGTAGATATGACTTACTTGGGTAGACTCAGAATAACCACAATGATTCTTATAAGAGAGGGACAGGAGAATTAGCATTTCAAAAGAAGACAGAAGTAGAGGTTGGAGAGATGATGCTCCATTTCTGGCTTTGAGGTTGGAGAAGAGGCCACAGACCAATAAAGCAGGTAATGTCTAGAAGCTAGAGAAGGCCAGGAAACACCCTCCCAGGAGCCTCTAGGAAGAATGTAGCCGTACTGACTGATTTTAGCTCTGACCTCCAAAAATACAAGGTAATAAATTTGTGTTGTTTTAAGCCACTACACTTGTGTTAATTTGTTACATCAACAGTAGGAAACTCAGTGCATTTTTCTGGGCACTGACAGTTATGGAATTAAAAAGAGTTGTGGGTGTGTCCAGCTATTTCTGTGAGGCTGGACTCTGGTTTTAATTTGTTGGCTGGCTTATACATGCACTGAATGTGAGAAAAAAGATCATCCCTTTATAAAAAACTGGATCATTTAACTTTTTGTTTTTAGCTTTGACATTTACAGTTTCTCAACTTAGTGAAAAAAACCGGTCAAGATTTTGGTACATCACAGGAAAAGTTTAACAATTCTGCACAAATGGTGGCTTTTTATTTGTCTAAAAATTAAATGCATATGGATAACGCATACTTTGTTGTAATATTTTGTCAACTTTGATCAAATATACTTTGGTTTTGTTGGCTGTAATTTTATTTGCCAAGAAAATCTTGCTTTCAAATTTGTTTATCTTGTGTTAGCAATCAAATGCAGTCTTTCTAGGTACCAGGAGGCAGGCAGAGTTCACAGTTGAGTTCCTAAAACCATTGTTGTTCTCATGGAGCACAATTATATGATTTCTTCCCATTTCCATGTGGCTTGTTTTACTTCATGGTTGGGAAAGAAAAATGAGAAATAAGAAGGGCTAGGTATAGTGGTACAAGCCTGTAATCCCAGCATTCAGAATTTAGAGGCCAGCCTGGACTACATAGTGATTTCAAGGCCTGTCTAAACTACATAACAAAACTCTGTCTCAAGAAAACAAAAAGAAAGAAAAAAATGAGATAAAGGTGTGTGCGTGTGTGCAGTTTTCTGGAGTATAATCTACAGTTTTTGTTATGTCCAGGTTTTACCAATGCTGACCACTACAGTCAACTAGCCAAATAGTTACAATTTATTCTAAATTCTAAACTCTGAATGGCATTTTGACCCAGTATAAACTTTCAATAAAATTTTCCATATTTGTTAATATACACAAGATACTTGACATAGATGCACATCAGATGACTCAGAATAGGAGAGCTTTGTGATTAATGTTCGTTCCATGATAAGAATATGTGTTTTTTTTTAAAAAAAAAGAACTTTGGTAATTACTAGGACTACCTATAAATATTCCAGTTTTCCTCCTACCAAACACATTGTAAAATTGTGTTTTCTCCACTCTTCAATCTGGGTGTTCTGTGACAGGCTTTGGCTGAGTATATATAAGCATTTATTTAGCCTGTGCTCAACTCCAGCCCTGGTAATTATGGAAGCATATATTAACCTGAGTCCCTACAGGAGTGGCATGAGCACAGTCTCTTGCATCCTGCACTGCATATAGCACATGCAAGAAATAAACATATATTCTGTTAAACTCCTGATACAAGTAGTTTAATAGAATACATGTTTATTGCAATGTAACCTACTTTATCATAATAAAAGCATCTTGGGAAAAAATTGAATATATTTCTTCCAAATTAGTTGACTCTCTGCATTTGTATATAATTATTTATTTGAGAAACTTGAAAATACATCATCTTTTTAAAATATCCCTTAACTTAGATTTCTCAGTGGAATTTATTTTTATTTTTACTTTTATGTTTTTGGTACTGGGGATCGAATTCACGACCTCTCACCCGCCAGACAGGCACTTAAAACATTAAGGTAAATCCGCAGCTCTATTTTTTTAGAAAGAGTCTCACTATGCGGTTCAGGCTGGCCTTGAGTTCACTTTGTACCCCAGGCTGGTCTCCAACTCACCACGATCCTCCTGCCTCAGCCTCCCCAGTGCTGGGATTAAAGGCATGTGCCACCACGCCCCATTGTCAGTGGAATTTATAACATTGTAGTTTGTATCTTTTAATTACTGACATAATAACTTAATAACTTTGTTCTGGATTTGTTAGTATGTAGTTAAGTCTGTTCTCTCTGTTTACTTTTTAAAGATTATTTTAAATGTTTCCAGTCTGCCTTGAGAAGTTATAGCATGAAAAATATTATGTGCTTTAAAACTGAATTTCTCTACTCCACATTTGTTTGATATAAAATGAGATGCAGAGCTGTATTTTCATTTATAGAAGAAAGACTTCCAAAAAGCAGATACTTTACATGCCAACTTCATTGCTAGTAAATAATTGTAACAAAGTACTAATAATTCTAATAATTTCATGGACAAAGCACTTACAATCAAAGTGCTAACTTCATGTAATTTTAATGATATGGTGGTCCAAGTTACACCTGGTGGCTTGAGCCTCTCCATTTATAAACATCCAGGAAATCTAGTAGGATGAATGCAGCTCAGTTAACCACCACCATGCTGAAAAAGATGGTAACATTCCTTTTATCTGAAGGAGACAGTATCCTATCTCATATTAATACCACTTGAGAAATCAAACATAGGACAGTAAATTAGACTGTACTCCCCCAAAGCTGAAATGCTTGCTTTATGTAGATATGTGCCTGTTTTTAAAATGTGGATGCATGTCCTCAACTCTCCTGCTTATATTTTTTTGGGTTTGGTTTTTGGGTTTTTGTTGTTGTTGTTGTTGTTGTTTTGTTTTGTTTTGTTTTTTAGTTTTCATGTACGTTCCAAAATGCAGTAGTTTAAATGCATATACGTGTGCACACACACACAATTTGTGTATAGGAACAAATCTGAGATTTCCAGTGTAGTTCTTTTGTGACATTTCTCTCTATAGGACTCTCATTAGAAGGAACTATTATTTTTACTCCAACCCTTACTACCCCTAGGATTTCTATGAAGATAGAACTTCCTGTTGTTTTCATGAACTCTCACACTCATCTCAGAATCATCTTGGATGCCTTGGATTGCTGGGTCCAAAAAGAGACCATAAAATTCTTCCCTACACTTCTAACCCAGCGCCAGCTAGAAAAGGGAACCTTACAGAACTGCAGCTGCCTGTGTTCTGTCAGCTTGAGACAAAAGAAGCAAAGAAATGATAGGAGATAATAGGAAATATAAATAGATCTTTTGTAAATGAGAAGGGTGCCAAGAGATGGAGGGAGAAAAGAGGAAGGGAAGGGGAAAAGGATAAGGTGTGTTATATATGTGCACCACCTCCTCCTGATGAATTTCTGCAAACATGTACTAACAAAAATAAAAATTTTTTAAATAAATAAAAAGAAATGATAGGGAAAAAGACATTTCATCTCCAGCAGGGAGGGAGTTTCCTGTAGGCATCCTGAGCTGTAGAGAAGGTACTGCCTTCTTTACAATTAAGGAGGTAAAGGAACATTTTAAGGGAACCTAGGATCCCTCCCTGTATTCTCACTTCCCTTTGGGAGATGATGTAGGAGGAGTGGAAGACTTTTGACTGCAACATAAATGCATTCAGCTTACTGTCTTCAGTATCAGAGAAAATAAGACAGAAATGATAAGTTCACTCTGACATGTCAAGTATGGTCTGTTGATAGAGAAATCAGATTATTCCAAGCAAAAGAAAACTTCATTAAGCTTGTCACTCACTACCCGACAGTAGTTGGCCAACATTTTTGAAAAATAGATGCCTTTTCAAATGATGAAGCCTAAGGCAGCTCTGTTGAACACCAGGGCTTAGTTTGAAAACTGGTCCATGGAAGGATAAATGGGAAATCCTAAGTATGGAAGTATCTTTTCTCTGAAGTAGAAGCTCAAAACCTTTTTTCTGTACTAAGGATTGAACCCAGGACTGCACAGACGAACACATGCTAAGCAAGGACTCTACCACTGATTGTTTCTGCAGCCGTTCTTTTCTTTTCTTTTCTTTTCTTTTATTTTAAGGTAGGGTCTCACTAAGTTGCCAAAACTGGTCTCAAACTTGCAATCCTCCTGCCTCACTCAAGTGTAGCTGAGATTGTAGACATGTACACTATGCTCAGCTGGCTCTCAAACTTTGTAAAGCTCCCTAGGATCTTGTTTAAGTTATAGATTCCTGGGCCTTGCTCGCAGAGACTCATCCTCAGTATATTTTAAGTGGAACCTGGGCATCAGCTTTTTGACAGGCACCCAAGATGATTCTGAGATAAGTGTTAGATGGATCCCTAAAAACAAACTGCCCTTTCAAATGGCTTTTCATCTTCACCCCAGTTGTTGTCAGTTTATTTTAGGTACTTAGTTTACAAGGATCACATATCATTAAAATGGCTTTTGTGTCGCTAAGGGAAACAATGTCTTAATTGTGTCCTCCATATTCTCTTAGTTTTAAGTTTTTCCTGTTCCTGGAGCAGTGCAGATTTCTTGTGGTTCTCGGCCTTCTATGCTCAGTCTGCTTCATCTGAGATGATTCTGGTAGTGACCACACATCTCTACTGCCACCAGCTTCCTCCTTCCTTCAGCCTGTCTCATTCCTTGCTTACTTTTCTATTCTTTTCTAAAGAGGCCCTTTAAAAGGCTCTTTTAAAAGTCTCTTTAAAACTCTCCTAGCAAATGAATTCCAAAGTAGAAATTATGTTTATAAATATATGTGTTTACATATGTATATGTCCATAAATGTATACAAAACTGACTTCTTTATACAAATGCAGCAATTCAGTGAACATATAGATACTCCATGTAGCTAGGTCCTATGTATTTTGCAGGATACACAGAAAAATAAGAACAAATCTTTAAACTTCATGTTTTTTAAATACAACCCACAATAAGATATTACTGCATGCCCACTAGAATGACAGTAATCAAAAAGACCATACCAGGTATTGGTGGTGGGGATGTGTAGAACCTGGGACCTTGATGCATTGCTGATGGGAATGTAAAATAATGCAGCACTTTGGAACACAGCTTATCAATATCTTAAATAGTGAAACACAAACTTACTATATAATGCAACAATTCCACCCCTATGAATCTACCAAAGAGAAATGAAACGTGTCTACACAAAGACTTGTATGTGAATGCTCCTAACAGTGTTTATTTATAACAACACCAATCCACACATCTATCAAGTGATGGGTAGGTGAACAAAATGTGGCCTATTCACACACTAGAATCTTATTTAGCAATTAAAATAAATGAAATACCAGTAAATGCTACAATAGGGATGAGCCTCAAAAACATTATGTAAAATTTAAAAAAACACCAAACACAGAGGCTTCATATTATATGAATCCAGAAAATGCAAATATGTAGAGGCAAAAGGCAGATCTGTGGTTACCTGGGTCTCTGGATGAGAACAGGGATTAACTGTAAATTGTTATAAAGAAACTTGTTTTAGAATGATAGACCTGTGTTAAACCTGGTTCGTGGTGAGGATCACACAGCTCTTTACATGTCCTAAAATCATTTCATCATACAATTAGAATAGGGAAAAGTCTATGGAGTTTTATCTCAGTAAGTTGGTGTTGTTGTTTTCTTTTAAAGCGAGGTGGGTAGCATAATTAAATAATTGACTGTTTTTTTTCCTATGGAAGTAGAGGGGCACTGTGGTCAAAGTGTGGTGTGCAGGCCCCTTGAGAATGCTCAAGATATTTTCCCAGTAACAATGAAGACCCATTTGTTTGCCTTTTTCACTGTATTAGCATTTACGCTGTTGTGCAAGAACAACAGCAGAGGGCAGGGGATATAGCTCAGTGACATAGCGACTGCCTGGCGAGCTTGAGGACTTGAGTTCAATTCCCAGTACTGCCCCCACAAAAAAAGAGCAACAGTAGATAGGACTAAAGATGTCTTAGGCTAAACCAGGGTAATGGCATGAGACTCTAATAGTATTCACTATGGTTTAGATATGATCTCCCAAAGCTTCCTGACTGATAGGTTTGGCCTTCGGTGCAGCAATTTTGAGAGGTGGTGGAACCTTTAAGTGGTGAGGGAAGAGATAACCAGGTCATTAGGGCACTTTCCCCCAAAGAGATTAACGCTGATCTCATGGAGTCTGTTAATTCTCTCCAGAGTGGATTGTTACAACATGAGGCCACCCCACATGCTTGGCCTCTTCTGCATGGCGTAATTTCCCTTTGCATTGCTCTACCATATTGTGATGCAGCTGAGGGAGCCCTTACCAGAGGCTGAACAGATAGGGAGCCAATTTAAACCTTGAGCCTCCAATACTGTTCTAATAAACCCATCTTTACAAATTACTCAGCTTCAGGCCTTTCCTTATGACAACTGAAAAGGGAATAATGCAGTAGGCATTATATTCACAATCACCCTGCACTCAGTAGAAAAGGAAATTCTGTTTTCACTTAAGAATTCCCTTGATGAAGCAGTGCAAATTATTTACTTTTATTAAGTCTTGTGGCTTCTAGTTGCATGTCTTTTTGATAGTCTAAGGTGGAGGTATGCATAAAGCATTTCTTCTGCACACTCAAGTAAGATGATTATCACAAAGAAAAGCACTTTCACAGTTGATTGAGTTGTAAGCTGAGCTAGCAGCTTGTCTTCTTCTTTTTTTATTTTTAATGGTATACTATTTCTATGTTTAAAAAATACCTGGCAGATAAATTATGAATATTCAGACCTGGGAATTTGGCAACTACTTTCTTAAAAGTTTGGAAAACTTTGTACCTACCACTGTGAGCTTGATAGTGTCGATTAAGATTTCTGATGTGTCTGGGCATGGTAGCTTCTTTGGAGGATAAGTTAGGCAGATTGCAAGTTCAAACTCAGCCTGGACAATTTAACAGGTCCTTATCTCAAAATTAAAAATATATAAATTTGTTAAAGGACTAGGGATATAGCTCGATGGCAGAGCACCTGCAGCATGCAGGAAGGTTCAATCCCCATTAATGAAAAAAAAGTTTTCTGAGGAGATGGATGGGAATTTCAACACATGTGATTTTTTTCATATTGTATAATAAAATGAATCAAACTTTGAATAGGTAAAAATATCTTAACACTAAAAAGTTTAAGAACTACTGGCCTGGTGGCTAATAGTATGGACTCTGGGGCCAAACTGATTGGGTTCAAATCCCAGTATTACCACTTATGGTATTACTTGTGTGATTCTAGGTAAATACTTCACCTCTCAATACCTCAGCTTGTTCGCCTATAAAGTGGGAACAATGGTACCCATCTTAGGAAGGTATTGTAGGCATTAAAATGAGTTAATATATGTATATTACTGAAAATAGTGCCTGACATAGTAAGTGCTCAGTAAGCAATCATGGTCTTGGCGAGTGACAGTTTGTAAAAATAAATAAATATAAGTGCATAATAGAAAGCTTATATATATATATATATATATATATATTTGAACTGGAAAATCTGAAGATACTTGTTCTTTCTCCTGTTCATCCTTTGAGCCTCCATTGTTTAGGAGGGACTCTTCTTTTCTAACTACACAGTAAGATTTTAAGGAAGATTTGATGAACCAATGTAATTATGACAGATACAGTTTAATGAATTTGAATATAAATAGGTTACTGTCACATATCATTTGTATTCTTAGATTTGGAGGTGACTTCCTACCTCAATAATGTTGAAAAATTATGGTGTATCATTTAAGCCCAAAGTGTTTAGGCACGAGATTACATGGACAAAGAAAAGGATGAGGATCTGTTGTATCATATACGCCCATTTTCAGTATTTAACCAAAGAGGACATAAGTCTAAGACATAGTATAAGGAAGAAAATGTAAGAACATAGTATACAGAATAAAATGAACAACTTGAAATGATCCTTTATATGCAGTCTTGCAGAGAGACTACATTAGAGCTATTCTTTTCATCTCTTACTTCTAAAGAGCAGTTAATCATGTGTTGGCATTGTCCAATCATTTTGCCACTATTTACTGAACACCACCACACCAGTCATCACAGCTCAGTCGTAAAGGAGGACTTGGCCCTGCCCTTCTGGATCGCGTCTGTTGGAGTTTTCTTATGTTTCCATGTGCTTTGTAAAAGAAAAGATAGTTCATCTGTTGTTACCTGCCTACGTGGACTGAAGGGACTTCCACTTCTTAATTGTTCATGAAAACATTCTCAATTTTATTGTGAGGCAAGGAATGTAAAATTGACTGCAAGAGAATTGTGATTGTTTCTTTTTCTGAAACATAGCAAAATTACCTTATTTTTTAAAGTACTAATTGATGCAGATATGCACATGGTAAATAACAAACAACCACAGCACATACATCATTGGAATTTCACTGGCTTAACTGGCTTCTGCTGTCCTAGGAGAAATATGAGCATTAAAAAGCCCATTTGGGGACCATCTGTTTTATGTGTCTTCCCAATTCGCTCCACATGGGGTGAGAATATTGAGTTTCCCCACAGCAGTTTTTATTCGTCATAGACACTAATTACAGCCACACTTCAAGTTGCTGGAGTATGTAATAGTTGCCTTCTAAGTAGGCTTAGAATTGTGTTTCCTTTCATTTTAGGGGTAGATTTGCAACAAAATTATAAAGTCCTTTTCAATATTTCTTTAAAAACATAAGGACAGTAGTGCAAGCTTACTGGTGTGTTTGTATTTAAGAATTGAGAGTATTTCCTTCCCGTGTGATTGGTATACTGGGAATAAGAAATCAGGGCAGGTGAAAATGCCAAAGAAGCCCTTCTTGAATCCAAGCTAGTATTAATTCATTCTAGATCAATGCCAGTGTTTTTGAGGGGTGAAAATTTGTATTTTTAGTCATCCTTGTCACTGGTAGGTCCTGTGCAAACTTTGTATCTCGGTAACTGCTATTAACCTTACAAATAAAATCACTGAAGTCAGTTAACTTGGGCAAGTACACAGTGACTGTGAATATACTGCTACTTCTCTTTTTTGACACAAGAAACTTCTATTCTTTGATTCTGTGTTATAATTGAACAGTTACTCTTAGCTGTCCATTGCTTTCTAAACTGTCATAGATATAATAAAGCTAATTCCTCTTTTCCAATGTTCCCTGTTAAAATGTCTTGTGGTTTCTACCTGTACTGTGTAACATCATTGTGAAGACTTCAGTCCTTGTGAAGTAACTAGCCATGGTAGAGGGCCCCAAAAAGCTCCACCTAAAATTTCTGTTATGAAAATTCATGCTACTGTTTAAATTCAGATTCTGATCTTGTCTTTTCCATGTGTATGCTTGTGTGTTACAGGAAAAAAATGCCAGCTCAAATGTAAGACTTAAAACTAATAAAGAGATTCCTGGATTAGTTCATCAATCCAGAGCAAAGTAAGTTTTAGTTTCTATTTTTCTTATGTTGTTTTTAAAACTGAAAATGTTTTCAGAATGAGCTCCATTTTGTCTACCAGGTAAGCAAGACTTATTATGAAGTTTTAGTAGCTGTGACAGTGTGACCTCAGAGAGCAAAGCCCCAAAACATCCACAGTACACAACAGAGCTGACAGTTGCATACCAGCTAGCAGAAAATGGGGAGAAATAACTTTATGATCATGGCATAAGGAAGGCTTTTAAGCAGGACACAAAAAATGCAAGTCTTAAGGAAAATCATTAATGAAAATGCCTACACTAAAATTAAGAACTTCTGTTTATCAAAATATTTTGTCAGACAGTAAAAAGCCACAAAATGGAGGAAGACCACATACTTGAGTTTCCAGAATATTCAGAGTAATTCCACAAATGAATAAGTAAAAAACAGAGAACCCGTAGAATAGCAGGCTAAAGACAGGAGCAACCATTTGAGTAAATTGGAAACGAGTGGCTATTACATATGAGAAAATGTCATTCATGCTCCCAAATTGGCAAAACCTTAAAAATGTGACAGTGCAAAAGATCAACCAGGAGCCGGGCGTGGTGGCGCACGCCTTTAATCCCAGCACTCGGGAGGCTGAGGTAGGCGGAGCGTTGTGAGTTCGAGGCCGGCTTGGGCTACAACGCAAGCACAAGGCCGGCCTGAGCTACATAGTGTGACCCTGCCTCAAAAAACTAGGGCTGGGAGTTTGGCTCAGTGCCTTAAGTGCCTGCTCTGGCAGGCGCGGGGTTGTGAGTTCAATCCCCGGTGCTGCAAAAAAAAAAAAAAAAAAAGATCAACCAGGATATGAATCAATGGATATTCTTAACCCTTGCTTGAAAGAGTGTAAACTGATACGATTACAATGCAAAACAATTTACACATTCTTGTAAAATTGAACCTAGGCCTACTTTACCCTGCTGTACCAATGCCAGGTGTATGCCCTCAAGAAACTGTTTGATACATGTGTGCCAGAAGACATATTTTGAGCTCATTTACATGAGTCCTTAAAGGCAAAACTAAATGTCCATCAGAAACAATAGTGGGCGACGAAACTACAACATATTCCTATGATGGGAATACTACACATCAATGAAAATGGATGGCCCACAGCGTATCAAATGGGAGAATCTCAAGTATGTGCCTACATATGGCTTTATTTCGATAAAGTTCAAAAACAGATAGAACTAAGCAGTATAGTAAATAGTAAAACAATAAGGAGAAGCAAAAAAAAAAAAAAAGAAAGAAAGAAAGAAAGAGAAAAATCATCAAGTTCAAAACTGTGAGTTTAGTATAAAGTTTTTTCCGACAGGTTGCCAGACTGTGGAACCAGAGGTCTATTTCTCAATGTGGGTGCTAAGTATATGGATGTACCTTTCATTATCATTCAGAAAAATACAAATAACATTATATGTTTTCTTTATGTTTACAATTCATAATTTAAAATTTTTAATGATTTCTAAAGAAAAAATCCCTTTTGAAAAACAGATTACACTACATGAGGATGTGTAGAGTGCCTTATACATTTCCTCAATTGAACAAGTACTTGAAAATATGTAAATTACCAACAAATAAGCATCCGTAAATGTGTTACTAAAATAGTGATTGCATTTTTTAAAAGTTAAAGTGACTAATGAGTAGTTTTCTAGATTATTCTAGAACTGGCTCTACGTTGGCAGTAAAATGTACTTTGAAACCATTCTACTTTTTTGTTTTTTTGAGACAGTGTCTTACTGTGTACTCCAAACTGGCCTCAAACTCATGGCAATCCTCCTACTTCAGCCTCCCAAATGCTAGGATTACAGGTGTGCACCACTATGCCAGACACACTCTGAAACCACAAAACCAACCTCCCCTTTCTTAAAAGAGGCTCTGTTAACTGGCCATGGTGGTGTGCACCAGTGATCTCAACACAGAGATGTTAGGCGAGAGGGTTGCAAGTTTGAGTCTCACTGGGGCAACTTATGAAAATCATGTCTCAAAATAAAAAGTGCTAGGAATGTAGTGAGCATGAAGCCATGGGTTCAATCCTAGGTACCACCAAGCGTAAAAAGGCTCTGTTATTTGAGAAGCCACCTCTATCGTGGTGCTCTACCTGAATTCAAACAAATTCTCTGATGATATCTGTGACACAGGTACATTGGAAACCTCAAAAACCTGACTATGACATTTATATAGGAGCTCCATAAATCAAGATCATAAGCAGAAGTTATATTATCTGTGGGCCTTCTTAGAAAAGTTCTTAAAAACAACCCCATGCATAATCCTTAACCTGGCTCAGTGTCTGTGGGTCTCTGCAGCGATGGTCACTACAGCACAGCAGTCAGGGTACCTCTAGGGGTAGAGAAGAGGCCAATGATTTCGTTTTCACTTACAAAGAAAGCTGAACACCTTAAAATCCACTTATGGTTTACAATGTCAGTGTAATGATAAGATGAATTATTTCACCCTCAGGTCATCATTGTCCTATAACCGTGACCTTCCTTGTTTGCCTCGCTGCTAATCACTTTGATACGCTGCATCCACCTTTGGGGACAGTAAGCATCTGGTAACACCGCCGGATCCCCCTTTTCATCCAAGCCCTGTGAAATATACAAGTTTCAAATGCTTCCCTTACATCTGACTTACACAGAGAGATCAGATGGACAATTTCTCTGTCCTATTAGAGAGAACACTTTACTTAACCTTAACACCCTGAAGCAGCATGCTTTGCAGACCAACTGGCAAGTGCTACAGCTCACGGAGGAGTTTATTAAATTGGCTCATGTGTTTACACTAAAGCGATGAAGAAAGTACTGTTTTCACATAGTAGTGTGTTTGTGTGTTTGTGTGTGTGTGTGTGTGTGTGTGTGTGTGTGTGTGTGTGTGTGTTTTAAACGGACAATATGAGAATAAGAATAGTGGGTGCCTGGAATTCAACTAAGAAATCTACTGGGGTGGGGGTGCCTAAGGAAGAGTTATACTTTTTCTGCTGTTGATGTGTAAGACTTTTAAAAAGCCATCATTTACTGTGCAGATACATAAAATGAGATAGATCTGGAGATTGTAGCTCCATGGTAGAGCTCATCCCTAGCATGCCCAAGGCCCTGGATTTGATAGCCAGAATGAATGAATAAATAAATAGGAGGTTCTTTGCCCCTCAAGTGGAAGGCCAGTCCCATCCTATAAAAATAAGGAGCCTTCATACCTTTATTTGTTGCTACAGGTAGTAGCTTTGTGGTCTCAGGCAGGTGACCTGATGTCTCTGAGTTTCAGTTTACTTAAAGAAAAATGGAACTGAAAAATTCTGTCATGCGAGTCCTGGAATCAAATGTGTTCATGTATGCCCAGTGCTTATGACATTGTCTGGCACTTGGCAAGGATGCCTTAATAGTTGGAAAAATCCAAAATGCCCTTTAACAGGTCAGATAAATGAACTGCACTGTATTTACACAACTGAGATGATACTATTCCACAGTTTAATAGACTGTTCTACAATCCATAATGCTGAGTGGGCCCTAACAATATAATATTAGAAGAAAGAGTGATTCCTGATGGATGTAGACCATGATGCTGTCCTTATAAAGTTAAAAAACAACAGCTATGGATAACTGACTGTTTTAAATCACACACAGAGCTGCAATGTAACTGAAAGACAAATGAAGACGCAGTGGTCACATCGGGGTGGAGGGAGCACACAAGGACAGGATTTAATCTGGAGTTCACTGTAGCTGATGGTCGAAGTTCTAGTTTTATTTTTTGTTTTGGTTTCATGCATGCTTATTATACTATTTTGTGAAAACAACATACTTGATAGATAAAAATAAGTAGAAATCTGCCATGAAATGAAGATCAATCTATTTCCCTGAGCTCCTGTTATAAAATGATGATCATAATAAAAGAGTAACTGTGGTCAGGCCAAGGTTAGCAGGAACCTACTGGGTAATTGAATTTCATGTTTGTAGTGTAAGAGAGTCAAACTTTATCTCAGTCCTCACAGGGTTTCCAACTGGGCCTGAGAATTAAAATTGTATAAAACAAATTAGCAGGAGAAAAGCATAGAGATTTTTTTACAAGTACATGGAACCCCCATAGGAAAATGAAAATCCAAGAAAGCAGCAAAAGCTAAATGTTTATATATGAGACTGAACAAAGAAAGGCAATTGTGGAAGAATGCCTGAAATATGGGGGGTGGGGTGACCAAAAATTGATAATAGTTATTTTAACAAGGTCTGCAGAGAAATCTCTTGGCTTTGGCTCCCCATCTCCAGTGGTAAGAATATTTCTTTTCTCCCAGTATAAAGAAGGTATCTTTCACATGAGAACTGTATCTCCTGCTTTCAGGAAGAAAAGGGGAAATCAGAGTGCCCCTCACCTGCTGTTTTTCAAATGCCTTTGGCTCAAAATAATCAGGGTCCAAAATGGCATATTTCATGTAAAGTATTAGGGAATTAGAACCTTGCTTAGCTAATCTTTTTTTGTTCTGATGACATACTACTTTTAAAATATATTTTTATAGGTACCTATTAATTTTATAAATTATCGGATTTGACTGTGGTGTTTTCATCATGCATGCATATAATTTTGATCACGTCCATCTTCTCATTACTCTTCCTTACATCTCCTCCCCTTTGGTACCTTCCCCTTATCCAGTAATATTCTCCCTCCTGTTTTCATGTCATCTTTTATAGATTTGTAGCTTCAAATTTTATTATTTGGAATCTTTTATTATTTAAGTCACTAAAAATGCAAGTCATTTTATCTTTTAATTCTGAAGCCCATTTTGCCCACGTTCCTTAATTTGATTCCTTTGATTAAGATTCCTTAGTGTTGTCATCCCATGTCCCGTGAAGGTGAGAGGTCCCAGAAGGAGGAGCCTGTGATGGTGCTGAGTGAGCTCACAGAGCTTTGCAGCACTAACTGGAGTCACAGGAAGTGCAAGGTTGAGTCTTACTTACTAGAGAGAAATAGGAATTACTGAAATTAGTGAACTTTATTCATTAAATCAGGTACCAGCACAAACTTTTGTAAAAGCTTCTTAGATCTAATGAGTCTCAGCACCAGCCATTCATACTCCATAAGTTTAAGTCATAAACTGTTTAATAGTCCCTTCCTGTTAGCTTGAGGGAAGATGGGGAAGCCCATGAGTTTTTCTTCCTTTCCTCTTTCCCACTCCCAATCAGCAATTGTGCACCAGAAAGAATTTGAAAATTGAGTTGTTGCACTGGGACTGGTCTTCACAGTGCATTTTGTACTCTTAAGGTAAATACTTATATTAATGCTGCTCTGTTGATAGATTTCTTCATGGGAAGAGAGGGATCTGTGTTTGTCCAGGTAAGAATCAGTGAATATGAGACAGTTTATTTATGTTCTTACTTCAGGGATGAGCCTACAGAGACCAGCAGAGTAAGCCTTGTGCTTTCAGATTGCACCATTCCTGAGATGATATACAGATAACTAGGATGTTGTGTGGGCATTTGCTTCCCTGGAAGTGTCTGCCAGTCTCACAGGGATGAAAAGAGTTTATCTGGAAGAGCTAACCTACTTTATGCAGCTTTGATAATAAAAAGTCTGCCTCCATTCAATTAATCCCGTCTAACAGTAAGTGTGCTGTATTTCAGCTTGGCAAGAGAGTAAATCAGTCTGTGTGGTTCTCCTCGGTCACTTACCAACTGAGGTAAAGGCAGACAGGCATGGCCTAATGCTCTTAACATAGAAAGCTGCAGCATTTCCATATCAGTGGGACAATGCAAAACTGAAACTCCTGAGGTTTTTGTGCTTGTATAGCATGAAGTCTGCATTCTGAGGCTGCCGGCTTTCACCTTCAGTCCCCAGCTCCTGATTCAGAATCTCCAGTAAGTACATTGTGATCTCAGAGATGGCAAATGCAACTGCAGCATTAAGACACCTCTCCCTGTCCCCCTGCTGTGTGTAGGCATGAGTGCTAAGCAAACATTTCATATTGTGGTCATTAAATAAAAGTGCCAAGGAAGTTGGTAACAATCATAGACTGTGAGTGATAGAAGAGACTTCAGAGACAATTTCACTGATCAGATGAGGATTCTGAGGCTCCACACCTCACCCATGCTAGCACATGCTGACTCTGTAAGGGCCCATGAATCCCATGAATGTAGAAAGCACTTTGTCATTTAATTAACAAATATTTCTTGCCTTTCTATTATGTGCAAGACAATATAGGCTAAAAAGACCGACCAGAAAGTTTCTGCCATGAACACAAAGACAAAATGCCATTTTTGTGAGATCTCTTGGAATTTCCTAGGGAAACTACGTATGCACAGGGTTATATATCTAGTTATCTATGACAAGATATTTTTCTAGGTGCAGTGGTACACAGCTGGCATTCCAGATACTTGGGTAGGCTGAGGCAGGAAGTTCAAAGCTATTCTGGGCAACTTAGTGAAACCCTGTCCCAAAATGAAAAGGGCTAGAGATGTAACTCAGAGGTATGGTGCTTGGCTAGCATGTGCAAGGCCCTGGGTTCACTCCGCAGTAGCATCTCTTCATGGTTTTCTGTGTGAGACCTGTAGCTGTCCAGCAGCCTCATCTCTTGAAAGCTTGGCGAAAAACAGAAAGGATGCCCCAGGGAAACCTGGACAGCCAACATAGAGACCAGAAGATTCATGTTCTGACTCATGGAAAAGTCCATGGCTCCTCTCATCCTGTTACACAAACTGCAGACACAGCAGACAAACCTGGCTGTGCACTTGCAAGCATGGAGCAGAAGCAGCACCTGAGAGGAAAGCTGAAGGAGGACTGACACCACTCTGACAAGAAGGGATGTGAGAAAATCCTCAAAGCAGGCTGAGCACAGGGCCTCAAGACCATTTCACTAACAGAGAGCCCACTCTACCCATGATAGTGTCTCTGGGTAGGGCCATATTGCAGGGAGTGTTAGGATTTGAGAACGGGGAACAGATCCTAGTCAGTAAGGGAAAATTAAGAAGCATTTGGAGCAAATCCTCTATTAAAAGTATATATAATTTAGAAAGGTGGACATCCAGAGTGGCTTGAATAAAAGCTCTTTTGGTGCTTCAACAAGTAAAACAATGAGAGATCTGGGAAAACACCATGTGCAAAATGGCTTTTCTGACCAGGATTCTACAGAGAGACTGTTTAAAGTATCCTCATCCTAGATCCTGCTTTCCCTGTCAAAGCTGCATAAGAAACACATCCTTCCCCAAACAGAACATTTACGTTATTTAAACTGATATATAAAGGATGGCAAAATTAAATGATGTGTGAAAGTAATTTGTAAACTGTGAAATGATTAATGGTGTCAGATATTTGCATTGTTTTCCTTATAACAAAGCTGATATCATGTGCTCACAGACTTTAAATCTTGGTTTAAAATCAAAGGAGAATGCTCCTCTGAGCTCTGCTGTCTATCAGGGGAGTCTTGAAGGGTTTGGGGTCATTTGTGCTACTTGTGCTAATGTGTGAGGCATTGTGCAATGGCACATTAGACTTCTTCCCACACTTAGCTTGAAAGGAAGAAACTATCCTAGAACTTATTCTCACACACAAACACCAGATACTACAACCAATAAGCACTAGTAGGAACAGAAAGAAACATGGTGTGTGTGTCTCTTACTCAGCATCCTTACTCTCCATGGAACACCCACAACTCTTTGCTCAGTAGAGACAAAAGACCACTGAGGCCCGTACCACCCACACCCTTCTCATCTGTGATTTTTCTCTTCTCATGTTGTCTTCTCATGTTTTGTCCCCACCAATCAGGTCAACATCTTACTGAGCACGCTGTTAAATGGCGTAGGAAAAGCAAACACATAGAGCAAGTGCTACTCAGACATGCCCTCTGCCTAGTTAGCACATTCCAGTGGAATTTCAGTCCCAAAGAGGTATATTTACTGTAACCAATATAGAAAATTATCAGGGACAATGTGGAATTGCTGTGTTCTCAGCTTGCTGTTCTCCATCCCACACCTATACATCAGCTGGTTATCACACTGATACTGACAACCTCTATAAAATACACATCTCAATATAACCAGGATAAATTTTCTTTTTATGCTGCAGAAGTTGAAATATGCCATGTGCTGCTTGCCCTTGCTCTGTTTCTTGTTAAATTGTGAATGTGTTATGGAGAAAAATTTGGCATGTACCTCTTCGTTAATATTGCTATAAATAACATCTGTACATTGAAAGGAAATTGTGTTCTCTAAATCATAGGCACTGGTAGACTATTATGAAACACACTTTAGGATTACTGTAATGACATATATCTCTAATATAATCTAGAGTATTTCAGTGGGAAAATCTGCCAAAAATAAGTGCCCCAGAGTTTATGGGCTCACCATGTTTCATGTGAGGGAGCTAGGATTAAGAGAGTATTTGAATAGATACTTAATTCCTCTTTGTTTTTCAGTATGCACATCTCTGAAAGCCAACAAGAATTCTTCAGAATGCTGGATGAAAAAATTGAGAAGGTAAGAAGTAAAAACGCCGACTCCATGTTTCAAGGAAAATGTACTAATTGCTTTATAAATTATACCAATGTTTTTTTAAGGAAAGGTAATTTCATTTTTACTGTTATTTCCTTTAAGATAACATAGAAATAGTGCTTTGAGTTTACATGTTTTAAGTAGTCAAGAGACATTTTATCATTTCTGTGACATGTATGCCAAGATAATATATAGCATTTCTGAAAAAGAAAAATGGAAGCAAACTAAAATTAATGCAGTTCTCTGAATAATTGGAACAAATATTGAAGACTGAACTCTTGAATTTGGGGCTGTAGGTAGCTCAATGGGAGGGTACCTGTCTCTGGATTTTATCCTCAGCATCTTAAAAAAGACTTCTCTTAATATTCAGTGTGTTACTATGTCTGTTTGGATCATGCTCCTTTTCACAAATACTGTTTCTTTTTTATACACCTCAGATTAATTTTTATATTTTAAGACAACCAAATCTTTAGCAATGTCTTGAATGTGTTATCTAGAGAGCATCTTATATCCCACAGTTGCTCAATAAAGACAGTATCTTCCTGTACTTTCAGGTTATGATTGTATTTTTTGTTTATTTTTTCCATGAATTTTTGCCTATCATTTTTAAAAATTAAGTTTGTTAGTACAATTTAGATGTACATAATTATGATATTAATCATAGGGAACTTGTACCTGCACATTATATAACTTGATTCTTTTTTTCCAATTTCCCTCCCTTCCTTTCAACCCCTGTTCCCCTCCTTATTTACAAAGCTTTGTTTCAATTCTATCCCTTTTTTCTCATTTGTTTCTTTTCTCTTCCTTCTGCCACCCCCAGTTCCCCTTCTCTTTTGAACCATTTCTTCCTATTTCACAATATGTATTATGCATTATGGTTCCTGTATACACTTTAAGTTTCTCACACTACATAGACAATGTGATATTTACATTTATATGTCCGATTTATTTCACTTAAGAGTATGGTCTCAAAATCCATCCATTTAGCCATAAATGTCTCATTTGTACTTCTTTATGGCTCAATAGTATTCCATTGTGTAAAAAAACACAGCTTTTTTTATCCATTCCTCAGTTGATGAGCATTTAGGTTGTTTCCAAGATTTAGCTGTTGCAAACTGTGCTGCTGTAAACATGGGTGTACATATATCACTGTGCTATTATGCTTTTAGTTCTTTTTGGATGATACCAAGAAGGGGAATGCCTGGCTCAAATGGGATTGCCAACCCCAGGTTTTCAAAGAATCTTCACACTGATTTCCACAGTGGTTGCACCAGTCCACACTCCCACAAAGAGGGGAGAAGGGTTCATTTTCCCCAAAGGCCGTCCAGCATTTGTTACTGGTTGATTTCTTGATGATAGCTATTCTTTCTGGAGTGAGATAGAATCTCAGCATTGTTTTAATTTGCACTTCTTGAATAATAAATTATGTCCAAACATTTTTTCTTATATTTACTTGCCTTTGTACTTCATCTGAGAAGTGTCTACTCATTTCAAATGCTCATTTTTGGATTAGGTCTTTAAATTTGGGGAGTTTGATTTTTTTCAATTCTTTATATGTTCTACATATTAGTCCTTTGTTGAGAGAACAACTGACTAAGATATTTTTCCCTATTCTTTGGGTTGTCTTTTCACTCCATTGGTGATTTCTTTTGCTGTGCAAAAGCTTTTTAATAAGATGAGATCCCAGTTGTTGATTCTTTTTAGTATTTCCCTTGCCATTAGGGTTTTTTTCATGAAGTCTTTGCCTACACCTATGTCTTCAAGAGTTCTACCTATTCTCTCTCCAGAAAATTTATGTTTCTGTCTTAATATTTAGATATTTGACCCACTTTGATTTTAGCTTAGTGCAAGGTGATAGACATGGGCCTACTTTCAGTCTTCAGCATGTGGAAAGCCAGTTTTTCCTCACTGTTTATTAAAGAGGTTATCTTTATTCCAATGAATATATTTGGCCCCTTTGTCAAAGATTAGGTGGTTGAGTACGTTTGGAGTTGTTTCTGCATCTTCTAATTTGTTCCATTAATCCTCAGGTCTGTCTTTTGCCAGTATCATGCTGTTTTTATAGGAGTAGATCTGTAGTATAATTCCAAGTCAGGGATTGTAATGCCCCTGTCTTGCCTTTGTTGTCTAGAATTGTTTTTGCTATTCTAGGTCTCTTCTGGTTCCAAATGAATTTTAGGAATGTTTTCTATAGTTCTGTGAGGTATGCTAATGGTATTTTGCTTGGAATTGCATTAAATCTGTATAACCATTTTGGATGTATGTCCATTTCGACTATGTTGGAGCAAGGTATATCTTTCCATTTTCTGGTATCCTCTTCAATCTCTTTTTTCAGAGTACTATAGTTTCCAAGATAGAGATCTTTTACTTTCTTTATTAAATTGATTTCTAAGTATTTCATTATTTTTGGTGCTGTTATAAAAGGCATAGTTTCCCAAATTTCTCTGAATGAGTTAGTTATTTATGTGCAGGAATGTCACTGTTTAGTGTTGACTTTGTATCTAGCTATGCAACTAAATCCGACTATTAAATCTAGAAGTCTTTTGGTGGAGTTTTTGGGATCTTCTATGTAGAGTACTGTGTTATCTGCAAATAACGATAATTTAACTTCTTCTTTTCCCATCTTTATTCCTTTTATTTTTTTCCTCTTGTCTAACTGCTCTGGCTAATGTTTCCAGAACTATATTGAATAGAAGTAGTGATAGTGAACATTCTTGTCTTGTTCCTAATTTTAGAGTAAACCCTTTCTGTATTTGAGCATTTGTTATGATGTGGTTGATGGTTTGTCATACATGGCTTTTATCAGATTGAGATAAAGGCCATCTGTGCCATTTTTCTGTAGAGTTTTTATTACACATGGGTGTTAAACAGTGTCAAACACTTTCTGCATCTATTGAGATGATCATATGCTTTTTGTTCTTGTCTTTGTTAATATGGTGTATTTACTTTTATTGATTTGCATGTGTTGAACCATCCCTGCATCTCTTGGATGAATCCTACTTGGTCATGGTGTATAATCTTGATCATTTGCTGCATTCTGTTTGCCAGTATCTTATTGAGAATTTTTGTGTCTATATTCATTAGGGAGATTGCCCGGTAGCTCTCTTTCTTGGTTGGATCCTTCTTTGGTTTTGGTATCAGGGTAATACTTGCTTCTAGGATTGACTTCAGAGTATTGCTTCTCATTCAATTTCATTAAAGAGTTTCAGGAGTAATGGCATTAGACCCTCTCTAAATTTCTTGTAGAATTCAGCAGTGAATCCATAAGGAGCTGGGCTTTTCTTTTTTGGTAAGTTTTTACTGACATTTTCAATTTCATTGACTGATACTGGGTTATTTAGAATTTTTATGTCTTCTTGATTCAACTTGGGTAATTCACATGTATCTAGGAATCTGTCCATTTCTTCTGTGTTTTCCATCTTATTAGAGTAAAGGTTCTCAAAGTGGGTATTGATGATCTTCTGAATTTCCAAAGGACCACTGTGATTTCACCTTTTAATTCCCAGTTGCATCAATTTGAGTTCTTGCTTTTTTTTATAAAGTTGGATAAAGGTTTGTCAATTTTGTTTAATTTTTCAAAGAACCAACTCTTTGATTCATTTTCAATTTATTTTTTGTATTGTTTTCTTAGTCTCAATTGCATTAATTTCTGCTCTTATGCGTATTATTTCTCCATTGTACAAATTTTGGACTTGATTTGTTGTTCTTTTTCTAGAAGTTTGAGGTTCAGCATTACGTTGTTCATTCAGTCTCATTCTGTTTTCCTGATGTGAACATTTACTGCTACAAATTTCCCTCTTAAGACTGCTTTCATTGCATCCCTGAAGTTCCAGTATGTTGTATTGGGATTATTATTTATTTGTAAATACTCTTTAATTTCTTCTTTAATTTTATCTGTAACCCATTGGTTGTTTAGTAAGGTGTTATTTAATTTCCATGTATTTTTGGAGTTTTCGTGGTTTCTTTTGCCATTGATTTCCAATTTCATTGCTCTATGGTCAGAAAATATTCATGGGATAATTTAAATTCCTTTGCATTTCCTTAAGTATGTTCTATGAGGTAGCATGTGGTCTATTTTGGAGACCCCCATGTGCTGCTGAGAAGAATGTGCACTCCAAAGTTATAGGGTGGAAATTCTGTAGACATCTACTAAATCCATTTGTTTAAAAATTTGGTTCAGTTCTTATATTTGTTTTTCAATTTTTTGTCTAGTTGATCTATCTATTTGCAACAGTGGAGTATTAAGGTCCCTCATTACAACTGTTTTAGTGCTTATTTGATTATTCATATCCATTAATATTTGTTTTATATAGTTGGGTGTACCTGTGTTTGGTGCATATATATTTATGATTTTTATCTCTTCTTCTTGGAGCTTTCCCTTAACAAGTATGTAGTGACCTTTATCTCCTTTGATCAGTCTTGACTTGAAGTTCATATTGCCTGCAAATGTGAACAACCCCTGCTTTTTTCTGGGTTCCTGTCACTTGGAGTATTGGTTTCCATACTTTGACTTTCAGTCTATGAATTTCTTTTTAAATTAAATGTGTTTCTTGAATGCAGCATATTGTTGGATCTTGTTTCTTGATCCATTCTGCCAGCCTTTTTCTTTTGATTGGTGAATTGAGACCATTTCCATTGATGGTTATAACTGATATATATAGGTTTGTCCTTGTCATAATATTTTCCTGCTGATAGCTCCCTGTCTTTCCTCTCTGTTTAATTGCTTGCCTTGCCTGGTAGCTTACTTCTATTGGTATTCTTGGAATTGTAGTATTTGTTATCTCTTCCTAGAATATCTTCCAGAACACTTTGTAGAGGTGGTTTAGTGGTCATGAATTTCTTCAATTGTTCTTTGTCATGAAAGTATTTTATTTCTCCATTAATTCTGAAGAGTAATTTTTCAGGATGCATCAATCTGGGTTGGAAGTTGTTTTGTTTCAGGACTTGAAATACTTTACTCCAAGTTTTCCTTGACCTCAGAGTTTGTGCTAAGAAGTTTGCAGTGATTCTGTTGGGCTTTCCTTTATAGGTGACTTGTTTCTTTTCTCTAACAGCTTTTAATGTTCTGTTCCTGTGCTGAATTTCTGGAATCTTAATTGCTGTATACTTTGGTAGAGATTTATTTCATTCATGACAAATTTGGAGTTTTGCGTGCCTCACTTATCTGTATGTCAAATTCTTTTTTCCAAGCTTAGGAAGTTTTCTGCTATTACGTCTGTTAAAAGGTTTTTTTATGTCATTTGTGCTGACTCCTGCTTTGTGATCAATCATATGCTGTTCTTCTTTGTATCATCTTGCAGTTGTTGGATTGTTTTTTTATACTCCCTTACTGTTTTAAGAGATCTTTCTTTTCATTATCATTAACCAAGATCCTGTCTTCTAGGTCTGATAGTCTATCTCTACTTTCTTTCATTTGGTTTTGCAAACTTTCAATGGAATTTTTAATTTCCTGCATATTTGTTTGAATCTGTTTCATGGATTCCATTTGTTTCATATGATAAACTTTTATGATTTCCTTCATTTTTCTATGCTTCTCTATTTTTGTCTATGTCTGCTCTAGATTTGTGGAACAAGTCCTTCATTATGGTCATCATCTCTTTTTATACCTGAGAAATTATTTCCATTCTGATTTCCTCATGTATATGTTTTCTTTTCTGCTGCTGTCAGGTGGATGGCTTCTGAGTTCTTCTATCTCTTTGTCCCTTAGATTTGTCCTGGGGAGTGGGGGCAGGGATGAAAGTCTAGGGTTGCATTTTACTTCTTCATCTTGTCATTTTCTATTTTTTAAAATAATTTTAATTTGTTTTCTGTGTTATTGTTTGTATTTTTCTTATTTAGATAGCCTTATCACTAGCATCAAGGCTTCCATAGGCAATGTCTATCTCTCTGAGATGTCTTCTACATATAGCTGGCTGTTGGTCTTTGTGTTTGTCCCAAGATCCTACCTTCCACTTAATTAGGGATGAGTGGTTGCTGTTGATTTGGATCAGTACCCAGTCATTTAGTACTGGGGATGGTTATGACCCCAGATTACCACAGCTTTATCATACAAGGATAAATAACTGATTATAACAAGTATGGCATCCTGGCTAATGTAGTACAATTAACAATGACAATATCATCAAGCACAACCTAGAAACTGACAATCTGTGATAACTGCTAATTTGGTATCTCTAACCATAGGATCAAAATCTATAGTTATTTAACAATATCCAACAAAAACCAGAAACTTGTATGCAGTGAGTTTCCCCTTGGTAGAATGATTTTATACAGTGGAGAAGAGGAATTTAAGTGAGATAGGGAACAAAACTGATCACTAACTGAAGAGAAATATAACAGCAGCAAAGCTGAAGGACAGAGGATATAATCACTCAAACTTTGGGAAGCTGCAAAAGAGGCCAGGAGAATGTCAAGGCAAACCAGAAAGACTAGAGACAATGTTCATTCACATAAAAATATCAGAAAATCAAAAAAGACCATTGACAAAGGAGAGAAACAACACAGAGAAAACAAACTAAACAATGAAAGTCAAGACCTAAACAGTCCCTCCAAAAAAAAAATGGAAATAAAAAAATTCCTCTGGTGCCCTAAGTTTGCTGTTAGTTTCCTAGTCAGAGCCAGCATCTGTGCTGAGTAAACTTGCCAGTGCTGCAGTGGAGCTGATCTTGGCCAGACCACTGATTCCTCTCGTGCATTGCTAGTAGAGGAGGGAGAGTGCCCTAGTGTACCACCAGCCAAGACCATTTGCCTACTTGAACCACCAGTCACAGAGCAGGGGGCTGCTTCCAGTCTTTTGTAGCCAGGGCTAAGACTGGCTTTTGGCAACCACCAGAATGAAATCTGTGTGGTTCAAGCTCCTACTTCTCAGCAGAGTTCCCCCCAGTCTTCTGTCTAGCTGCCAGCTGTCTACTGAGACTGGATGGCCTTTCCTTCATTCTACTTCAGGACATTGTCAGTAAATTGACCCTGGGACTCTTCTCTTGCTGGAGTTCTAGCCCAGAGCCCTTTGAAATGAAATGGCGATGTCGCCACCCACTGCTACTTGTCCATGCAAATCTGTGCCAGGCATGGCTCTAGTTCACTCACCAACCACTGACTGGGGTTGTGGGGAGCACTCAGGAAACTGTTTTGTATTTCTCACTGCTTGCTCTGACTGCCAATAACAGTATTCTGGTGTCTGTGTTATAAGGCTTTTTGTAAGGGATCAAATAGAGTTAAAACAAAAAAGAGTAAGTATGTAAAAGCTTGATGTGTGATAGAGCACCCCAGGATTTCATACTGCCCTCACTTATTAAAAGTTGTGAAGTCAGATAGAGACCAGTAAACAGCCTTTTCTTAGATGGAGTGTTCTTATCCATATATGTCATTTTGCACCGATGTGGTACCCTTACCTCAAACTACAAGGAAGCACTTACTTCCTGCAGAAACCTATCGTGAGTTAACTGTGTGCCTCACACTGCTCTGAATTCTTTACAAACATCTTATACCATTGTTAATTAATACCTACCTCAGGATAACACTTGTCTGCAGACAACACCTACATGTGGGTACCACAGATAATACAGACAGTTGTTCACAGATTCATGCGTCTAATGCAATAATCTCACCTGGCCCAATTTCCATCTCCACAGTTTTAGTTACCCACAGTGCACTGAGGTCCAAAAATATTAAATGGAAAATTCCAGAAACAATTCATAAGTTTTAAATCACTTTTATTACAGCATATCATTATATTGTTCTAATTAGTTATTGTTAATATCTTACTGTGCCTAATTCATAAATTACATTTTGTCATAGGTATTATGTACCTATTTGCAGCCATGACTTGGTCAATGACTGACCACATATACAACTATGGTTACATAAGATTATAATGGATTTGAAATATCTGTCATCACCTCGTGATACCGTAGCTGTTTTAACAGTGCAACACATTAGTTAGGTGTTTGCAATGATGCTGGTGTAAACAAACCTACTGCACTGTTAGTCACATAAAAATGTAGGATTCATTTAAGTACAGTACATAATACTTGATCATGATAATAAATAACCATATTACTTGTTGTTTTCAAGTATACTCCTATTTATAACAAAAAATTTGCCATAAGACAGTGTGCCTCTGGCAATACAGCTCAGGTTTGTCAGATCTCTTGATTGTATCAAGAGACCACATCAAGCGATTGACCCAGGCTCTCCAGGTCTGTGCAGGTATACTGTGTAATATCTGCACAATGGCAAAATGGCAAAAGTACTCAGTGACAGATTTCTCAGAATGTCATTATTGTTAAGTGATAACATGTCTCTGTGGTACGCAAGACAAAAGATTTGATACTGTCCTCAACTTCGAGAATCTACCAGGGGCCTCAGGATGTATTCCTCATATATAAGAGGGACAACTATGTGGTCAGGTTAGAATTGCAGCCCAAGTATGCCTGACTCCAAAGCAGAGTCTCCAAGTTGCTTCTCTTAGGAATGTATGAATTTAAGCTGACAATAAGATTCAAAGTTGATCTTGGTAGAAATAGAACTCATTTTGATCTCAGAATGTCTTATGCTAATAAACTGAATGCAGAATGAAATATGGCAATAGTTAAGGGCTTACATACTTACAGAATTTAAATTCATTCCTGCAGAGGAGTGGATTTGATGTAAAAGTTACAAAACTGAGTATTATAATTTATGAACTTTATTCTAAAAGAGAGCAAAACCACATTCAGAACAGAACATACTGCACTTTGTTTAAGGCATTGGAGGCCAGTTTTACAATCTTTCTTTTTACTTTTTATTTCTTTGTAATTTTTGTGGCCCTTTTATCAGAACATATCTTCACAAATTCCTAAGTTATGAATTCTTAATGAAAAATAATGAAGGAAGTCTTGCATTTGTCAGTATTTCAGCAGCAGACTCCACTGTGAGGTAGACCTCTGAAAGAGTAATTATATGATTATATAATCTTCTGGCCTATTAAAAGGCCAGCAAATACCACCAATTCGGAAAGCAGAGGTAGATGATAAATTAAAATTGTATTTTAAGCTACAGTGTTCCCTGGATATACATAAATATTTAAGACTGTAGTAATTTTTTATTTTCAGTGAATTTTTGGCTTATACGTGACTTTTTAGATTAAAAAGTTCATCTAAGAGCAATTACCAAGTTTCACATCTTGGTTCAAAAGCTGTTCAGCTTGTAGATAACATTTTGTTTTAGTAAAAAGAAGCATAAAAAGAAATATTATGCCTATTCTGATGATAAAGATCTTTCTGTGTTCTGTTTGTACCCCCACCCAACTAGCTTTTTGGCAATAAAAAGATCTGTTTAATAGTTAGAGGTAGACTGGGAAAATTAAAGCCTGAATTTTAAATTATTCTTTAAACATTCACATACTCTGACAAGGCTTCAGATGATCTAATCTCTTTCCAACATGTTTCCATAATTGAAATTCAACCTCCTTTTACTCAACACTGAAGTTCATTGCTCCCACCTGAAATCTGACTTTGCTTTTTCCTTTGCCTCCAGGATCCAGAGTATCATATGCTTAGCACAATGCAAACAAAGTGTATAACTTGATCATTTATCAAATGGAAGCTTCATTGCACAAAGTAACACTTGTAGATTTAACATAAACAGTGTTCTCCCTATTGAATAAATGTGTGTGTGTGTGTGTGTATTAAAGTTTAAAGTTTCAGGGATTGATCCCAATGCCTTGTGCATAGTACATGCTAGGCAAGCACTCTACCACTGAGCTACAACCTCAGAACAAATGCATTTATATACCTGACATGCATCACTTGATTTCTATAGGGAGTTTTCTATCCTGTCTAAGCTCTGCTTTTCTGTTTATTTTTTCTGTTTGTTTGTTTCTATTCTTACCTAAAGTTCATCTCTCTGAACATTTCAAGTATGCTATCCTATGTATCATTTAAGTATGAAGTCTCCAGAAATTAAACACTGCTTCTTAATATATTGGTTTAATGTAATCTTTGTCATATTTTATGTAGTCATAATTAAAAGTCAAATTCTTCTGAACTGTTTTTCTGGTCTGGGACCATTGCTAGTATTTCAGCCAACATTAGCACAAAAATATCTATAAATGCAGCTCAAATCTATTTTTTAGGTTTTATAGAATTGAGTTTTAAAAAAAGAGATTAAATTCACCTACAGCTTCATGCTGAGAGGTCTTGAATTTCAAGATTTCATCTCTCCGAAAAACATCTGGGAATTCCTTTTTTTCACCCTTAAACTGTTGAGAAACAACACTGGCTGACCCTGTGGCAATGTAAAACTGCCTTCCTGACTCATCCATTAATTCATTGAGTGTGTGGGGGGCATGGTTTGAATTTACCTTCCAGCTTTCCCTTCTGGACACCAAAAAAAATTTTCAACTCTGCATCCCTCAAAATAGCCATCAGTACCCTGATACCAGGGCTGTAAAATGGTTTGATATTTATAGTAAAACTTACTTATACTTCTCTGAACCATTCTGGAGCTCATCACAGTACAAAGCTGCAACTTACCTTTGCGCCACAGTTGGACAAATACCCTCCAGAAAAATTTTAAAAAACTAAGAGCTGGGGTTGTAGTTCAGTGGTAGAGTGCTTACCCACAGTGTGTAAGACTGGAGTTCAATGATAAAGCGCCTTGAGATTGATCCCCAGTATGGGGGAGCAGCAGTGCAAACTGAGCACTTCCGGTGTACCAGGCATTACACAAGTTCCTCGGGGGAAAAAAATAGATAGGAAGTATGGAATACAAAACTTATAGAAAATAGTCACTTGCTGTGGCAAATTCTGTTTTTAAAGTAAGTTTCTTTAAAATATAACTATTTTACTGGCGGAAGAGTCTGTCATCCATCACTACCACTACCCTCATCCTCAACCCTTCTTTTTCCCAGAGACTCAGATTTTCCTGTACTAACACAAGTACACAAGTGTCAGGTATTGAAACTTTAAGTCCACTCCCAAGTAGTTGGGGTGCTTCCACTACACCGGCTGCCTTTTCACTGTATTACCATGGAGGAGGCCACAGCACTGTGCTGCATCTAGAGATGACCAAGGGAGAGGTGTGCTCAGAATTCTGTTTTTCCTTTTGGAGAGTAAAAATCCTATAAATTAATGGGAGCCATCATATTCCATTTTTGCTCTGATATTTAACCCTTATTCCATTGTAATCTGTAGTTATTATTATGCCTGGTGTGCTAGTTACTTTTCTCTCGTTGCTGAGACAGACTACCTGATGCCCAAAATTAGGAAAGGAAAGGTTTATTTCTTACAGTTCTTGGGAGTTTCAGTCCATGCTCAGTTGGCTCCAAGGCAGCATGGCGTGGTGGGGTTGCCATTTATGGCCACTGCAACAGCAAGTGAACCCGCAAGAGAGAGAGAGAAAACACACCTTCCTCCCCTCCCTTACACTGTAAACTGGCTCCACCCCTGGGTGGGTGCAACACTCACATTGCCAATCCCAGTGCTAGACAACAACCCAATCACGAACGCCAGACTCAGCCCCGTCTGTGATTCCGTGAGGCTTTGCGGGGGACACAGGTCCTTACCCATAACACCTGGCATGCCCCAAGAGACTCCTAGAAGTTTGTTTGCAGTGTTGGTATTTCCCTAAATTTGGAGTTTTTAGGAAAACGACCATTTGCTGCATATTAATTTTGTGGCTCCAGCCTTTCACTGTATCAAGAGATTGAAGCAAGTATCTAGATTAAAACTCCATGAAGGATTTCTGAATATAGTACTTAATATAAGTAGCTTCCGAATTTAAGGTATGCTCTCTGTGGCACATTTCCATTTACTTATAATAAGCAGAAAAGTTGAAGGAAAAAAACTTTTTAAGAGTCTGCAGTAATAGTGTTTTCTATAGGCAAGAACAAGGATTTACATTTTGCTTTATGATGAGGTAAGAACCCAAAAGATAGCCAAGGAATCTTTTATTCTCTCAGAGAAGACCCTGGATAGTAAATAAAGAATGTCTTAATATAGTGCTATATGAGCCGGGCGTGGTGGCGCACGCCTTTAATCCCAGCACTCGGGAGGCTGAGGTAGGTGGAGCGTTGTGAGTTTGAGGCCAGCTTGGGCTACAACGCGAGCACAAGGCCGGCCTGAGCTATATAGTGCGACCCTACCTCAAAAAACTAGGGCTGGGAGTTTGGCTCAGTGGCAGGCGTGAGGCTGTGAGCTCAATTCCCGGTGCCACAAAAAAAAAAAAAAAAAAAATAGTGCTATATGAATTTGGTTAGTTATTCTGATGCAAGACTTCTTAAAATTTGTTGGGCCTTGGGCATCTTTTATTTTTTTTTTTCATTTTTTGTTTTTTATTTTGCAGCACCGGGGATCAAACTCACAACCTCGCACCTACCAGGGCAGGCGCTTAAGCCACTGAGCCAAACTCCCAGCCCTGGTTTTTTGAGGCAGGGTTGCACTATGTAGCTCAGGCTGGCCTTGCGCTCACATTGTAGCCCAAGCTGGCCTCGAACTCACAACGTTCCTCCTACCTCAGCCTCCCAAGTGCTGGGATTAAAGGCGTGCACCACAACTATTTTTTAATTTTTTAAATTTATATATTTATTTATTTAGTTTTGTCTTTTTGAAACAGGGTCTCACTATGCAGTTCAGGCTGGTTAGGCATCTTTTTGAAATCTTTTAAAATTGTAAAGACTCACCCTATAAAAATATACACAAAATTTTAAACTATAATTTTAAGGTTCACAACTTCAAGGAAGCTGTCGGTGGGCCACAGGAAAGAACTCGTAGTTTTTTTTAATGCTACATCTCACTGTACACTTCCCTTTTACCCAGCGCCCAGGTGTACCCACAAGCACAGATGAGCCTAGGTAGCAACCTTGTCCATATGCATCTTTGACTTAAAGAGGATTTGGAAAATGAGTACAAACCCATTCTCCTTTCTCATTTTCCTTTGTTTTCTTTAAAAAACAAATACTTTGTCCTGCATATTCTGGTATGATTCCGAGAAGTTGGCTCTGTTGATTGGAATTATTCAATGTGGCAGTTTTAAGCAAGTGTCTGAGCAAAGATCAGTGTATGAATTTTAAATCAGCTGACTTTAAAAGAATATCTGTAAACCTTTATATCTACTGAACAATCATTCACACTTAGAAGGTACTCAGGTTTTTAAAGTGACCTGATTCCCTTGTCCCCAGAACTAATCTCATTGATGCAAAAGAGTATGGTAAGTCTGCATTTTTAAATTTGTTTTAAAGACTCCCTCTCTTAACAGCACATCAGGCCAGTCTCACCTCTGTCCTGAGTCAGTGTGCCTGTGGTCAGGTGTGTGCTTTTAGGGTGGTGAAGAGAGTAACTTTTGTGGAGTTTTGAATTGTTGGACTTTATGTATGAAACACTCCTGTAGAGACTCTTCAACTGCAGAGCTGCTATAGAAGCAAATATAATGTTTGCCACATGAGGCCGGCGTGACGGGTTTTCTTTCTCGCAGTGTGTAAGATTTCCTCCATGTCTGCTAGTAATGAGGAAAACTGGAACTGTTGTGTTTGGTCCGCAAGACTATTATGTTGCCTGCCTCACGTGTGTATACGAAGTCAGGGCATGTGTATTTTGGAAGTGGGCTTGGCTACCGTTATCATTTCATGAAACAACTTCTGGCTCTATGGTGAGCATTATTATGACCTTGCTTTTGCTGACACCCAACCCCTTGTAATTAAAGTGTAATCACAAAGGACAAGGATGTGACTCAGTCTTATTTTGTTTTTAACTCTACTGCATAACATTATGCAGATGACTTCTTAATCATTATAATGATGATCCTGGTATAGGAAAACTGACAGAACGTGAGTATGCTCTGGACCTTAAGAATCCTAGTATTCCCCTCCAGGTAGTGGGAATCAGAGGTACAGTCGCCCAAGAGAATGAGTCAGGCCCCAAGCCTAGAAGAAATGCAACCCTCTTAGGTTCTGCTCATTGGTTTTTTGTTTTTTGTTTTTTCTGGAGGACTTTATTTTCAAAGAATTATTGAAGTTCTGTCAACCTGGCTATCTAGGAAACAGCAAAAAGAGTTCAGATTCTCAAGGATTATAGTCATGGTTGCAAATGAAAACCATGCCACTGCTATAAGGGATACATGGTGGGCAATGTCATGAACTAACTGTGCAGAACAGTCCGTGTTATTTTGACCTTAGGCAAGGGAAGGTAGCCTGAGGTACCACTCAAAGCAGCAGTGCAGCAGGATGCTGGCGAGTCTCATTCCCTTGACTTGTTCCTCCTCAACTTCTCCTTTCCTGTATTCTTCTCCACCTTTTTCCTTCCTTCCTCTCCAGTCTTTGGGTTTGGCGCTGTGAGTCTTGCTTCAGCCCTGCAGAGAGCATTCTGGGGTAGAGTTAGTACCAATCTAGACATCTGCTGTGTTATTTGAGAATATGCAAAAGCATTGGAAGCATTAAACATATCTCTCGGGATAAGGATTGGGTCTCATTTCTTTGTTTTCCTCTAGAATCTAGCACAGGGCATAAAAAAATTTGTGAATGAGTAAGATAAGACCACTGGGCCTCAAATGGAGGCAGAAGTATATAAAGGATAGAGATATGATTTGGAAAAAAGCACCCACTGGAGGAGGGTGACAGGAAGTTAGATCCAAGGACTGGCCCCTGTCATAGCTATGTGATTCCAGGATAATTGTTTAAACTCCTTGATCCTCAGTTTGTTTACCAAAAATAATATTGGGTAGTAACACTAACTTGTCTGGGAAATCGAAGAAAATATACCTAGAGTCTCTTGTATAGTTTTTGGTGTGTGGTGAATGTTCTATAATCAGTAGCTTTGATTTTGATTGAAATTGCCTGTGTCCATATCATCCAAGTCATTTACACAAAAAGAATTGGGGAGTAGAGGCTAAGACTGAAACTGAAAATGCAAAACTTAGTTCAGATCTTGCCTGAGCAAGTGCCTTCCTGTGGCAGAAATATCTCCTTATAGATAGAATGTTAGGATAAGACACTTTCTGACACATTGATCTGCCTCCCTGTTTGGTGCTGTAAACATGTTCCGAAGTTAAGAGCTTTGTGAACATTTATAGAACCATTAAATAACCTATCCTGGCTTTTGAGCTGTGATTACAAGAATGAGTCATTGAGTCAGTGGCTTGGGTACAGCTGAAGCCATATCTATAATTTTCCTGTTTGGAGGCTTCATTCTTTTTTAATTTCTGTGGATTTTTTTAACCTGCTTTTATGAGCCTTTAAAAAATATTCATTAATGACTGCTTCAAAATGCATATTAATGGCAATAAAAAATTAGGGTAGGTAACTCCCAAAAAAACCATACAAATGGTGAGATTGGCTTCTTCGATTCCTTTAATAAGTTTAATTTGAATGCGCTCTCTGAACCCAGAAATGAACCAGGGCCAGGGGAGGGGAAGATGAGGAATTAGGAAATAGGATGCCTGCTTTTAGGGAGCTTCTGCTCTAGAAGCATAACCTTCTGAGTTGGAAGGAACTTCAGAGAGTATCTCATCTGATTTACTCCCAAAGTTTTCTAAGAGCAAAAAATGAGACATATCCATCCGTATCAGTCAGAAAGGAATTGTGAGGCATATTATGTTCTGCACAATTCTTGAAAAAACTATTATGAGGTCTCTTGCTTTTTCTGAGGTATTTTATTCCTCTCTTTCTGAAATTCTAATGTGTGAAGATATAATCTGCTCCATTCCTAGAGAAAAGCACTCTGAGAGCTGACACTTCTAGACTGCTCTCACTTTACTTCAATGTTCTAAATAAATCTACAAGAGGAGAACTAAAATGTTTTAAATTCATATTTTCCAAGTTGATTGCTGGAGGTTTGGAGCTGCATAATCATAACCTAGCTCTCTTCTGGGTTCTGAACAAGTTGAAAAGAAAGGAAAGAACCAGGCGAGCATCCTGAATCAGAAGTCACCTTATTAATGAGCAGCGATTCCCAGACTCAGATCCAGGACTAGTTTGGAACATATGTGCAGTACTTAAAACATCAAAAGCTTTTGTTGTCAGAATATACTGTATTAAGAAGTACTATTAATACAAACCAATAAAAACCATCTATTAAATTTCTGGCAGCATATACTTAAGTGATCTTACACATTTGCAGTAAAGCTCACGCAGCATTCAGTATTCAAAAGTAAAAGCAAAGACCAAAAAAACTAGAAGCAACCTAAGTGTCCGTTAGACCAGGAGGGAATAAATAAAATCTTCTATATTCCTATAGGACAATATTATGTAGGATTAAAAGAAATGAGCCAAGAAAAAATATATGAAGAGACAGAGACAGAGACAGAGAAAGGTGAGAGAGACCCAGTTAGAGACTGCAAGTCATATCAGTAAATGAAAAGAGGAATATGTAAAAACAATTGTGTGTTATCATGTAAGTTAAAAATAATATAAATACCATAACATATCATTTATAGATGTTCAGTAAATTTATTAAGCACTGGTTTTTGACCAAGTACTGGTAGATACACAACATGCACAACTGTACATGCACATACACATGCATTAGTGTAGTATTCTTGTGCAATGTATTTAAAAATGGCAAGTGTTTACATGCATGATATAATTAAGCAGTCCTACACACATAAAAGTGTAATATATGATATAGTAATAATATTATACAAATGTTAAATTATCTAAAGTAAATTGAAAGCTGGGGGAGTGTAGTTCAGTGGTAGAGTACACAATTAGCATGCCTGAGGTCCTGGGTTCAATTCCCAACACTAAAAAATAAAATAAAATAAAATGGAAGGGCAAATGCTAAATCCATGACTATTATTGAACAAGGGAATGGGGATACGATACCAGGGTAGTTATTTAATTTCTTCAGTGAGAGAGTGAAAATGAGTAGAGATACTATGAAATGTTGCTTACTATGTGTTACCTTGATGGTAGAAGTACATTGTTTGTTCTGTTCTTCATAGTTTTCTATAACTTTTAAATTTCTCAAAGTCAAAAGAAGTCCATGAAAAGAGGAATATGTTTGTGACATAATGTCAAGTGGAAAGGAAGCAGATCACACAGTGCTCTCTGGCCTTGCTCGTGCCTTCCACGTCATCTCAGATGTGCAGTTTTGTGAAGAAAACCCCTAGGAAACATTAACCGGAGGGCAGTGAGCCGTACTCTAAGGCACTTGAAACAGTCCTATTTTAGATTTCATTTGAAATCATTCCCACTTCCAAGGGCTCTCAGTCTGGACACAGATGCCTGATCGCTGTGCATAGTTGTTCTTGGACAGTTAGTAACATGGGTAACACCTCTCAATCAGCTCTTCATAACCCAGCAGCTTAACAGTCTCCACATATCAGTCATTTTGTTGACGCAGCCTACCATGTACCCTCTGTGCCTCCCTTGGCTGTCATCCCCCTAATGTGTTCATTCCTAGGAAACATGTTGGGTTAATCAGGCCTATTGATGCCTCAGGATTCATGATGAAGTCCCGTGGACCCGACTTGTCTTCCCCTCTTGGGATGTGTCTGGTTTGGCCTCATTATCTGTGCCCTAGAAGAGGAAAGAAGCCAAATAGAAGTGTTCTCCCCAACCCTGGATGCCAGTACCCATTCCTCACTGGCCTCCAGGCTTCTGTCTCTCCTGTCTGGCCAGTTCATTGTTCTCTGCCATCTATAGGCAGGGTCCTGCCATCAACAAGTGCAACATGTGCTTCCTATTCCTAAGGCACAGAAAAGGAGAAATACGAGGCCTGTGATCCAGCAAGCAGTGTCACTTTCCCTTGTGGGAAGAAAGAAAAGGAGCCAAATTTTAAGAGTAGTCACTCACTTCTCCCTCTTTGGTTTTCCTAGTCCTTGGGACAGTCTGAGGAGCAAAGCATCCTCCACTAACTCCACTATGACTGGCTGCCTCAGTCACCAACCAGAGAGCCTCAGACACTGTGAGGGGGAGGCTAATATAGGCCTGCTGGGTTCCCTAATCCAGCAGGAAAGTTGATCCTCATATGACGCCTACTGGCCATTCTCTATTAACTGCAAGGGAAGTATTCTTTCTGTGTTCAGTATCAATTCTAGGGTAAAAGCAACTACTTCAGGACAAAGATGTCTAAACAGTTTGCCTAGAAGACACATCTTTGCCAAAAGGCAGATGAATTAAAATCTCATTTTCTAAAGCCATTGTCCAAAAGGAACCTTAGGAAAGATCACTGAAGCCCCAGTCTACCTGGTGGGTTATCCAGATTTCCTGGCTGTGGGGCAAGAGAATGATATTTGGATCTTACTCTTATATTTGAAAATATACTAATTAAGACATCTCTGAATTAAGTCCACCAAACAACCTAGAAAATCTTCCACAAAGAATTCTACAAAAAAAAAAATGGTAGATCAATTTATCATTACTTAAAAAACAAATCACAACATGGCTAATTTGCATAAGATAATGTGGGGGAAAAAACAAAATAAAAAATTATGTCTATAACAGGATTGGAACCATAGAAAAGTACATGCATATTAAGATTCAAATAAAACTTTAAGACTCTGGTTTATTGGGGAAATGGGTTGTAGTTTTAAATTTAGCTTTTATTTTGAATGTTTTGTGAGATGTGAACATTTGTAAAAATGGCATTTTGTAGGATTCTTTCTCCATTTTGGGAGAAATATGTCTCAGGACACAAATTATCCCTGCTGTTTGATCTCTTAGGGAGAGGGCAAAATACTCCCTCAGTATTGGCTTCTGAATCCATGGAGGACAGTTCTGCTTTCTGGAACAGGACAGGCAAACTACAGCAACCTGGCCATGTGTCGGCCATGGAGCCAGACTAGTTTTTACATGTTTTTAAATAGTTGGGAAACAAATAAAAGAAGTTGCAAAAATAGGAAATTTGAATTGTGGTGTGCACAAATAAAGATAAAAGTGAACAATTAGCCATGCTCATTTGATCACTTTTATCTATGGCTGCTTCCACACCATAGCTAAGAGTTAGTTGCAGCAAACCATATGGACTACAAAGCCTAAAATATTTACTCTGGACTTTCCTAGAGGAAGTTTGCCAATCACTGCTCGAGGAAATCAGTTCAGTGTGGCCTAGAATTTATGAACATACTACAGTATCTACCCCTGCTTTCTCTGTCTTCAGTCTTGCTGGTCTCCTTGTAGGGTGGAGTTTGTCGTTGAAACCCACCAAGTACAATGTCAGATAAAGCTTGAGAAGCATATACTTAAAGCTTCTAAACTGTCCTCCTTACTGTTGGTAGAGCAGAGATTTGGGTATAATAAACACTTCATGGGGTGTTTAAAGCTGTTTAGTTAATACTTATTCTCTCTCGGAAATGAAATGCCCAATATCCTGGGACTGTTGTCACTGCTGCCATTATCATGGTGATCATTCCTATATGTGGTCAAAGGAACAGGAGTTGCCACACTCCACTGCTCATTACCAACCAGACCTTTTTCCAACTGAAACAACAGCATGTGAGTCTAATTAGAATAAAGCTCATTAGAGATAGAGATGGCCATTAATGCCTCCAATGATTTTTCTAATGAAGTAAGCCAGGAGAGGAGACTTTAACAGATCAGCTAATTATTTTTGCTTGCTTTTCTTTAGCATTTCATCAGCACTTAGAATTGTTGTTATAAATTGTTGTTGGACTGCAAATGAAAATAGTGCTGAAAAGGGGTCCACAGTTGACAAGGCTGTGACACTTCCAGCCCTGAGGAAGCAGTGGAAGGTGACTGCTCCCACCCCTACTGCCCTGCAGAAGGAGCTGACAGCCCACAGGCCCTAGGGATGTCCGTTCTTCCACTCTTCTGGCCTCCTTTTCTTCAAGTTTGTTCTGGATTCTGGCTAGTGGTTCACAGATGTCAGCTTGTGAAATGTGGATATCCTGCCCCTGTATTCCAGATCAGGAATGTCCAGATTCTCAGGGAAATGTGGGTTGTGTGCCTCAGGGTCATGCTACATGGAGGAACAAGTTGGGAGCAAAGCTGTTAGGTGGGCGGGGAAGAGAGATGCCCACTAAATTTATGAACTGAAATTCAGATGGAGCAATTGTGCTTTATTAATTAAAACATTCTTTACCTCCCAGAAAAGAGTGAAACCCCACAGGATAGGTTAAAGGCTGCCTAGGATGGTTAACAGTTAGGAAACTGAGATCCACATTTAGGAGAGAAAAGGAGTTATGTAAGGAAGCAGGCAAGGGGCAGGATTAAATGCATGGGCCAGGAACTAAAGAGGTTTCCCATGTCATTCAAGCATGGAGGAAGAAAGTGAATTCTTCAGTTAGGTATTCAGTTCATCAGCAAACAACAAGGGCCAACTTTATGACAAGTATAACAAGTAATTCGAGGCAAAAATAGCCTCTTTATAACCAACTTCTATCATGAGGCTTCATTACAAAACTTTTTTTTTTTTGTAAACATGAGAGTCTTGCTTGGAATATTTAGTTACTTGACTCTATAGCCATACCTAAAAGGTCCTTTAGCTCAGAACTTTGTGAGAACAGCAAAAGATTGGTTAAGATGCCTGACTGAACATTACGGGGAGAGAGCTGGACGTGACTGTATGTGTGGGTTACGTGGGTATGACTTAAATAAATAAAAGTGGTACTCCAGTGTCCACTGCAGTTCATTTGCCATGCAGCCCTGCTTCCCTTCTGCTAAATTCCAGGCTTTTCTTGAAACAATAGCTGCATCTCTGCTGATACTTTTGCTTAAAACTTGCTATCACCTAGATTGTTAAAAAGGTCTGCTCCTTCCCGTGTGATCTGCAGATCAGTGACTTCCTTCTCTCACAAAAGTACTAGGATGCTTCCTAAACAACACTGTTCCACTCCACAGCCTTTCTCCTGCCCCTCCTCCAGCCCACTCCCCTCCAGGGTTGATAACCCGCATGATGTGGGACACACTATGGTTCCATTAGACATTAAGAGGACAAAGATACTCAGGAATCATTTCCCACTACCTCTCATGTAAGAAAGGCAAACATTTTGGCCAAGATTGCTATACAAGGGTGTAGAGTGGTGGAAGGACCACAGAGAGGGAAAAAAAACAATTATCCTTAGAGAATCTGGGGAAAATATCACTTGAAGATACAATGTGAAGATCATAATGACTAAGTAACCAAGTAGAGAAGGCTGGAGAGGGCATGTGAGAAAAGAGAGCAATACATGTAAAAGCAATATGATGAGAAGAAGGACTTGCTTATTTGGGACACAGTGAGCACTTGAGCCAGTTATATATATATATATATATATATATATATATATATATATATATAACTTCTGGAGCTGTGATTTATGTACCGTAAAAATGATCCATGTTGGGCTCAGTGGTAGAGCACTTGTCTGTCATACACAAAGCCCCAGTACCACCCCACCCCAAAAGGTAAAACTTGTTCATATTACATATGCATTTACATCACTGCAAGAAGACCTGTCCTGCCTGCTTACACTCAGTCCCCATTCCCACCTCTAACCGTGTATTATCTTCAATTCTCACTTCTAGAATTGCTATAATAAAGGATATGAACCTCAGTATGACTCAGTACACTAATGGGAAAATACTCAGTTTATGTGCTTGAAGTGTGGCATTCCTTAAATTGAATGCGTACACATCCACAGAAAGAACTGAAGACTTCTGAGATCAAGTCACCTATAACTGGGTGGCCACTCCTACACTGTCTATTTTAAACCTGAATAGAAGCAGGTGTGGTGATGCACTCCTGTAATTCCAGCACTCTGAGAGGCTGAGGCAGGAGGATTACAAATTCAAACCCACCCTGGGCAACTTAGTGAGACTCTGTCCCAAAATCTGAAGGGAGACAGCAAATGTAGTTCAGTGTCAAGGCCCTGGTTTCAATCTCCAGCAGCACACACATAACAAAAAATAAACCCAAGTAGAAAAAGTACTTTAGGTACATTGGAGAAGTTTCTTTATTTGAAGTCACTCTTTGAGTTATTCCTCTCTAAACTAGGAGAATTTTAAACTAGTATAATGTTCTTCCCAGTGTTATTCCTTAATGTCTCTAATTCTTAGCCTAGACTCTTCAACGAGCAAACAAGAATCCTTTCCTAAATCTTTGGAAATGTATGTTTCAAGTTGACATAAACTCTTTCACATTCAAAGGAAAATGGTAATGCCAGTAACTGAAGAGGTCATGGGAGCCCTCTGCAGAGCAGGGCATGATCAGAAAAGTTTCCGCAGGCAAGAGTTCCTTAGAGTTTTTTGAGTCTTCACCAAGATGCCTCTGTGGATCATTCTAACAATCATTCCTTATCAGTGTCCTTAGGACTTCCCATTCTTGCAGTTTGCTGAGACTCTTTTATCTATCAGTGCTTGCTTTGCACAAAGCTGGAATTGTGGCCAACAGTCCCAGATTCTAATTGTGTGAACATCTTTACAAAGACTTCCATTTTGGGTCCTTTTAAGGGGGAAAGGCATATTTCAGCTAAGAGGACTGCCGTGCGTCTCCCAAGCCTCCTTACTCCTACTTCCTGCCTTCTGACAGCTAAAAGTTTTGAGTTTCTCTTTTTAGCACAGTTTTTTTTTAACAATTTAACAATAAAAAAAAACATGAAGCATACTACAGAAGCAAGCTCGCTGACCTGCCCAATAGGGCCCAGGTGCAAATGAGGCCCATGTGGTGCTGAGACTGAGCCCCTCCAATAACAGTTTCCTCGGGACACGGAGACCTGCCCTGGATGACCATATGGAGGCTCCTGTCTTCAATGTGTTTTGATTTCAAAGCTTCTTGTTACCGAAATATTTGGTTCTCAGAGCTGCTGGCAGGTGATAATAACAAAAATGAAACTGATTGGAATTTGAGTGCAGTTATCGAGTCACTGTAGTCCTAAAAAATTAAAAAAGGCAAGAGTTAGCTCTGTAGTCTTGGACTTCTGTGAGATTTTCCCACAACTAACAATACTGCACTCCTAACCTGCAGGATTGATATGAATAATAAATGAAATAATATTCGCAAAGCAACTAATGTGTTTTCTTCCTCCTAATTATAATAATTTAGAGGAACAAATGCTTGGGAAATGAAAGTTGCAGTCTTCTGTTTATACAGAGAGCTTATTTAGCTTTGTTCCTCAAAAGGTAGGGTAGGGGAGCCCTTCTTGTGGTATCAGTGAACTCAGAGGGTCCGGGATGGTCCTTTGGCCACACTGTGTCGCAGCTCATTTGCAGAGCTAAGGACACCGCTCTGTCAACGAGCACAGCAGTCCTCATGTGCAGGGGTGTGGGTGTGTCCACGCATGTGCGTGTGTATCTGTCTTTCCTTGCTTCCTCATAGAGGAGCCTCATCAGCTTTGCTTAGAGTTGAGGCCTCATTTAAACATAAGGAAGAAAAAGACTTCACTTTCTGGCATGGGAGCTTTTCTCATGTCAACGGGGTTCTGGCTTGTCTGGGTACAAGGCTAAGGTGGGAATTCCCCTGACCATGTCCTGTTACAGCCTATGACCACAGTCCTCACTCCTCTGACAGCCACAATGGAAAAGGCCCCTATTCCTCTGCAAGAAGCCTGAACAAACTCAGAGTAAATAATAACAACAATTACAGTCGTAGTAACAACAGTAGGACAGTTAACCTTAACCTTCATTGGTTTAGGATCTACCCATAGGATTAGTAAAGTTTGTTCCTGGACGTGTACGGGTAGGTCACAGAGGCAGTACTGTGGTTACTCTACATGGTCCCTAGCTCCTTCCTGTCTGGTGCTGTCTCCTGCTCTGCTTCCCAGCAGCCATGAACAGAGCAGCTTTGCCTGCCAGGCCCTTCTGCAATGGAGCTAGATGATCATGGAATGAATCCCTGGAATGAATCCCTGGAAAGAAGAGAGATATAATTTGGCTTTGTAAAATGAAGTATTATTATTATTATTGTTGTTATTACCCTTCAACTTTTTAATACAAGCTACATATTCTAGTTTTGGAAGGGAAACGTTCCTTTAAAATCATATTTTCTCAATAACTGAAGAGTATGCCCCAAAGTGTCAATATAGAAATAATTAATGACAATTTTGGATATACCTACTACTCAGATGTACTGAATGTTTCTTTGTTATAGTATTTCTAGACACTTCTGTGTCTCAGTTTTCTCATCTACAAAATGAAGATAACAACAGTTCCCAGTTCAAGGAAATTCCTTCAAGTTGTGGGTGTTGGTAGCGTATCCCAGTGATGAAAAAGCTCACTAACATAAATAATAATATTATTAATAGTACATAACATTTATAGACTACCTGCTAGCCATTGTATTTTCCCAATCTCCCTATATTAGTCAGACTTTTTGTTGTTGTGAACAAATTCCTTTAAAAAGTCAGCTTTGAGGGAAAAGATTTATTTTAGTTCGTAGCTTCCAGGGTTTCGGTCCATGGTTATCTGGCTTCCAGGCAGAAACAAGATGAAGGATGTGGAGGGGGAAAGCTGCTCACCTCATGGTACCTGGAAAAGTAGAGAGAGATGGCGGATAAAGCTAGAGAGGAAAGGCTTGAGCTATGCTATATTCCCTAGTGACCTGCCTCATCCAATTAGGCCCCACCTCCCAATAAACCATTCAGCTAGTGAACTTGTGAGTGGATTAATTCACTTGACAAAATTAGAACCTTCATGATCCCATCAGTTTCTCAAAGCCTGTCAACTCCAAGCACACGAGACTTTGGGGGAACATTTTATAGAGCTAAACCATGACGGTACCCCCTTTTTCCCAATAAAATCTTATGAACCCTGTCTTTCCTCCCCAGCTGAACTCCCAGTGTCTATTTGCAAGTCTGCCCCCTGGGCCTCATGTGTTAAGGATAAGTAGAGGGCATCCCTTGATGTTTATAGTACTGTGTTCATATGTTTGTATGTGCCCTGTTTCCCACATTAGGGTCAAGAACACAAAGCTCCCTTCTCTAGCTCTCTGACAGGTGACTCAAACAGTGTCTCATGGGTGGTCTGGGCCAAGAATAGGGATGGCATCAACTTGAGCATTGGCCAGGGATGCTGTCAATGGAGAAGAACTGCTAAATACAACTGCTCTTCTCAGGGACATTGGCTACCCACTTTCTCTTCCCAGGAGAGGTTTTCTGTAGCAAATGAATCAAGCCTGGAGATGATGCTGGACTCTGCAAATAGCAATGTGAGGGCTAGCACTCTGATGGTGGAGGAAAGCAAAACACACCAGCTAGCGAGTAACATTCAAACAGAACAAGCAATCAAGGGCCATTTAGTAGGAATAGGTGACTTCATACCTCCACAGGCCTGACGTTGTCATCGTAGGACATGCTTTTTAATTTGTCAAACATACACATGCACATATACACATATACCATGTATAACGTTTTGTGCTAGGTGCTCTTTAGTCATATTTGACCTGCAACAACCCCATGAAGTGGGAGATGCTGTTATCTTCATTTTTTAGATGATGAAACTGAGACCCAAAAGGGTCTAGAAATGCTATAACAAAGAAACATTCAGTGCATCTGAGTAGTAGGTGTATCCAAAATTGTCATTAATTGTTTACATATTGACACTTTTCAGTTATTGAGAAAATTTGAGTTTAAAGGGACATTTCCTTTCCAAAACTAGAATATGTAGCTTGTATTTAAAAGTTGAAGGATACAACAGTAATAATAATACTCAACTTTACAAAGCCTTTACCTGTGACCCTGTGAGGCAGCAGAGTAGGTCTGTTTTGTTTTGTTTTTTTACCGTAATGTTTCTTGTTTTCTTCAAAATAGCTGTCCATAGCATCAGACATAGTAAAATAAAATAAACCAAAACAGAATAAAACCATTTGAAACAAAAGAGTGAAAGTAACACAAGAATTCAAAACCAGATAATAGGAAACCAACAATGGCTATCATAAGGCATCCCGTTATCTTCAAAATAGCTGCCCATACCATCAGACACAATAAAATCAAACAGAACAAGACAATAAAACCAAACCTAACAAAACTATGAGGACAATGCAGAAATTCAAAACAAGATAATAGGAAACTAACAGTGGTTACCACCTTCCCTTTTTAGACATTTCCTCCCTATCACTTTCATTAATATCTGTTGTACATTTTGGATCCTGTATACAAGAAACACATTTAACTTGAAAGAAAATTTATAGACCAAAAGTCAAAGGGAAAACAGTTGTTCCATGTGACAGGAAACCAGAGAAAAGCAGGGGTAACTTACCCATGAACCACAGAATGAATAAGAAAGCTATGGTATTTTCATTCAATGGAAAGCTACTCACCTATAAAGAAGGATAATCTTGAGGCTTTTATAGGTAAATGGATGCAACTTGAGGTCATGCTCGTGGGTGAAATGGTTCACTCGTGGGTGAACATCATGTTACTTCCTAGTGTAAAAAACTGCAGGGTAAGTCTTTTGTCCTGTGATACCTGTGATGATTTTCAGACCCAGAAAATGTGTGTTTTGCCCATGCAAGGTCAAATGTGGTGTCTGAAACCCAGTCCTGATTGTCTTCATAGAGTTTGTAACCAATGATTTTGGAATGAATTAAAACTAAGACTCCCCTGAGTTATGTGACCCCTCTTTGTGACATTTTAAGTTCCAGGCAAAGAGATGTAGCTGTAGAATGTGAGCAGCTGAAAGTGACTTGCTAATTCTTCCTGATAAGAAATCAGTTTTCTGAGTAAATCATCCATTGAGTACAAGACTGAGTGTTACTATGAGGACAATGCAGAAATTCAAAACAAGTTAAATGTGTTTCTTATATACAGGATTCAAAATGTACAACAGATATTAATGAAAGTGATAGGGAGGAAATGTCTAAAAAGGGAAGGTGGTAACCATTGTTAGTTTCCTATTATCTTGTTTTGAATTTCTGCCTGTTACACAAGTTCATATAAATTCTTGCTAATATAAAGTACAGGCTTTTTTGGGGCTTGGTAAAACTTTCACCCAAATCAATAGATCTATAAGTAGATAGATAGATCGGTAGATAGATGAATAGCTATTCCAGCTTATATTTATGATGTATCTGCTTTGTGCCAAGTAATCACTAGTAAAGCCTGGATTCCGTTACATGAAGTCTTAGGTTGAAAGAAAATTGATTACCAGTAACTATTTTAAACTCTGATTTGAATTTCTCATTCACATGTTATTGTTTTTGTTTTTCCCTCCAAGGGTCGGGATTACTGTTCGGAAGAAGAGGATATCACATAGCACCAATTCTATCACTCAGACCAGGAGCTACTACTGTGTAAATAGGTTACACCCCAGTTGAAATCTTTGCAAAGGTCGGTTCTCTTCGACGAACAGCACTATAGCAAAAGAAGATCGTTTCATATCGTATGCCCCATTAAATTACAGTGTTTCTTAATGAACTTGCAAAGGAATATTGCTAAAAACAAACAAAAACTGTTATCGAACTTTCTTTGTTGCTGCTAGTTAAAACTTGTTGCAACTTTTCACTTCTCTTGTGTCCAGGTATGCAGCAAAATTCTGCAATTTCACCTTAAAGATACTATTGGTTTTACAGATGCTCTTCAACCTATTTTCTATAAGATGAAGTAGTGGTGAACTCAGATATCAAACTTCTAGACCAGTTCTGCTTCTAAGTCAAGCATTTCTTTCCCTCTCCCCTTCCTCCATATCTCTCCCAAGCCATCCAGATAGAGCCTGGGCCTTGCTTGTCGCTGGCAATGTTGAGCTTTGGAAATGAGATGGTTGCTTTGGCCAGCCTTGTTTCTCTGCTCTGAAGAAGTAGAGGAGCTATTACCAATTAAAAGCATGGTGTGACCTGACTCCTGAAAGTGACATAGGAGCGAGCAGCAGGTTGTTTCATCTAATAGACCCCTTAAACAAGGATTAAGCTTACAACATTGGCTTTGCTCAGATGCAGATGGAAGTGTGATTGCAATCATTTTGAATCCCTCTTCCTCACTTTTTTTTCTAAGAAATAAACATTTTACTGTTTTTATGTATCTTTGTCTTCTCCCATTCATCCAGCTCAGTGTTTTAAGGTGACCTTGGATGTGGAAGTTGAGCCCTCCTTTGCAATGACACTGACAAGTGGCCTAAGTGGCTCCCCACCCTTCCCTTAATAATCTACCAAGGTTTAGAAGGGCTGCGAACGGTCAGAAGAGATGAGAGAACACCCCATGAGCTTTGAGGAGGAACGGAAGCCACCATGTTATCTTTAATTTTGTTTTCAAATAAAGCACTGTATTTTGTGATTCTCTCCCTTCACAATGCTACATGAGCCTTGCCACTTCCTCCTCTTCTTACTTCCAGTACTCAATAGTACAGTGAAAAGCATTTGCCTACCCAAAAACATAGAATTTTTACACTGGTGATGATATTTGGAGATGTGAAAGCCAAAAGCCCCAGGTAATGGTGGGGAATGTTGACTGTGTGTTTGGTAGAGTTTATTTTTCCATACTATATGAAGAGAGTGATCTCTTCTCAAAGACAGAAGTAATATTTTTAACAAATATTGTCTCACAAGTAAATAGCAATCAAAAGGAGAAAATAACTTTTGTATTTTTTTAACATGTTTAATAGCTTTGACGAGGGTTCTCTTTGTTACTTTCAGGGGAAGGCACCCCATGAAATGCCATGCCAGCAGTCCAGGTTTGAGTTTGTCCCACAAAAATACAGAAAGAGCGCTGCATGGTTCTCTTTTTGGGTTGTGAACTTCAAGGGCCTGGTATCAGCCACGCCAACCTTCCAAAAATAGATGGTTAAGAAGGTGAGTGACAAAGATGTTGAGGGAGGAGGTTCTCAAAAGATCACCTGTCACAAAATAGAATTAGGACCTAGATTTGTTCTTGACTTTCGAATCTATCCACAAAATTGGTGGCACCATTGACATGCTAATAGTGAGATTCCTTGTCTCCTGTCAGGCCTGGGGCAGCAGAAGTGAGGGGAAGGAACTCAGTCAAGTGCTATAGAAAGTGGACTCCAATTTGTTAGCAACAAAATCCCTTAATTCTTGCAGCCAGCAGCAGCTATTTTGGGGAGCAGCTGTGGTTGTTACATAAATAGAGATGCAGCCAAAATGTAAGGCTTTTTATCCTGCTTCAAGCAGAAAAATGCAGGGAGAGTCAAGTAGTCTAGGATTTTTAGTTCCCTCCCTCTGTATGGTTTTTGGCCAAGTGATGAAAATAGTTTTCCTCAACCATAAACAAACTGCTACGCCCCACCTCAAACTTGTTCACTGGGGACTTTGTTCCGTGTTATGTGGGTGACCTTTTCCTGGAAGTCATGTTCTTATCAAGCAAGAATGAAGCAAATGTTAACGTCTTCCATTTGACTACTGGGTGTCTGACGGTGTCTTCCCAGGTAACCACCATCCTCTACCCAGAGATGAAATGTGCTCACATCATTTTCCTCACAGTCATATTTAACATTTTGACATGCACAGAACCACACGTTTCTTGGGACCTGACTTTTGAGTGTTTAATAAAACCATAAGTGTTATTCCCATAAACCAGCGACTTTTCACCTGGAGTTCTGTCCCCTGTATTTAACACTGGATACATCTTTGCTGTGCAAAAGTGATTTCCTCCTCAGACACATTTGGTACCTCTTGGAACAGGTCTGAGAAATGGGGAGATCGAGTGGGTTGGCATGAAGTGCTTGATTATATTAACAACACTCAAATCTGTCTGTTTTCCATTTGTTGGTTTTAATCATAAAATTGTCAAGTGATTTGTGTTTGTACTTTTTTTTAATACCTTTTGAAAGGATCTAGAGCAAAAATATTTTCCCCTTTTCTCTTTCTGTGTATCCATACACTAAGCAGATTGTCTCAGATGCAGTGAAAACAATAATCCAGTGTACATGCTGGTACATTCTGCTAGTTATCACCTCTGTAGGACACGGTTGGAAGGAGGGAAGGAGAGCAAAAGTCTGATGAATGGAGGAAGAAAGATACTAAGAAGCAGACTTAAGAAGCAGTCAGCAGAGAGGCTTACTATGCTGACTGTGTGCCAGGGTGATTGGAAATCCAGCTGCCTGGTGGCCAGTGGGTGGGGCTGAGCTGCCAACAAGATTTACAGCTGGATTACATATGTCTTATGTACTTCTAGTGGTAGAGTTGTAAAAGCTCAGCAGTGTGTGCACAGCTTTCTTTTGGTTGGCAGAGATTCAGGATCATGGAGTTCTGCACTCACAATGCAATGCGTGTTCCTTCCTGGAAGACAACGTTAAAAGAGGCTTTCACCGTCGCAATTCCTCCTAGCCCCAGGCTTAAGCAGTGAGCACAGAGTGGTGCTGTGGTCTACTTAGGAACCAGGAAGGTACAAAGTCCAGTGACAGAAAACTAGGTCAACCCTCAGAAACAGTGGTGGCACACAGCAGTCTGGTGGGCGGCAGGGCTCTCCCTGTCTGCCGTGCCTGTGATCCGAGCCTGCCCTCGGATGATTCAAATATGAAATGACCTGACCCACAAGTGGCCTTGGTTCTTAAGCCCTCTACCCTAGCACCCGCCTGCTCTCTGGTGTACAGCGAAAAAGCACCTCTGTGTCACAGACACACCCAGGCATCGGAAATGACCAGGCCAACAAGCTGACAGTCCTAGCGGCAAGCCCAGGGATGACGGAACCCACTTTATGCTCCCAGTTGATGTCATCCAACTTTGAGTTATAACTCTTCCTCCCAAACTCCTTGCCACTTTCTTTCTATGGAGGCAGGATTCTTCGGTAAGCCTGCTAAAAATGGAAATTATACCTCTTATGAATTTTACCTCAGTAACCTGTGATGTAGGTTGGCCTATCGATTATAAGTCTTGCTTACCCATTGGGCAATAATTTTAAAATGTTCTCCATTTCTTACTCATAAGAAATTTGGTTAAATGTGTTGGTTTTGTGGGAAGAAAAATTAACTCTTAATCCAGGAAAATTCTGACTCACAATCTTGGACTCCAAGACTCTAATATTTTCTTAATAAAGAGCAAAACAACTGGTATCTAAGGTTCTCTACCCCTCCCTTTAAAAAGAAAAAAGGAAAGTGTTAGATTGCACTCTGTAATTTTACATAAAATCTACTTTCCATGCTTTTCCCCCAGAAGGCATTCACAGAGCTTTATTTCTTTGTACCTCTTAGAAATCGGTCTTATTGTTAAATTGCTTAAAACCCCAAAAGGAAAAAAAAAGGCGTGGTTGGTGAGTAGGGAGTATATATTTAACAGCATAAAGAAAAGATGGCTCAAAGAAGGAACTTTGGCTTTCAGATATCATGGGTGGCTTGCTGGACCCCAGTGTGCCTATCTATATAAAGCTGGATGGGGTTTTCACACTAAAAATGCCTCTACAATAAATCTTCTGGAATTTCACGAACAAGGTCTGTGAATTGCCTTCTGCCAATGAACGGGTGTGCTTTTGAAGGGGGAAAATTGCCTTTGACTTCAGCAGTGACCTTTTTGTATGTCTCTGGAAAAGGGTCAAAAAGCTATGGTACAAAATGAGATTTGTGGGTGAATATATTTACCTCTGTGACAACATCGGGACTTAACAGTGATGCCATGGTTTTCAGGAAACTGTCACAGTTTACCTGGGATCAAGTCTAATCTTGAAAGAAACAGGGGAAAACAATTGATGTTTATTATTTGTATTCTGTGCCAGCTACTGTGCAAGGCATTTTATAAATACTTTGTGTAATCCTCACAATCAATCTGCAAAGTGAATTATTAGCCCCATGTTTTAAATAGCTTATATCATAAGTGTTGAATGCATCTATCCAACAAAAACATTGCTTTGGAAAGAAGGAAAGATGCCATTCAAGTATTTTCTAAATTATTATTATTATTATTGTTATTATTATTATTGCTACTACCATGCCCCTCGCAACACTGTGAAAACACCCTCCGGGGCAGCTATCAGGTTCTCTCCTTGGCTCCTCTTCGTTTTACATGGGGAGTATTTTGTCTGATGACCTGCTCACAAACCAGGAGAGGCTGCAGGAGGACTTGTATACTCAGAGAGAAAAGGCTCCAACCCTGGAGTCCTTTCAGTTTGGGGAAAGAAACCTGGTACTTCTACAGTGACATACCAAATCAGGCTGTTGGTGGCAGTGATTTCTTGCTGGTTCTCAAGGCTCAGGGTTTCAGCACAGGCTGCATCTTTATAAAGTTGAAAGCCTCAACCTTGAAGCAAGGCTGAGAGAATCTGATCTCTGGAAGTTGAGAGCAGATAGAACCTAGACCTTTAACCTCTAATGAAATTCTTTCCTGTGGATTAGAATTGGATAATTCATTTTGATCATTAGTCTGAAGATCTGTATACTTCCATGCTCATTTGGGCACCAAAACTAAATAGGAATCTCTTTCAAGACCTTAAAAATTTTTGCATAGTAATGAAGTGACTTTGCTAGTCATTTAAATAGCTTGATTCAAGATCAGAATTGCCCAGAAACTCCCCAGAGTTTCTGTCCTTGCTTCTTAAGGCACATTGTGTAGGAAAAAAAAAAAGAGAGATTCATATCTCCATAGCAACTGTTTAAGGAGCTGCCTGGAAGGGACCCACATCCACCCTCATTTACTCAGCTTGAAAGAATCAACCAAATTGAATAGAGGTGGTAATATGTTCAGTTTCCCTATGAAATCTGTTCCCAAGATCATAGTTATTTCTAACCTGGCAGCTGCCAAACTCCTTGAAGATGATGTAGGAAATGGCTCTTACCTCTTGAGAGCCAAAAAAGTTACTAATAATAATTTAGTAAGACCTCCCCCAAGCCATAGGTTCCATTCAGATACTATCTGCCCTTCATACCCTGAACTCACGCTTCTGCCCTTCCCAGGGGTTATTTTTAGCCCAAGGTTTCGAACTCCATTAAGTCTTAGAGGACCAAGAACACCGTTAACTCAGACAGACTGCCTTAGGTGCCCCAGGGTTGAAAATAGCTTTAGAACCTAGGGGGCCATTTGACCCAGACTCAGAAGTAAGACAACAGCCCTGGTGGCCTAGCATTTCAGTACAGCCTTCAGGGAGTCTCTTTCTTGACAGGCAAGTGTGCAAGGGAAGTTTGGCAAAAGATTTCAAGCCAGATTTTCCATTGAAAGCATGATGTAAATTCATAAAATTATTGTCAGTTTTTCTGAACCAGGCAGATGAATTGTTATGACTACAAATCTGGGTCAATTTTCTTAACACACACGTGTGTGCACACACGTGCACAAAGATACATGGATAAAGAGAATGTAAATACTTTATCATCAACGGACTCGAAGAAAGGGTTGTATTTTGCCTTTCTGCAAATCCAAAATAATGTCCAGGAAAGTATCAGTGTAACTATAATAATACCACAAAAGGAAAAACTAGTGATTGCTCTCACAAAAGTTTGAGTTAGACACAAGTGGGAGCATTGAGGTCTGCTGCTGTTCTTGCCAGCACAAGTCCTTTCTGTACCAGATGTTCACATCTGTTTGACTCCTCTGGGACTGCTGCAGGCTCATGTCCTCTTTCAGCCCACAGTGCATAAAGGACACATCCCTGAGGGTACATGCCAGGTCCAGCCACATACAGCCACGGTGTTGTTCACACACTCCTCCGCTCACCCATATGGCCTAGACTGGCATTTCAGCAGCTCCCCTGGAGTACTTTGACACCAGTGCATGGAACTGGAGTCCTTTCATCTAGGTTGTCCCAGGCGTAGCATCTTTAGCATTCTCCTTCCCAGTCTTGAGGACTCAGTAGAACAACAGACCATTTATGGACACCCGGTATACTTTAGGCACTGAGCTAATCATCAGCAATACATAGCTGAACCAAACGTAGCTCCCACCTTCACTGGGCAGCCCACCAGCAGTGGCGAGACAGCCAGAAGGGCCCCTGTAGGGAAGGGTCCTGGGTGCTGTGGTGGGAGCATTTTGCAGAGGCAGCCCAGCTTTGGGAATCAGAGGCCTCCAGAAAGCAGTGCCATCAAAGCCCACCTTTGTCAGAAAACAGAGTATTTTGAACTGCCTCCCAGGGTAATGGGACGGCAGGCAGAGTGAGCACTGCAGAGCAGGAGCTGGAGCTCAGAGGTGAAAGAGAGAGGAGACAAAGGGGCAAGGACAGGGCAGTGAGCTGAAGCAGCCACAGAGGGCTCTGAGGTTTTGCCATTGACTTAGGGAGCACACAGAAGAGCTTCAGGTCCTGCTCTGCCTTGTGCAGCACAAGGCATGGGTCACTCAGACCTATGTGTAGTCACCCTGAGCACCGGCATTGCCCTCCTCTCTGGGGATACACGGTAGTTTGCTGAAATAACTTATTCCTGCCATTTCTCCCCACCCCACACCTGCTCCTCTTCCTGTCTCCAAAAGCTGTTTGAGTTCAAGGGATTTAGCCCAGACTAAATGTGGTGTGGAGTCAGATGGGGGACAGTTCTGGGTCATCCTGACCTGACTTTAGAGACATGATACCTAAAAATACCTCCCGGGACCAAGCTGGCCTGTACCCAGAGATGAGGGTGCACTCTAAAGTAAACACACAGGAAGCGGCAGAGGGCTTCTCTGTTCAGTGTGTGCTGCTAACCAAATGCAGTCGCCCTCAAACTGCCCTCCCCTGGGTGAGCTGACATCACCTGGTGGCCAGGTCCTGAGTGCACACCCGTGTCCTGCCAAAGAAAGGGGACATTTAAAACTCAAAAGCACGGGTGAACTGTATACAAGTGGGAAATACCCTCAGCCTAGATAGTTGCTGAGGACCTCACGAGTACTGTCAGAGCTCGGCTAGGCTGAGCCAGGGAAGGGACCAAGACACCAGAACCCCTCTATAAAAACAATTTACCGTGCCTTTTAGGTTTTCCAAAGAACAACGTAGGTGTTTTCTTTGTTTGTTTCTTTGTTTTTTGTTTGTTGTCTTGGTTTGCTTGTTTTTGACTTTCCTAGTGGGAAATATAAAACTTTTAAGCAAAAGCAGAATTAGATGCATCAGAATACAGGCTGTAAGTCAGCACAGTTTCTAGCAACCCAAGAAAAGGCTCAAAGAGAAACAGTTCCCATGACAAGTTGGAGGAATTTGGGACTGGGGCATTTTTCCCAGCTGAGTGGCTCTGGACATCTGCTCAGGGGTCCCAAATGGGCCTTGCTGCTCCTTGGAGCTGATGTCTTTTGAAAGACCCCTGAACCTGCCCTCCTGGGCAGCAACACTGGCCTTCCTGCCCTCTGAATGATTTCTACCCCAAGCCCTTTCATTTTCCATACAGTCCTCTGACTCCTCACTGAAAAGTTTTTAATTCTGGGTCTTAGTGATTCTTACTCAAGTATCTCCAGGCCTAGGTCTAGACATAAACATTAGAATTCTGCCCATGACTGTCTTAATACTGGAAACCAGGAGAATATTTGGCCTAGCCCATGCACTTTAAATTTAAGGCACCATCTTCCCATTTTCTGCCCTGGCACACTTCCGCACTCACCTTCATCTCATTGCCAGGAAAGAGTCAAATTACCTCCTTGCCAGTTGTCACTGGCTGCATATTTGCTGCTCTTCTCAAGGTGTTTGTGCTTTATTTAGCAACATGGCCTTACATTCAAAGAATAGCAGCAAGACAGGGAGTCATCAGCTCTTGGTAGGGTCTGGCAGGTATCCTGGGCCTTGCTCTTCTGACACCTGCAAATGTGTTCTGAGCAGGTAAGAGAGCCTTGCAGGGCAGCCTCCCCCTGCCCTGCTGTGCATGAACTCTAAAGCAGTGGGCACGCATCTGTTTCCGCCACACACAGCCATCAGCAAACCCATGTGAGATGCGCCCTTCTGGATGCTCATTGATTTGTTTAAAGCATATATCCATTTAATTTTATAGTAATCTTAGGCACATTATAAAAAAGTACACAGCATACAAATGTTAAATGAATAAAATCCAAGCCATTATAAACAGGTTCTATTATTTTCTCTCTGAACTCCTGAGAGTGACTTTGGGTACCTCCTGGTCTGTGCAAACTCACTTAAAACACCACTGCTGTGCAAATCAGCACACCTCGATGGCATCCCCAACCACTGTGTGGCCCTGGGCCTGTGGAATAAGAAAACCCTGAGGCAAAATCCCTGGGAGCTTCTAAGATGGGAAATGAGGCAAATGAACTGATAGTAGCATAAATTTAAATAAATCAGAACCCTGGCAGGTGAGCTGTCCCAAGACAGTAGCGGCTACAGGTGCTAAGAATAGGTCAGGTCCACATACACAGCCATGGGATTGTTCTTCCCTCTCTGGGTCTCCAGAAAAGGGCATTGGCAACATCCCCAGCTCTCTCCTGATTGGAATTCCATGAACCCTTGAAGTGCTTCACCAGTGCTACTCCCCATGGCACCGTGGACCCGTGTGGCTTGAATATTATTTTTGATTTGACCACCAAGATGTTATACTGATGATTCTGTTCCATTTTGAAAAGGGTCTGAGAAAGTGTACAGGTCTAATTATATATACATATTTATACATGTGTATTTTTGTTTATTGTTACATTTTGACATTGGACTTTCTATTAAATAATTTTTAACAGTTGGTCTGATTTTGTTCTTTCTTATTCCATTTTCTTTCTTGGGCCGGGGGGTCGTGATAAAAGACTCCGCTGATATCCTTTTTGTTCCTTCTCTCTTGTCTAATCTAGGTACCTGAGGGCTTCTCCTTTCTGTTCTTAGCTCTTCTGGCTTTGCAGGGTAATGTGCCACATCAGATACTTGAAGGCCTCTGTCTTGGTTACCTTTCTCTCGTTGAAACAAAATACCTGACACCCAAAGTGAAGCAAGGAAAGGTTTATTTATCTTACAGTTTTTGGAGGTTTCAGTCCATACTCAGCTGTTTCCAAGGCAGGGTGGCATGGCTGAGGGATGGATATTCATGGCAGCCACAAGTGACAAGAGTGAAAGGGCAAAAGAGGGGGAAACGCACCTCCTTCCCACCCTTACGTTGCATGCAGACTTCCCGCCCCTGGGCAGGTGCAGCACTCACACCACCAATCCCAGCACTAGACAACAAACCAATCACAAATGCTAGATTCATCTGCTTCCATAACTGCATGAGGCTTGGGGGGACACCAAGACATAAACCATAACAGCCTCCCACTTTGTTTTCATCTTCCGCTTTCAGGACAGTCAATTCTGTCCCATCGGCTTTGGCAAATTCTTAAATTCACAGATTTGATGAATTCCCAAGATTAGAGAGTGGTACAAAGTGATGCATCAAGCTTTTTCTCTCATGTGCCCCCACCCACAGAGCAAGCGAGCCAGCCAGCCAGCCAGACACACACACACACACACACACACACACACAGTGCTAACTGTGAGAGGTTAGACAATCTACTTAACTATTCTGAGCATTATAAAAACAAGAGTTTTCTCATAGGTTTACCTTGAAGGGATCCCTTAGTAAGTGCATGGTTAACAATCATCTGTTTCTCAAAGGCTCTTATTCATTCATTCTACTCATTCAGCCAGCAGACATTTGTTAATTGCTCTGTGTATGTGTGTATGCCAGGCTCTGGGGTCACCCAAGTCAGGACTCAGGGATGTGCACATGTAAGTCACTTCTGCCAGTGGGGCACTATGAACAATGAGGCCTGTACTTTATATTCTCCCGTGCCGAAGCAACCTGTCACTACCTGCTATTTTCTGAGGCAGAAAGCAATGAATTCTACTACACTGGCTGTCCAGGGTCCACTGAAGAGAAACACACACATAGTATCCTAGTGCTGTGGCATGAAGCCACAAGTGGTTTGCCTTTGCTCTGGCTTCCCTGTCCTTGTCTGATGAGGGCTGATTGTTTAATCAGTCCACCCGCTGGCCTACCACCCTTGCTCTTGGGAACAGAGCATCTTCATGGTTTCCTGATGCTGTGATGGTAAGAGTAAGAATGGGCCAGTGCTGACAGAGGAAAGGGGGGTCAGCCAGCTAGCAAGAGAGAAGGAATTGAAACTGTTCCTGGCTTTCTCCTCCAAGCCATAGCACTGGAAGTTCAGATTTGCAACTGAGTTTTACAAGCTGTCAGACAAGGCAAAAGCTCAAGCATCTGCCCAAAGTAAACCTGAATCCAAACTTTTTCTTTGAAAAACAAACCTCTTCATCCTGGCAGAGGCTCCCTTGAAATCACAAAGGCCAGCCTAGCTGAAAGTGCTCTCTAATGCCACCCACCAGCTCCACACAGACACACACTGGGTTCTGTACCCAACTGGGACTTCTGAAGTTTCCTTTATCTCATGCCAAAGAGTAGTCAAACTCAGGAGACCACTGGACTACTTCTTGGGGCTCCTTCTAGTACTACCATTGCTTTCAGTTCACTGGTAATGGTTGGACTGAAACTGAGACCAGTTGCCTGGAGTTCTCTTACTTGAAAGCAGGAGGTAGGAAGTGGGATATCAGTGATGGAGGAAGGAGGAAACCCGACTTCACAGGCCTCAACATCCATGGGTGGAGGATAGATACAGCAGACCATGGAAGGCCAGGAGTGAGCCAACACTGAAGCAGGGGCTGGATGCTTCTGCTCGTCGGCTTGGCAGGCCACCATCACCTCTGCCGTGCATACTGCCCAGCCACCACTTTCTGCCTGAAAGTGCAAATGGAGTGCTCTAGAGGAGGGAAAAAGGTTGCAACCTCTTGACTCCCATCATCTTACCAATCCAACCACCTGTTCTGCAGAACCCAGCTTCCAGGCCCTGACCTGCTCTTTGCCTGTCCTCGCCCCTGCACCACTCTACCATGTTCATTTTCCTATGCTGATTCCTACCATGGAGTCACCAGGAACACTCCCACTTCTCTCCCACCACTGTGAACTGAGATTCCTTCATAGGCCAGTTAAGTTGATCTTTTGCACAAGCCCTCCTCACCTTCTGGTTCAGCATGTCAATCTTTCTCACTGAAGAACTTTTGCTTTCGTGAGGGGTCAGATGTGTGGGAAAGTGGGTAGAAGGAGTCTTGCAAGGCTTAAAACAAGAATGCCCATGGAAGATGAGGCCTCCAAGTGCAAGCTGGAGCCTAGAAACGAGGCCAAAGTTCCCTACTGAGGAGGGGTGGCTCACTGGGGCGAGGTAAGTAGCAGATAAGGAGCAAGTCCAAGAGCCTCAGTGATAATGGAGATAGCATTCGAGAAGAGAGCAGAACACCTGTTTTCAAGATTATACCAGATTATACATCAGAATGCACATTGTGAGTAATGTCAAGGCATTTGTTTTTGTCTGACCCCCACCCTTTTGTGCTGGAGATTGAACCCAGGGCCCCCCACAAGCTAGATTATTGATTACCACTGAGCTACACCTCCAGACACAGATTATTTCTATTAAGGAAACGTGAAACGCAATCTTAATGCCCATTAAATATACATATGGAAAAAAAATGAGTGCTCCAGAAGTTCCCCCAGACCTCGGAGTCTAGGCTGAAACTTTCTGCTGAAGAGCAACAGAGATGGTTGTGATTCCAAATCCCAGGTGCCTCCGGAGATCAAGCTTGCTACTCTACCCAGTTGGCATCTGAGGGCAGCTAGAAATGGAACTGTAAGCAGCCTGGGCCATGTGCCCTACAGTGCACCCAGCAGCACCCTCTCATGGTGACCTCTCAGAGCCCTTCTCATGCTGATGGAAAGAAAGATAAATGCTCATCCCTGAACCATGACTACTGGGCCTTTACACAAGCAGTCTCCTTCTTCCCCAGTTACTCTAGGAGTTATGGGATACAACCATCTCTGTTGCTCTTCAGCAGAAAGACATTTGGTTTCAGCTTGTAGGGGAATCATTCAGTTAATTCACAGAGTCATTCTAACATTTCCACTATTATTGCAAGGGATATGCAGTCATCTCCCAAGGTGATGCCATCTCTTCACTGTTATCAGAGTCAGCTAATTCAGTGGCCAGGGGCTTTGTCTCATAAATGCCCCCTCAAACTTTTCTTTTATTACTCAACCTCTCAAGTTTCAGTCTTTTTTTTTTAATAGAAAAAGAAATCACTGACTGAAAATAGACTTATCACCTACTGCCCTTTTCCATATGGCCCATACCAACCAAAATGATACATTGATTACCACTGTTCAGAAATAATGAACAAATACATAGAAATGTAGTTGATCTGATATCAACACAAATAAACCTCAAAAGCATAATAATGAATGAAAAATACTTATAAGTTACAGAACGACACCACTTGGATAAAGTTGAAAGCGTACCAAAGCTTGAAATTCATATATTGTATGTGAATATTTACATGGATAGTAAGAGTATAAAAAAGGATTCAGGGAAAAGAAATTTCAAGAGAGCAAGGAGGAAGAGAGGGAAATGTCACAGGTGAAGGTTAACAGTGTTACTGTCTTTTAAAATATTAGCTGGAACAAATATGGGGTAATAAAAATATTTGTGTACGTTGAAAATATTCTCCATATCTTCTGAGTACTTGTAAGATTTTATTATTTTTTAAGGGAACAAAGAGTGGTCTAGGGGTAACTTCATGTCAGGGGCAAATTGCAACTTGTTAGACTCAGATCTGTACCAGGCAAAAAGATTCAGGTTGTGACAGGATGGACAGCTCTCCTCCTGGAGTTCTGGTAGCTTTTCCAATCTGCACCAAGCTCACACTTCTATGTCCTCTTCTCTAATTTCCCCACATAGACAACAGATTTCCCTAAATCTCTGCCTTCCTTGGAAATCCATAGCTTCAGTGAACTGGGTGTAGAACTGGACCTTCAGCAGTGCTTTGGCATCAAATTTCCCTCTTGAGTTCTGCCCTCGATGAGACTAGCCAGTCTTCTTAGCATCAAACACGTGGTCCATATGCATCTCTTTTCAAAGATGCGTGGCTGAACCAAACTCTCACACACAGCCACCTCAGACTTGCCTGTGAACATTTTCCACGAAGTCTCAGAGTCCCTCAGAGCAGAGAAGATCCCAGAACCTGGGCTATGTGGGCTAACCAGCTGAGATGATCTGGAACAGTGGGTCCGGTGCACGAGAAGTCATTCAAGGCGCTTAAAAACAGATGATGAGTAGATAGGTCAATGACAGATAAATAGAAGATAGAGATGATAGTTGATAAGTAGATGATAGATAGGTATAGATAGATAGAGGATACAAGATGTGATCAAACAATATGGTGAATGTATACATTTTTTAAAATTTATTACAATAAAAGACACTGCCATCAACCTCCCTCAAACTATGCCCCCACACTTCAGACACACTTCTTCTATCATTCTTGCCATTTTCTGGAGCATTCTAAAAGTCCTCTTTTGTGGCTTTAGTTGTGCTATCATAAATAGATTCAAAATGTTTACCTTCCGTGGTTATTTCAATTTTGAGGAAGAACTAGAAGTGACCCAGTGCTGGGTCAGGTGAATGATTTGGACGAGGACACACCATAATGTTTTTTATTTGACAAAAATTTCCATAAACATCTTAAATTGATTCAGGGAATCAAGGTAGCCACGAAAAGACACTCAGGAAAGAAGACCTCCAAAACTGCTTCAGAAAGTGGCAAGAATGATGTAATAAGAGTATTTGAAGGTAAGGGAAGTATTTTGAGAGGGATTAATGACAATGTGTCTTTTACTGAAATAAATCTTTATAATTTAAATATTCATAGTATTTTTGACTACACCTCATAGACAGGTGATATACAGATGCATGACACAAATACTGACTGTCACATCTGGTCCTCAAAAGACCTGATTTGTAGCACTGAGAATGGTAGCTCAGATAGGAGCAGTTGTGGGAGCCAGAACAGCAGTCCAGATGACACTGAGGAAGAGGTTTGGCAGGGTCTGAGTGACCTGGAGGATATGGAGTGCACCCAATCTGTGAATTTCCTAAGACTCAGTGAGTTATTTGGTGCAGTTCCAAATACACCATAGGAGAAATGCCTGCCAATACTTCTTCTTCCAGAATGCGGTTCCTCCAGAGCTTATGGCTCAAACAAATGATACCAAGAGTGGATGATTGTGTGTCTTCTCATATGCACCAAATAAATGAAGAGGAGTTGTTACTCAGCAAGTCTGCCTTGCTCGAGCTTGCTCAGCCTACTCGGGGAGGGGACAGAGGTGAGGCCTTAGGATCACCCAGAGCTCTTGTGAGCACAATGTCCCGGCCTCAAGTCACTTCCATCAGAATTCCTGAGAGCGAGGATGGGCAGAGGCATTTTCGAGTATCTATCCAAACAGCTGTGAGCTGCAGCGAGTTTGAGAACCACTAGTTCAACTGCAGACTATCAAGACAGATGGTAGCAAGTGAACCTGAGCAGAATGTGCCCTACCTCTGAGGAAGAAACAAGGATCCCACAAAGAATCACTCAGGGAGAGGGGGCAAGAATAAGCAGTGACACACGAAGAAGCAAGCAGAGTGGCCCTCTTATTGACGGGGGACAAGAAAATGAATCAAGCCTTACCAGACCAAGGGCTCAGACTAAGAAAGAGACTCAAAAGCTTTCCTGACCTCCAGACTTGCTTTTGCTCCAACCATTCCAAAGGAGGAGAGTTGCATGAAGATTCTCTGACTGGAAAGTGGCCCTCTTTGTCACCAAGTCTATGCAAGGCAGGAATGTACTCTCATAACTAGCCTCAGGCAGCAATTAAGCTTGCTCCTGCCCTACCTTGAACCAGCTACCCCTACTCCCCACCACCCCTCAGGTCACTTAGCACCCAGAGAAGATGTTCTTCCCAAGGAGCTATTGACAAATGTTAAGAAGGCAAATCCCACCACCAGGAAAGCCTTCATGTGAAAGAGGGATCCCTGGCTTCAAAGGACTGAGGGCAGTAGCAGCTCATCCTCTCTACAGGGTCCCCTCAGCAGAACAAACAGACAAACACATTTACATACCCTATGCCTGAACACTGTGCAAGGGGTAGAGAAAGTTTAAGCAAGACAGCACCTATGGAGAAAATAGAAGACAAGCCTCAAATCTCTTTTCCCAGGCATAGGGTTTAGGAGTATTTGTGGGTTAAAATAGCAGAATGATCTGAATGGAGAAAAGTCATTAAAGTAAGCAGGAGTGAAGTGATCAGTGGTCTGCATGTGCTTAACCATACCTTGTGTCTGATTATGGATCCACGTTTGGAAAATGGCAGAATTAGCATAATCTGAGGGTGATGCTTGTGGTCCTCAAAAAGTCACCCACTGGTTACTAGCACAGCCCCAGGACAGGGTCAGTATTTTGAGCTAGATGAGCCTACCTCCAAATTTGTAAAAAACAACTTAATCCTGGTGAGTTTGGGAATTGCCACCTGGTATGTAACCCTAGACATCTGCATCTTCCCCAACAGAGTGGCCAGGTTCATGGCTAGAATTTCAAGTGCCTGCTCCAATTGTGCATAGCATCCTGGTCATTGGTATGCTGGGCACTGGGCCACTGACCTGATACTGGACTCATGCAGTTTGCTGTCCAACCAGACTGAGAGCCTTGAATACAACCAGCACAGAGTAGCTCAATACAAAGCAGTTGTAAAAACTCATCTGCCCCTTTCCTTCCCCTTTCTCTCAGGGCCCGACTGAGAGGTGAGGATGCTGTGTGGGAGACCGGCTAGTTCCCCAGAGGCCTTTTGTGTCAGCTGAAGATTCCCAGGACATTTCTTGCCAGTCACAAACCCAGGCTAGGGCCCAAGTCTCCCACGGGCAGACTGGAATGCAAATGGGGCTTTAAATTTAAACATCAGGTTGGATTTCACATAAGGGGAGGGGTATGTGAAGGAGAAACTCCTTCTCAAGCTCCATGATGCCGCAGTGAACACACACATCACTAACATGGCCCTGATTACAGATCTCCCACATATGCCAAAAAAGAAAAAGGAAGCTTTAGATCAAGTTCCCCTAAAACTTCTTTGTCCTTCAGATAATCCATCTGGTATTTGTGTCTCTGCCAATACAGTGGGATTCCGATGTCCAGGCTCCTCCAGGGTTCTGGTAGGGGCTATGGAGTTGGCCTCAAACACATACCCACTCCATGCCCCTGTACAATTGTAAGAGAAAAGCTTAAGGAGCCACCAAAATATAAATTAGTAGAGTTATAAGGATAGGGAGGAAGGTACCAGGGCAAGCTGACATCACTTCATGAGTCTATCCTGAATCTTACCCACAAGTTCTAAACAAGACAGATTTCTTAGCAGAAACTGAGTCCACCAAACACTGGTAGAGTCCATGACACTTAGGGAAATTATGGCATAAAAGCCATCACCTGGCCCCCAACCCATCCATCCTCAACTATGGCTAAATCTCTGCCACCTATTAGGTAGTGAGCATCAAGCATTCTCTCATGTAACCTTCCTGATAACCCGTGTAAGTAGTACTGATCCTTCATATGAAAGCTGGAGAAACTGAGTCTCAGAGGGACTAAGTAACTTGTCCAAAGTCCCACAGCAGTAGCAGTAAGTCCACAATGCCATCTCAGGTCCATTCTATCCAGAAGCCTGGCTATAAACCACTCAACTCAAGTGACACTCACATATGACTTAAGTCATCACACTTTGACTACACTCCTTGCCAGGGTCACCATGGAGGCACCCTCTCCACCTTTCCTCCCATATGCCCTGTCCTTTCCTTCCTTCAATAGAAACAGCTTTCTTACATTTATCCATCCTGCCCTGAATCCTGTTAGACACATGCATCTGGGAGGCACGGAGTGGGCACCGCCAATCTCTGTCCCTGATGGCCTGGGACTCGGGGAGCCCTTCCCTGTTGTAGCTACCACTTGCCAATCCCTTATTTTCCTTCTATTGCCCTTTTATTTCTCCCTCACTGCCTTCCCAAGCCATCTGCTCTCTCCTTGAGCTTCTCCATTCACCAGCTCAATGACCTGGAGACAATGGGGGTCTGCAAGGATCATCCCAAGGAGTCTTAAGCATTCTGCCTGAGTCTTGCCAGACCATTCCCATGAGAGCTATTCTCATGACAAGTCACTGCAGCGTCTCAGACCCTCCCATAGCGCTCAGCACACTACTACCTTCTGACAAAGGAACTTTATTTACCAAGCACATGCAAATGTGTTACTATTTGTCCTGTTGACCTAATGGGCAAAGGTGGCTGGCATCTCATTACCCACAGAACTATCTCCATTCATGCTGCTGATTGGCTGTGACAGACGGCCACTGAGAGCACATGACAACTAGCAGCCAGTCAGAACTTCCCACAACTCCAGGATTGGTTTCCTTTAAGGTCAGATGGGACGTAGAGCCAGGCTCTGGTTGACAAAGTGGCTTTATCAGATCAATGCTCCGGCCTCCAGCATCTGTAAACAAGACAAACCAGCATCCTGTGTACCAGGTTGTTTTTTCTTCAGATCCCGTGGCCAGCCCTTCCTCTCACCTGAGGACTGTCATTTACAGAATGTTTTCACTTGAAATGCTCAGGCCCATGGTGATATTTGGAGTCGTGAGACCCTTCTGTGCTAAATGAAAAAAATAAATGATCCTTTTAGAACCTGCTATCAATCTACCATGTAAAGAACAGGCAAAATTCTGCTGCTGAAATGCTGCTTTCTGAGCATAGCCCCAGGGGAGCTGTCTGGGTAGCAATGAGGGCCCCTGCCTGGGTTAGTCCAACTGCGAGACCCTGTACCGATGGTGGTAAAGCTTCCAGAGATTAGACCTTTGTCCTGGTTTTTGCCTGGCCTCTGTTCAACCTCTTCCCAGAATATTCTCCTCTCGGGGCCTGAGGTGCTCCTGTGCTATAAGTGAGCCTTCTTTTCCTCAACTGAATGAACTTTGTTCAGGGGAGGATGGCTATTTCAGAAGGTCCCAAGCAACTTCTCTTAGGTCAGGGTTGTTGGGTTTGACCTCACAGTCAAAGACAGAGCATTTGCCTGAGGGAAGAAGATAGCCTTCCTTTCAGAATAAAACGGAGATGCCTGGAGCCTGAAATACACTCCACAGTGTCTCCATCACCAAATAATGTTGCTTTATTTAATTGAATCTTAGGATTAGAAGTAATATGAGAATCACTGCTTCCTAGGGATTCAACTGACTAGTTTATTGATATAACAAAAGCTTGTTACCCTTAATTACTAATGGGGCCCAACTAATTCATCAAAATGAATTCTTTTATACTATAAGCAATTCCAACCAAAGTTTAATACTTGATAGAAGTTAGTAAACTGATTTTAAAATAAATACAGAACTTGTCAATTTCCTATTGTCTTGTTTTGAAGTCCTTTCATTGTTTTGTTTTGATTGGCTTTATTCTGCTTTTTTTTTGGTTGATTTTATTATGTCTGATGGTATGGGCAGCTATTTTGAAGAAAACAAGATATATTATGGTAGCCATTGTTGATTTCCTGTTATCTTGTTTTGAAGTCTTGTATCACCTTCATTGTTTTGTTTTGATTGTTTATTCTGTTTTATTTTGTTTGGTTTCATTCTCTTTAAAATACAATTAAAAATAAATAAGTAAATACATAACTGCAAAAGATCTAGATGGGCAGAAAAGTTTTGTAAAATAATAGAGAATTTGGAGCACTAATACAACCTGATATGAAAAATTGCATAAAACCATAGCAGTGGAGGTGACATGATATTATAGTCTGTATAGGCAGATTAATGGAACAGCATAAGAGACCAGAAATATCACACATGTACAGTTAACTGATTTTCAGCAAAGGTATCAAGATAGTTCAATGTGAAAAGGATTGCCTTTTCAATAAATTGCCTGGCATAATTGGTTGTTCATATGCATGAAATGAGTCTTGACTCTTCTCAAACAATATACACAAATTAACTTAAAATAGATTATAGTACATGATATAAAACTAAAATTATAAAATTTCAGGAAGAAAAGTACAAAATAAAAGCGTTTGTGATGTTTGGGTTAAACAAGGACTTTTCAGCTAGAACACGACAAAGAACACAAATCATACAAGTAAACTTTGACAAATAGAGTTCAGCAAAATTTAAAACTTCCACTTTTCGAAAGATACTGTTAAGAAAAATGTAATGATAAGGCACAGATTGATAAAAATAAGTGTAAAGCATATACCTGATAAAGATGTGTATTATATATTTGAGAAATACACTTCAAATCATTAGTCATTATATAAGTACAAACTAAAACCACTAGGAAATGCCTCCATATGCTAACTAGAGTGCCTCAAACTAAAAAAGACTAACATGTGAAGTGTAGGACAACTGAAACTTTCATGCTTTGCCAATGGGCATGCAAAAATGGTGTATGATTTGCAGCTTTTTAAAATAGGTAAGCGTACACTTACTTATCATGTCATCCAGAAATCCTACTCTTAAGTATTTATCCAAGACTTATTTATCCAAGTTATCTATGCTAGGTTATGTTAACCCTAACTCTAACCCTAACTGGCAATTGACTGGTAAGTGGTTAGCTATCATGGTACATCCACAACAAAAGTGATAAAGAGAATGACTATTCATAGATGCAGCACTACAGATGAGTACCCAAAGTATTGTGCTAACCAGGGGTGCAGAGACTTCGGGGGAAATGGCAGAGTGGTAAGCAACACCAAATGAGTCTCATCGAGATTCAGAATCCAGACATTGGAAAATAGCAACTTGGGGAAGAAAAAAAGAGAGAAATAGATTCCTGGGAAGGAAAGATGTGGCAGAAAATTAAAACCTACAGAGAGAGTAAAGAGACAGAACACAAGCAAGGAAGAGAAGGGACAGCCTGCCCTTTCTCCCTGGCTCCCAACTTGTAGCTCATAGGAAAGGGAGACCAAACCTGTAGCACAAAGTGAAAGCTGGGGACTCCAGAGGGCTTCATGGAGAAATTCAGTGGTGGAATAAACCAGAGGGTGCTGTGAGTTGCAAGGAGAGGTCAGGATTCTGTTTCCAGGAGTCCTTTAATAGGCAACCATTGCTGAGTGACGCCAGTCCAAGAGCTTGCCATATCCCCAGGAGAAAGCATAGTTCAGCTATAGCCCCATCTCTCTCCCTCTTTTCTTGATTTCATTTTTGTCGTGGTAAATGAAAGAAGTCAATCACAAATGACTAGGTACCATATGAATCCATTTACATGGCATCATGGAAAAATCAAAATTATAAGGACAGAAAACAGAGCAAAGCTTCCAAGGGGCTTAGGCTAGGGAGCAAAGTACAAAGGGACACAAAGACACTTTTTGGAGTGATAAATATCAAACACCTTTAAAAGGTGTATTTTATGGTATGTAACTATATGTCAATAAACCTCACTTTTAAAGCCAGGCATGATGGCGCATGCCTGCAAGCCCAGCACTCAGGAGGCTGAGGCAGAATTGCTGCAAGTTCAAGACCAACCTAGATTACATAGAAAGACCTTGCTTCAAAAAATTTTTTAACTTAAAAAAAAAAAAAAAACGAATCCCCAAACCAGCTCAGAGCACAGAAAGTCTTGTATTTGAATACCTTCACTTATATTTGATGGCAACTTATATTCACAGTGGCCAAATTTTACACTTACTCTAAAAATGGTGATTTTCTATTTGTTTTATTCTACTAGGGGGACGGAGAAAAGAAACTCAAATTTACTATGTTCCAGGCAGCATCATACTAAGAATTTTGCACAAGATTTTATTTGGTCTTTGTTGTGAGCTGAAGTTTTTTTCCTGTTGGACTGGACTGCAGTATCTAACACCCACTACCTTGATTATATATGAGGCAGGATAATACCTATCTGGATTACGAGGTAGGATGTTATGGCTTATATCTGGGTACTCTCCAAAGCCTCGTGCATTTGGGTGGGGTGGCTTAGGGAGGGTGATTGGCTAATGAGGATGCTGCAGCTGCCTTGGTATTAGGAGGTAAGGCCTGGTTGGAAGAGGCAGGGCACTAGACGAATGACCTGGAAGGGTTTATCTCTCTCCCTACCTCAGCCCTTCACTCTCTGCTTCCTGTGTGCCACACCTCAAGCCAAACAAACCTCTCCTCCTTTAAGTTGCATGGGTATCAGGTTTTATATATCAGCAACAAGAAACATAATAAAGACATAGGACTTTTCAGAAAGAGATTAAGATATAATAAAGTCGTTAAGGTGGACCCTGCTCTAAACTGATTCGTGTTCTTACAAGAAGAGGACACCAGGCGTGGGTGTGCAGAGGAATGAGCAAGTGCAGAGGCAGCCAGAGGACAGCAACCTGCAAGCCACGGAAAGAGGCTACAGTAGCTATCACACCTGCCAACATCCTGATCTGGACTCCCAGCCTCCAGAACATGGAAAAATTCATTTCTGCTGTTGAAGTCACTCACTCTGTGGTGTTTTGTTATGGCAGCCCTACTCTTCTTGTCCTCCCAACAATCTGAGTTTCAGTAAACCAGAAAAACCCCAAGGCTCAACGAGTGTTGTTAGCATGCCCAGACCCCAGTGACACCCAGAGCTCACACCCAGGTCACCCTCCATGCTGTACCCTACGTCCTTCACTGTCAAGATTGCATTATGTAGAAGACAAGAGCTGGTTCTCAGTTTTCAACAACCTGCCCTACACTTGCTCAGTAAACATGGCATTCATTTGAATAGCTAATCAGATTTCAGGGTACAGGACAGACCAGCTACTCTTAGGACAAATTATTGATGTTTGTAAACAGTGAATGTGATCACAATAATTGATGTTTTAACCACCCATCATGCCTCGAGTTTCTGTGATGCTGGGCCCTTCGATAGAACCTAAAGATGCCAAGGGATGTTCCATTCCTACTCCTGGGTAGACAGGTCTTAAAAGTACTGCACAATGAATGCTTTGGTGACCTGGATATTCATTCTCTCCACAAATATTTATCAAGCACCTACAATAAAGCCAAAAGTCAAATTGTTACTGTGTTTCAGAGTGCTGGAATCTCCTTCTAGAGGTGGTTTCTAGGTTTGTTCTGTCCTGAGCAAAAATTGATCAAGACAAGTACAAACAGTACCAAGATTTTACATTAACTAAATATAGGAAAAGAACAGGCTCTGCAGAGTGAATTTGGGGCAAGTAAAAGTAGGGGGAGAGTACAACCTATAGCGTAAGTGTGGTTACTGTGAAAGAACACAGTATCAAGGACCTCAATGTTGACTGTCCTTTTTTATCACCCCTCCTAAGGCTGATGTCAGGTCTAGGCCATCCTATCCAAAACTCTTTGAGTTCTCATGAACAGTCCATATGCAGGGCTTTGGAAACTATTCTGCACATGTGTCTTGGGATTTTGTAATTAACAGGTTACTCGTACCTGTTTTACATACCCTAGTTTCCAGCTTTGCCATGACCTAGTCTTCTGCTCAAAATCCATAAATATTTTCTCTGCAGCAGTGTAATTATCAGATGGTAGATCACACTGACTTCTAGTCCACTCAAACAAATAATTAAGGGGTTTTGTTTTCATTTGTTTTTTATTTTTTAGATCAGATTTGAACTTTTTTCCATCCTGTGCACCAAAACCAGGTGAAGAGAACCTGGACAAGAGGAGTTTACAGTTCAGAACTAGAGAAGAAGGATTCTTTTAAACTATAGACACTTCCTAGAGATCAGAAACAAACCTTCTGCTCATCATTGTATCCTGGGGGATCAACAGTAGTGAGTCTTTGGTAAAAGATTTTTGGACTGACCTAATGTTAGGTGATTGAATTGCTCACTGTGGGACGCAGGCACCCTCAGGGGAATAAACAGATGCACTTTTTAAATTCAACTTTCAGGTGCATGTCTGTAATCCCAGCAGTTGGGAGGCTGAGGCAGGAGGATTGCTGCAAGTTCAAGATCAGCCTGGGCTACAAAGTGAGTTCAAGGTCAGCCTGAACTGCATAACAGAACCCTGTCTCAAAAAGATAATTAAATAAATAAATAAACAAATAAATAATTCAACGTCAGAAGAGTCAGATAAATTGAACTGGCCTGAATGAAGCCATATGCTCAGCCCAGGTAAAAGCAGAGTGGCTCTGGCAATGAGGGAGAAAATGAGCTGAAACTAGAGAGAGCAGGGAGCTGTCTTAGTCTGTTATTATTGTAACTGAATACTACAGGCTGTAACACTACAGGCTAGGAAATTTATAAAGAATAGTGATTTATTTAGCCCATGATTCTGGAGGCTGGAAAGCCCAAGAGTGTGGCACCTGCTCCTGGTAAGGGCCTCCTTGGTTCATCAGAAAATGGTGGAGGGCATTTCATGGTGAGAAGAACAGAAGTGCTACATAGGTTTCCCTTCTCCTTCTTCCCCTTCTTCTTCTTCTCCTTCTTCTTCTCCTTCTTCTTCTCCTTCTTCTTTTTCTTTTTCTTCTCCTTCTTCTCCTTCTCTTCTCCTTCTCCTTCTCCTTCTCCTTCTCCTTCTCCTTCTCCTTCTCCTTCTCCTTCTCCTTCTCCTTCTCCTTCTTCTTCTTCTTCTTCTTCTTCTTCTTCTTCTTCCTGATCTTCTTCCTCCTCTTCTTTTTCTTCTTCTTCCTCCTTGTCCTATTTCTCCCCTTCTTCCCTTCTTCCTCTTCTTCTCCTTCTCTCTTTTCCTCCCTTTTCTCTCTCTTCTGCCTTCTCTCCTTCCTTCCTTTTCCCCCTTCCTCATCTTCCTCTTTTCCTCTTCTTTCTCCACTTCCTCCTCTTTTTCCTCTTCCTCTTCCTCTTTTTCTCCTCTTTCTCCTTCTCTTTCTTCTTCCTCCTCTTCCTCCTCCGCTCCTCCTCCTCCTTCTTCTTCTTGCTCTCCTTCTTCTTCTTCTTCTTCTCCTTCTTCTTCTTCTTCTTTTTCCTCTTCTATCACTGATGCCATCATGGGGCACCACCATCATTACCTCATCACATACTATAACCTCCCAAAGGACTGAGTAATAAAACACCATTGACATATAAATTGGGGGGTTATGTTTCCAATACATGAACTTTTAGGGTACTCAAACCACAGCAGAAATCATTACAACAAGAAAATGAAGATGCTTTTGTGGAAAGTCAAGTAGAGTTTTTAAGTTTGAGGAGTGAGAAGTTGTTCACCTGGACACATCCAGCAAGCAACCTAGCGCTTTGCATAGGAGTCATCAGCAGGATGGGTGAAGTAATCTCGAGGACTCTGCCTTGCTCCTCCTCCTGTCCACCATCCCACTGCTACCGCCACCTATCTGCAGGTTTGCAGATGGGACCTTTTACATAGTTCATGAAACATTTCCTTCCTGCCTGTCTACCACTTGCAGACCTATAACCTCATAACCTCTACCTTTGGTGACTGCCTCCTTATTAAGAGGCAAAATCTGTTGATTTTGTCTGCCAGTCTCTGCTCCCCTTAAATCCACTCTCCACACTGTCTCCAGTTATCTGCCTCCAAAGAAACTCCTGGTATCTCCCTTAGGTGCTTACAGCCTGTCACATGCTTAGCTCTCACTCCTTCTTTAAGAATCAGCACAGGCATTGCCTCTCCCAGAAGGTGCTCTCCAACACCCTAAGCACAGTTATGTGACCCCTGTGCACTTAGAGTACATATGTGTCCTTCCTGCACACGCTGGCCTGCAGTTACCTCACTGTCATGCAGCCTGTGAGCTCCTCAGGCCTGTAGTCACGCCTGGGCACCTCTCCCAGCCTCTGGGGAATACAGATGTTCAGTTCATTTTGGGAGGGAAGAAAAGAGAGAAAGATAGAGGAGGATCAGATATCAGTCTTGAAAAATGTCTATGTATGGTAAGGTACTAGCCAGGGTTCCCATACCCTACCTGAAGGGGTTCAGCTGGGTGTTAATTCAAGGAAACTTGGAGCTGGCTAGTTGTTTGACCATAATCAGGCCACTTAATGTCTCTGGGCCTTGATTTTCCCATCTAAACAGAAAGTTTGGACAGGGTGAGCTCCTCCATCTTTCTAGCCTTGCTTTCCAGGCACCACAGTTCTCTGACCATAGGTGCCTTGGCCCCATCTTTACTCCAGGTACTCAGCTTCCAGGGTCTCCTGCATCTGCATTGCCCTGGCCCCCTGCCCAGTCCCTGAGCTCTCCTGCTCTGACCCAGAGGAGTCCACAGCAGTGTTATTAGACAACACTGATTTTCACAGTCTTGCCCAAGGATTCTTCCAAACAGTTTTTGATGCAAATTCAGCCTACCTGACTTCCCTTCTGTGATTAACCAGGGGTTTTTTGGGACCAGGCTTACATCCTCACAAACAGCTTAAGTCCAGATGGCCATGTCTTTGTATCTTCCTTACTGTCTTCTTTCAAAGCTCATTAAATTCCTCTTTCCACCCACTGCTGGAGAGGCATTCACTGGGACTTGGAGAAGTGCAGTTCCTCCTCTCCACCTAATTGTATAGCATCCTCCATGAATAAGGCAGGACTGCTGGTCTCAGGCCAGGCAGCACATCCTCAAGGAGGACACACATGGAGACAGCAATGAAAGACACAGTCTCTTTCCTCCCATTCCTCATTGTCTAGCGAAAAACACAAGAAATAGCTATCGAGGAAGATTGAGATAAGCTCCAGGAGGACATGTCCCACCCCTAAATGAATTCCTTTACTTCTCAATAAGTAAGCTCCCGAGGGCAGAGATCTTGTCTTGCTCACTCACTGCTGGATTCCCCACACTGCATGCAGTGACCGTCACATAGTTGGCATTCAAGAAATACCTACTAAATAAATGAATGCATGTCACATTCCCCCCTGTGTCTCCAGCACCCAGCACAGGACTTCGCCCAGTAAATCCTTGAAGATTTAATGAATAATAGATGAATGGAGGAGAGCTTTGAAGGATAAATAGGAGTTACCCAGAAAAGGGTCTTTAAAAGGAGACAGGAGGCTCTGAACACAGAGAGGAAGACATTTGCAAAGGCAGGCAAAAGCACAGAACTTTCAGGGAACAGCAACTTGTTGGAAGTGGCCCAAAGTTTCAATTAAAATGAGTTTAAATCAATGAGTTTTACAGAAAAGTACCAGACCACCTAGGTTTTCTCATTTCTTTCTACCACCAGTTTGTTTGCTTTAGATTAACAAAGTTGAAGGCCCTCACGTTTCCACTCTATTAATTTCCCCTTTTTTTGTTTGGAAGAGATAGAACTTCTTTCAAACTAGCTCAAGCAAAAGAACCAGCAAATAATTCTATCAATGCTTCTATGTATGGAAGCATGTCTGTTTATTTATAGTCACCGATCTATCGCCCCTCTGCCTACTTATCTGCAGATGCTTCCCACTTGCAGTGGGATTATAGCCCAATAAACCCACCATGCATTGAAAATATCATAAATCAAAATGACTTAATACCCTAGCCTGCCATCACAACTTAGCAACACACTACACTATAGTCTGCTGATTGTTTCATTAATGAAAATGTGATCAGTGAGTGGAGATCATGTGACTGACGGGAAGCTGTGGTCACTGCCCAGTACCATGAGATAATATTGTGTCACATATCACTAGCTCAGGAAAAGACCAAATTTCTCAAATTTGAAACAAATATACTTTCTACTGAATGTGCATCACTTTTGCTCCATAGTAAAGTAAAAGAATCTGTCAAATTATCTCTTGTAGGTCAGGGACCATCTGTTTTTAATCCCTGCTGTGGGTTTTCTTTTTTCTAGGGTATCCTCATTCTTTCTCTCCTTCAAACAGCTATCTCTTTGCAATCACAGACCAGGCTTACATGTTCCCAGCAGCTTTAGAAGCATCCAAATAACATTCCTATAAGAAATCCTAAGAAAAGACTTTGACTGGTTCTGTTTAGATTCACACACTCACTCCGGAGAAATCCCTAAGACCACTGCCCAGCCTGTGTCTCATTCCACCCATGAGAGACAACAGCATGACTGACAGATCCAGGAAAAAGAGAGGAGTGTTCTCCAAGGAAACAGATGCAGAGCAAAATAAAATTGTACCTCCCACCTCATCAATCATGCCTATGTCTGGGCCGGCCAAGTGCCTAGACTGCACAACTTGTAGCCATATCCACCCATCCCTATTCAGCAGAGCAGGAAGCAAACTGTGAATATGCATTTTTCTTGTTTTAGTGTAGCCTCCTCTCTGGGCCTGAGTTTATTCATCTGTAGAAAGTGTATATGTTAAGCTAAATTCATCTTTAGAGGTTCCTTCGAAAGAAAACATTCTGGTGTTCCTGAGATATTTACATTTCAACTCTGGCTAACTTACCTTTGAAAATGGAAACCTCTGTTTCCTTGTTTGATTGTTTCATGAGGTATATTTGGATATTTTATTTTTGTTGTTCTTAGTCATTTCAAAAACACTTGATCTTTGCTCAGCAAAAGAATCCCATCTCTTTCCCTAAGTGCATTTTTCAGCCTCATTCACAATTAGGGTCATTTGAATTATCGTCTTTGGATGAATATCCTCTTCTGAGATATTAAGGGGTGACATTTCAAACCTATCCTCATTTTAATTCTTGGACTCCAAATTTTCATTATTTTTTATTGCTCTTGGGAACTGCAGGAGAAAGAATCATTGTTCCCTGAGGTTATCTGTGGTCTATTTGACCTTAGTAGAAAGTATTTCAGACTGGGGTCTCTGAACCTAAAACCATTGCTATTTGATATTTACTGAGCATCATGACAGACTTTTGAGGTGTAGGGAACTCAAAATCACTGTGGCATTAACCCTCCACAGAGGTGTGGGACTCCGGGCCTTCACCAAGCACATTCATCTGCTCCTGAACGCCCAACAAGTCCAGTCAGAGGAGAACAGGGGCAAAAAACAGGACACACAGAAAGAAACTGACACGCTCTAAGTCAACAAATAGTTAGTGAAACTTAAATTTAAAGTTCAAGTCTCCTGAATTTCAGCCTCATCCCCTTATCTTCCCTCACACAAGTAGCTTAACTTGGCACTTGACTTCCAGGGACCTATACCATGTGCAGAGAAAGCCCTTTCCTTCAACCAAGCCTAACCAGCCAACATTAACTCCCCAGGGATCCTGAGACAGAGCCAAACTTTGGCTGGGCCATGAAGGCATCCCCTGTAGCCTTGGCTCTGTATGAGGCCCACACCTGCAGTCCTACACACCTGCAGTCCTACACACCTGCAAGCAATTGAAGGCCTGTGTCAGTCTTTCAAAAAGGTGAGGATGTCACAGCAGATGCTGACACTACCCACCAACCCCTGAGGCTAGAGAAGGTGCAATGCCATCTAGGTCCTGAGCCACATGGGTACCACCTGCTTGGTGTTTCTTAGACCAGTGTCCAAAGTAAGGGGGAGCCCAGCGTCCCCCTAAGCTCCTCTTCCTCTGCAGAGGAGCCTTGTTCCACAAAGGTCACAGCTTTCTTGGATGGGATTAAGAGGACATGACCTGACAGCAACCAAAACTTCTAATTTGAGAACAACCTCCCAAACTTTTCTCAAAAAGCCCAATACAAATTACAGACAGCCAGGCATTTCTTAGTATGTCCTCTCACTCACAAAAATATTTATTGAAGTTTCACTACTTTCCTGGCAAATTAGTGAAACTGTTATGCTTTTCTAGAATATTAGTTTTCCCCAAGCTTCACGGCTAATGATAAAGACCAAGCATCCAGGAAACTCCTCCTAGATGTCTATGTTGTTTCAATTAAAGCACATAGAACACTCAAAATTTTGCTGCTCTTGGCTGTTTCCCTCATGCAAACCTTCCCTTGGCGACTGGTACCAAAACTACCTCTAGTAGTATCTGAAGTAGCCCCACAGTCAGTCTCTTACTCACCACTCTCCCCAGACCTCACCCTATCAGCCTGGCTGAGCCCATTTGTTCCTCTGTGACCTCTCTTCTCTCACAGCAGGAAGTATCACAGGCAGCCTACTAGTAATTTTCCTGAGTACTTCAGCTTTCTGGATGTGAAAACCAGACTCTCGTCCAAACAAAATACTGTGATTGTGCTTTGCACTGGCACAGAAACACACATGAATTTTCTGCTGCTGATAGGGTTCTTTCAGTCATTCATCCAGTTTTTGTTGAGCACCTAACATGCCAATTACCCTTCAGACTGTGGGGACACAAAAGTAAGCAAAAGGTACCGGTGGTCTAGATGAGATGACCAGCACAGGCCAGCTGGCTGCAAGGGTGACCAGCACTCTGATGGAAAGTTTGTGTGACAAGAGCACCTATGCAGGCCTGGGAGGTTTCCTGTAGCAGGAGAGTTGGCTTGAATAAAACTCCCTGTCTACACTCAAGGTCTATGGCCTGTTCATCCTCAGAGTTTGCTCTGAACAGCCCAGCATCCACCCATTTACACACCCTACCCAAAGGACCTTCTACTCCATGCTTCATTCTGAATTATTTCTCCACATGGAGAACAAAAATCTCCAACTAAATTAGCAAGACAGGATCAGCAGTCATTTTGAAAACTCAGCCCCCTGGGTAACACAGCACTGGCCCACAGGACATACTTTAAACATTTGAATTGGGTATTGTGGCAGAGATCCCTGAGAACTGTAGCAAGGTGATGGCTGCCCAGCTAACGATGCCCTTTACCTTCCAGTTGCAGGACACAATCACCACCCATGGTGAAAACTGGAGTGGGCCACTTCCAAGCCTGGGACTTTGTAAGCCTGTGCTTTCTTTCCCGCACTGTTCCCTCTTCTATAAAGTGATGACCCAACCTTGAGCATAACTTCTCATATTATGATTATGACATGCAAAAGAATTCAGTGTTTGGGTCCCATAAACAGTGTTACTATTGGCAGAGCAGACCAGCCTTAGCCTAACTAATAAAGTCGCCAGATAACCAGCCACCACTGAAAACTGGAAGGCCTAGCATCTGCTATGCTCTGGGGCTACAGTCAGCAGGTGTGGAGTTCCAGTTTGCCACAGATCCTGTAGCACCCCATGAGCCTGAGAATCCTGCCACAGTCCTTGCAATGTTGATTTTCAAAACTGACCTGAAGCTCACTTTAAGCATTTGCGTCTCTGAGCAAAACATAAATCACGGAGTCTAGTTACCAAGGCCCCTCCCACCTGGCTCTTGCTTTGGGAGTTTATGCCACTTCAGAACCTATAATAGGGGATCTTGATCCTGGTTCAGGACCTGGGTAGGACTCAGGGTCTTGCCTCTAAGACATATTCTATAGAGTTCCCTTTATATTCTTGAAATGGAATTAATTTCACCTACCTACACAGATACAACTTTAAAAATCAGTACAATGCTGTAATTAAAATATCAAAGGAAATAAATATACCTTTGGTGACATCACATATGTTTTCAGATGCAAAGATTTGGCTTTATGGCATTAGAAGCTGGGATGAAGAAGTCAAATGGTTGCATGCAGAAATAAAAGCTCTTCAAATATGACAGCTGTAAATCAGACAGGTACAAGTCTGTGTGTGTGTGTGTGTGTGTGTGTGTGTGTGTGTGTGTGTGATATTGTGGTAACTCAATCACACAGTAGATTGTCAATAGGAATGTGTTTTATACAAAAGACATAAAACTCTTGGTGAAGTCTGGAACAACACAAAATCCAGTCTTTCCTTGATCCCACAACTTTAATCCTGGAAAACTTCATGCATTTAAAATCATGGAGCAAATACTCTGTGTTCATGTGTAATATGGAACTCAATTTTAGGCTCCAATCATCCTAAACATGTTCTGCACTCAAGAATCCACAGTGAGTCACAGAGGCCAAGGCAGCTCTTCAGGAAGGACAGCATCCAGAGCCTCGCAGACAGTCTAGCATCTCTGCCTATTCCACGAAGTGCTGAGACCATCCCAGTCCAACCACTAAGACAACCCAGTACCCACACATTTCTAAAATCCCCCTTTAGCCAGATGATTCTCAATAAGAACTTCTGCTCCAAACCCAGCAGACGTGCAGAGAGGTGAAAGGGATATTGACCAAACTCAAGTGTGTTTTCATAGCACGATGAAAATAAGGCATCACCTCAATGTGATTTCCTGGAACTACACACTTGTTAGACTTTTGTTCAGCAAAAGAATCACAAGTGGTTTTAAAAAGGCAGTAGCAAGTGTCCGGGGGGAAGAGCTTTGTTTCTCCCTTGGGCTCTGGGGGAGGGCGGAGGGGTCGTGGCTGCTTCCCAGATGGGCCCCACTCACCCTCCCCAACTCCACTGTAATTTGACAGGAAAAACTGTAGATTTTTGTTTTTAAAATAAAGAATAAATAAAGGGAGAGGCTGAACCTGAATGAGATTCAGTTCTGTCTCTCTCATCTCCTGCCTATTAATAGCCCCTTTGATGAGTCACATCAAGACATTTCTTCACTGTCCCTGAGAGTGCTCTTACCTAAAATAGTTCTTGAGTCATTTTTCTTTGCTGCTGTGACATTGGGGCAGCCAATACCAGCACTTTTCTTGAAGAAATATGCTTGTACATCAGGGGTCACTGAGGCTACATGGGGCCAGGCTCAGAACCAAATACCACTAAGCCTTCACAGAGCTGGAAACCAGAGGTGCCATGGATATTTCATCCTCTGAACCCCTCCCCAGAGGCCAGCTTCCTGGGGGCTCATGGGAGAAACACCTACTTTTCTCTACAGGCGATGGTATTGTGCATATTCTGACATGGTTCCTTTAGTAGCTTTACTGCTACATCCTCAGTCCTTTTTATCTTTTTCTTTTCTTTTCTTTTCTTTTTTTTTTTAAGAGACAAGGTCTTGTTAAACCACTAAATTGCCTAGGCTGGCCTTGAACTTGTGATCCTCCTGTCTCTGCCTCCCAAAGTGCTGGTATCATAGGCACATGCCACCACACCCAGCTTCATTTAATGGCCCTTTGATAAAACACCATTATAATTCCACATAAGTATAAGGAAGGGACAGAAACAGAAAGAGATATTAGTTTCTCTTTCCAGGACCCCAGTGCCCGAGGCTTCCCTTCCTTGTCCCTCAGAGCTGAATCCCCTCTCACTGAGCTCCTCAGTTTCCTCATTTCATGCTTTCCCCACCTCATTTCCTACTCTATCCCAAGTCATTTTTAACTGTCAGACTGGGAAAGATCTGACCTGACAGGACAATTAAATATTAATACCTTGATTGAAGATCTTGTGCAAATCAATTAAAAATAGGCCATGTGAGGCTGAGGCATTTTTAGTCTGTTTTTTCTTTCTGTCAGGAAAGATTTTGCTCCAGAACTTGGTCCCCATCCCCCTGGGGCTGGGATTGAGTCAGGAAGGTTTGGGGGGGGGCTGAGTAACTCCTCAGCCAGGGCCAGGTGCAGGAGCTGATGGGGCCTTTGTCCTACCAGGAGGATGGGCAGGAGGGACCTCCATCAAAATCTTCCCAGGTTGAGCTGCTGCTCCCATTTGGCTCTGTACTGTGCTGCTTTATGTCAGATATAGTAATGATTTGCTTTCTTATTTGCATTGCATCCTGGCATGGGAGGGAACACACCCAGGGCAAGATCTTCCTACATAGGCCCCCATTCAATGCCTGGAACTTGGTAGGTGGTTAACAAATGTTTGCGCAAAGAACCCACACGGCAATAAAATCTTCCCCTTGTTACAACTTCCTTGCTTCCAATGGCAAATCTGTTGAGTGACAACTAAAAATGTCATTCTTCCCTTCCAAATATACTGGAGGTAGCACAGGGACAAAACCATAACACACATGAGAAGACCTAGGACAAATGATAATTTATTTTCTAATTTATTTCTGTAAAGAAGCAGAGTGGGCAGCTACTCCCAGACCCTGAGGAAAACTATTGATCAACTTTTGGTGGAACAGAATTTGGCTTTGAGTTCTCTAGAAATGCATGGGCCAAAAAGCAGACATTGTAACCTGTATGGTTTTTTATTTTCTCACCAAAAAGAACACAGACTGAGCTGACACCATATTGACTCTAAGGATGTTTCTGAAGCTGAGATAAAGAACCTAGCCTAACTTGAATCTGTCAGGGCAAAATAATTTTTAAGACGCATCAGTAAGGAGTCTCAAGAAGAGCTTATTAGGCAGAGATATTGGTGCACACTCAAAAACATAGAGTGTAGGCCCTCAGGAGAGAGATATTTTTATTTTATTTCCTAAATAGTATGCTTCTCTTGAAGGGGTAGGAACCCCAGGAAGATATGTCCCACCTCCTAGAAGGTTACAGACCCATATTACAGGTATTCCCTGGGCCCTTTTTTCCACATGGCTAATTTAAGCATTCTTTGGATTCTGTCAACCTGTTCCTTCATCTTAGGATCAGATTCCTACTCTACTTTCTCATTTAAGCTGATTTGTGGACTTTCGGTATTCCTGAGGAATTTGTGGTATGATGGGTCTGAAAGGAGAGGCACCTAAATTTAAACAAGGGAATGTTGTTGTGGGTTGCCTTGGGTAACTTCATCTGAGACCCAGAAGTTAAATCTTCTTAAAAGTACTGTAACAGAAAATGCCCCACCCCAGCCAGTATATTTCGGTTTCTTAGTTGCCCAGGTAATAGTTCCTGTTTCAGTTCTGATTGCTTCTGTCTCCTAGAAATGGCTGCTCACTGTGATGCATATCTAGTCACTATGATGTATATTGTAAGAACTAATCCCCAATTGACAAGCCATTCTGCCTCTGTACTTCCTGTTTGGTTATCACATATAAGCCCTAGACCACCAGAGATCAGGGCCTGATATTTTGGGAATGATCCTGACCAGTGCCTGTGGATGTAAATAAATCTGCCTTCAAATCCTGGGTGTCATTTCAGTGTTTCTGATTACCATTGCAGTACAACTTTTAGTTAAGAATTCCTGCCTCCCCCTTTTTGATATCTTTTATTTCTTCTATCCAACCTCAGATCTTCTGCGAGTTTTTCTAAAACTATAAATCAAGAGTCATTTGTTATGTGACTCCTTACACAGAAACCCTAGTGTCCTTGCTCTTCCCACTAGTTTTGCTGCTCTTCCCACGAGCGGCTCTCACTCTGCCAAGACTTGTCCATGTCCTGGAATGTGCCCTGGAGACTCAGTCTTTCTGCTCAGAGTCCCCTCCGAGAGCCATTCTGCCCCTGTGCACCCACAATACAAACTCCTGGCAACACTGTCCTTCATTTACTTTCCTTTTCTTCTCTCCACTGCATTTACTCCCTTCCCTGCCCTCACTATTTGTTCCTTGCTCATTTGCCTGTCGGTCATCTTCCTCACTCGGCTATGAACTTCACAAGGGCAGGGGGTTGGTTCATTATGATTGCTGAGGCTCTAGATGAGCAATTGACACCAGCAGGTATTAAATATCTATTAGCCAAATTTTGAGTCAAAGACATCGTTTCAACCATGATTTTTGGAAACCACAAAAATACTGCTTTAAAGGGAGACTCCCATGCTTCCAAGACTTTCCAAGGAGTATGAGATAACATACTACAGGTATTCTAATTCCTTATAATACAATTTTATGCAGGAGCAGAATGCAAGGGTTTTATAAACTTTAAAAAGTATGACTGTCTGTCATCTGTCTCAAGCATCAGGGGACTATGAGAGCCTTGGCAGGCCTTCATTCGTTCAGGTTAGCTCTTAGTTGGACTTCCCCGCAGTACTCTAAGTACAACTCTTCAGAACTGCTTGAGGGGAGAGCGTTTGGCTAAGCTATTAGGGTAAGTGGGCAAAGTTCCACTCATCCTGAGATGTTTAAGAGCTGAGCTTAATAGTTTCATCCATGAAAAAAGTCAACCAACTTCTGCAGAAACAGGGAAGCAGAGTGGCTATAGGCAGAGCCACAGATTCAGTAAAAGATCTAAACACTGTCAAGGGCTGATGCAAAGTCTGAGAACAAAGCGCTTGAACGCTGTATTATCTGTATTAGTTCTCTGTTGCTGCATAACAAATTACTCCCAAGCAGCTTAAAATGACGAACATTCATTATCTCACAGTGTGTGTGGGTGGGGAATCTAAGAGCAGCCCAGTTTGATGGCTGTGGCTCAGAGTGGTTGCTGAGGTTGTAGCCATGACACCAGCCAGGGCTGCTTGATGGAAGCTGGAGAGATTCCAAGGTGGCTCACTCCCAGAGCTGATGGCGGTTACCTTCAGAACCTCTCCCCAAAGCCACCTTAAGGTCCTTATGATGTGACCGCCACAACCCCCAAACAAGTAGGTGAGACAAGAGAGAGCCAAAAGAATAACTCGGTGCCTTTGTTAGCTAGCCTTAAAAATCACACTGTTGTTTCCTCCATGTTCTATTTGTTGAAAGTGAATTGCCAAGTTCAGACCATACTCAGGTAAAGAATTAAACTCCACGGCTGAAAAGAAGGAAAGTCAAAGAGTCTGTAGACATATCTTAAAATCACCCAGAGGCTGATGTGGAGAAAGTGTCCTTAGCAACCAGTGCAAGAGAAGACAATGGACTGGAGAACTGGATGTCCCAGAAATCACATCTCAAACCCATCCCCTACGAGCTGGATAAATTAAAAGACCTTGCCATCTCTGGACTCCAGTTTTATCTTGTTTTAAAATGAAGATAATATCACTCATTTTGCTAAATGTGGTGAGAACAGAGAAAATGCATGTCAATCTCTTTTTTTGGACACATGGTAAGTACTCAAGAAATGACAGGTGTAATTAAATTATGTCATAACACCTCTTAATCTTTAATTTTTGAAGAATTATAAATTTATATGCTGGACAATGTCAGGAATGTATAAATGGCTTAAGAAAGATTATTTAAGATACATCATGTAGATGGTAATAAATGTTTATCCCATACAGTGGTATTGGTTTATTGGTTTGATACTCAGCTTGTCCATCTGGGATATTTATGTGAGATAGACACACAGAGAAAGGAGAGAGAGAGAGACAGAGAGACAGAGAGACTCTGCCTCTAGTTCTCCAAAAGTATTTTATAGCTTCCCAAAATACCAACTGGAAAACAAAAACATTTAAAACAAAGTTTTAAACACACACACACACACACACACACACACACACACACACCATAACCCAAGTGCATACAAAGCCCAACTCCAAAGAAAAAAGGAAATAATAGTAATGACTTGAGGCAAAATTAGGCTCTAAGCCAAAATGAGTAGACACCCATGATGGAAGTCATAAGGTGATAAACATTTTCCTAGAAATTACTTAAGAGGAATATCTTGTGAAGATCTCCCAGGAGGATGTAGGGCATCTCCCTGGGAGTGGCAGTCAGTGTTTCTGTGGCACCTAGAGCACCCCATGAACACATAGGGGCATGACTATTGCTGGAGAACAGCAATTCTGCAGGTGTCGAGTCTGCTTGGGGTATCTGGAAGACGACCTGCTTATATTTTGACTATAATTATCAGGTGTGCAAATTAAAATGGCATGAGGTTTTTGAACACTTACTAGGACTCAGGTAATAAGCTGGGTGTTTTCATGCATGATCTAATCTATATAATACTCTGTGAAGTCAATGCTACAGTTAGCTCCATTTTGCATATGAGGAGACTCCTGCACAGAGAGCTTGGGTCACA